>OZ010588.1:4692751-4755251 GCA_963932145.1 Acanthosepion lycidas
ACATTATATATATTATATATATAAAATATAAAATAAATGCAATAAACATTATTGAAAAGTAGTTTAATCTGCAAAGAGCACTCAATATAAGTTGTTTGAACAATTGTAAAACCAGAAGAAAACCACATTGAGAAGCAATTGTCAGACAAATGGAATGTATTTGTGTGTGTAAACGCACACATGCATGTACTCAGATGCACACACATGTATGTGTATACATACTCATGCTCTTGAGATTCCTTTTTTAAGAAAAAGGAGGTCATAGATAATTTAGGTTACAAAAGAGCAAATAGTAATTAATGATACCAAAGTCTCCTCAACCATTGAAATCTACACTCGATCATTATCCCTGTTTGATTCAGCTGTGAATTGAAAACCTCAACTCTCCATTATTTTTGCAGTATAGTCGATCCCATCCCCTCCCTCAGTCCCTGTATCTAATTACTTTTCTCAGCCTACTTCATATTCATGAAACCAACTCATCTCTGTTTTTCATAAAGAAGAAAAGAACACAAATTCAAATCTTCTGATAAAATACAAAAGTGTGAGATTCTTTTCCTGTCAAGATTGTATTCACTACATAAACAATTTTTACAAAATTAATGAATAAAATCAAAAAAAAAATTGTAAGTTTTGCTCTTGTGTACAAAAAAAAAAAAAAGAAAAAAAAAAAAAAAAAAAAAGAAAAGTTTCTCAGATGACTCTGACTAAATCAAAAGGCCAAGTTTTTATAACATCCAGTAGGGATTGAACTCACAAAGTTTTCTATCAGGACTATGCTTATCATGAAACTATCAAAATTTTTTTTACATGAATAGAAGAGTACAATCAGTTTGTCAGTTTTTCTTTTATATTTCTTTCCTAACTTATATAATTATACATGCATATTGGGTAGCCTAAAAAGTTAATAAGTAACAATAAAAGACATTTTCCATTTTTTTCCAACACTGAATTTATTGAACAAATATTTATTGTTTTGTTCCACTTGCTTCAGTCACATTTCTCAAGACATTTTATGATTTCATTGCCACAAAACTTTTTAAACAAAGAAGGGCTCTAATTCATTTTTGTAATCAAGAGAATTACAGCTTTGTTTTCATTAAGGCATTACAAGGAATCAGAGAGCCAAGTTCAAATTCCAGCCAAATCCATTACATTCACTTAAGTGCTAATACACTCGGGAAAGGTATTTTTTGTGTGTATATATATCTAAATATGTATGGATGCTTATGTATTATAATCTGATTGTGTTTGTGTTGTTTTACGCATGAATTTACAACCCCATTCGCACACTTGGGATTAAAATGTATACATATTGTCAGAGGACCGGATGGAGTAACGTCTATTCTAACGTAATTTCAACAAAGAAATAAATTGAATAACATATGTATTTCCCTTTTTCTCCTCGGTAATTTTATAATTTTAAACTTAATAGTGACTAAATTTGGATTTTAAAATTGGCAGTTTTTAATTTTAATATCAAATTCTATCATATAATTTAATAATTATTGGTTAGAATAAATTTTTTTTTTTTTTTTTTTTTTTTACCCGTATTTTAACGATCGGAATAGCTATTATAACATGACTTCGTTGTCAGGCTTTTTGAATTTTCCTATACTTGTATTTTGATTGGTCATTCTAGCTTTTGAAACAACGTTTTCCCCTTGTGAAGGATTGTTAACTAATTTGAAACTTTTAAAACCATTTGTTTTGTATTCAACACCATCACTTGATAAGACACCGGGAGTGTTGAAACAAAATGGCTATTTTTGTAGTGATTTTATAACATGTTTATGTTATAAATTTTCTAAATAAATAATTATATATATATATATATATATATATATATATATATATATAACATATGAATATAATTTTTGCTAACACAAATTAAATGATCAAAAAAATATATAAAGCACCACATAAACAAAGACAATGATATATATATATATATTGGTAATCCTAAGGGTCATTAGTGTTTGAGCCTTTTATATTATATTCTTACTCTGTCCTGGACATTGAGTTCTACCTGGATTCTATCCATTTGGGAATATATATATATATATATTATATAGATAGATATTTGTCTGTGTGTTTTATTAAAAGTTGATATTCACAACATTTTGAACATTTTAAAAGCATATTTATAGAAAGTAATTTCGAAAATATGCTTTTAAAATGTTCAAAACGTTGTGAATATCAACTTTTAATAAAACACACACACAAAGGAAGCTGTAGCGTAGCCAAATAAAGAAAAAAAAAATGGAATTCTTTTTTATTACATTTTCCACCATGAATAGTTTTGTTTATTATTTGACCACTTTTATTTTTAGTTTTCAAAAATACAGATGTAATCATTTCTCCATTCCAGGGATGTCCAACCTTTTTCCTTAATGGGCCAAATTAGAAATTTAAGTACATTCACTGGGCTTCCTTTCCACAGAACAGGTTAATATAAACAAATAATTTAATGTACAGTGATCTTCTTTCATAGTAAGAGTTAGGAAATATAATATAACGGTTTCCCTGCCTGCATTTTATTCAAACATTGAATATGCAGAGGAAATAGGATTGAATACAGGATAAGAGTTCTATATTTCAAATTATCTGACCACCACAAGCAGTGTGGGTTATAGTACCATTGGGCAGCTCAAAAGGCAGTGAGGAGGAAGAAGAACTAAGCACAGATACAGGGAAAAATACATCTTTTTGTATGTGCTACATTCTTTCAGAACATAGATGATCATGGCTCTTCACAATTTCCTATCCTTTGTAACTTTTAGTAAGGTTTGTTTTTTGCTATCTCTCCTAATCTCTGATCTGCTAACCATTTACACAAGCTCGTTAGGTAGGTTATTCACTGCTTTCCTCTGTCCATCTTGCTTTCAGTATGTCCCTTTGAGTATCAAATTCTCCGAGCTCTCTTTCCTCATTATGTGTCCAAAAATTTCCATTGTTTCTTTCTGATTCTAAGTGTCTTTTTTGCTTCTATTTTCCTTAAAACTTCCTCATTGTTCACATGTTCAGTCCATGGTACCTGCAGCATCCTTTCTGTTGCCTCAAGTCTCCTCTTCATTTGTGACAAGATTGTCCAGCATTCATTGCCACATAGGAGGAATGATATTACATAACAGTTTAGCACTTTCCTTTGTATCTTATGAAATATTACTGTTTTGCTATTCTAAATGTGTCTTTAGATTTTGGTGTCATATTTTACTGTTGCAAAATACTTTATTAATTTATATATATATATTCTTCCTTGGTCAAATTCCCATTAGCTCCTGTATAACATTGTTTTTTTGTGAAGTGAAGAAGAATAAGTTAATTTTAAGGATTAAGGAAGAACAAAATCTCATAAATAATAAATGGGTCCCACATGTTTTTGAAAATATATTGTATTTTTTTTAAATACAACATATAAATATCTGATAAATTGGAATTCAGAAAAATCACCAACATGTGAAAATCCTCACTAGAAGAAAAATAAAGAAGTAGGTGGGTCAATTTGAAAATCCTCACCAGAAGAAAAATAAAGAAATAGGTGTGTCAATTTGCAGTATAAGCATCAAAAGCCCATGGTGATAAAAATGTTCTATTATGATGTGAAATTGCCTGATTATTTCGAAAATGACAATAAAAGTTTTCTGCTCTATTACTGTTTCCAAGTTATGGAAAATGTAAGTTCGATTTCTTTCACGTTGTCTGGCCGCTATTTCTAGCATTGTTTACATATGTTTGCCTCGAGTAGTAATGTGTAGAAGCTTACTTAGTTAACAGCCTTTTTTTTTTATATCTTCTTACTAGTCTTGATTACAGCACAATTTTCATGAAATTTATTTTAAAATACGCATTTTTTTTCAAATGAAGCTTTAAATGAATAGATTTTTTAATTAGTATAAATTCCTTTTTTCTAATTAGAAGTATTGTTTCTTTGTAGAAGTGAAGCTTTATTAAATAATAAATTCTTTTTTATTAAATTGTTAGATTGTAAGGAAGCTTTCATGACACAATTAAAAAAAAAAAAAATTGTTGAAAAAAAAGGAAAAATTAATTTTTTTTTATCCTTTTGTGCATGTAATTTTGATTTTATTTTTCGTTTTCTCATTTTTACTGCTATATTTGGAATTGCGCATTCATTTTAAACTTTGTATATTATGCAGTAATCAAGTGAAGCTTCTGTGCATGACTACTCAAAGCAAATGTATGTAAACAAAGCCAGTAATGGCAGCTGTTCTGTCAACACGATGGGAAAGAAATCAAACTTACATTGTCGATAAATCCTAAACGGTAATTGAGTTCAAACTTTTAATGTCATTTTTGAAATAATCAGACAATTTCATACCATAATGGAATATTTTCATTACCATGGGCTTTTGATACTTATACTGCAAATTAACCCTTTTGATTATAGAAAGTTCAAAGCAATTATCACTGAGTGTCACACATATTTATATATCATAATTCAGAAATATGATTGTGCAAATTAACCGAAACAACTACTTTACTTTCCTTTCTTTCACCATACAATCAAATTTAGATCAGTTGGAGTGACAGGGTGTAATCAATTTCTATTTTTCCTTAGGTTAGGTCATTTGCAGTGGTGTACAGTAATATGAATCTATTTTCAGGGTGTATGATGAAATTTCTTTGGCCTTGAAAAAATAATGCGCCATCCATGATCGCATCAGATTTTTATCACACCCAGACACTATTCTCTCGACTGTCGATTATTTGTCCTATGGCCATTGTTTGTGAAGGACATTACTCCAAGGAAGCATACGAAAATTGTAACGCTGCATGAACACAATGGCAAGCCTTACCAGTGAGCAAATCTAAGTACTATAGACTGGCCTGGAAACACTCCTGATTTAAATCCAATTGAGAATTTGTGGTCAATCTGCAAGGAATGGCTTTGTGGAATGGACCTATGAACTACTAACATGTGCACTGGGTCATGTTTCATTGGAAAAATACAAAAAAAAAAAAAGTAAATAGTAATGGAATTATTTATTTTGTTTTGATTAATTTGCACAAGGGTGTATTTTCAACATGTGTGTACTGTTTTTTAGAATTTTTTTTTTTTACTAACCATTTACAAAATGAATCCATCTATATATAAAATTCTGTGACTTCCATTAGTCATATGGGGAGAAGTACAAACATGTAAGGTGGTACATAGTACAGTTAGTTTTACTAGGGTGCATAGCTTAGTATAATACACTTTCATTAGTTTTTTGGAAAAATTAAAAGTTTTTATTGAACAAAATGTAGAGTTTATAAATCTCAACAAAAAATTGTTAGCAATAACTTCAACATTTTCTAAATATTGTGAGGATTTCAACACACTTCAGCATATTGCAAAAAAAAAAAAATTCTAGTTTTTAAACATTTCTAACATTAATCATTAAACTTACACATATATTCCCATAATGTTACACTTGGTTATGTGTCCTTAATTTATGATGTGTCAGTTGTTACTAAATATGAGCCATATATCCTTTGATCACACCAACCATGACACTCTTAAGGAAGGTTGTTGAATATATTACATTAAATTTTACATTGAAATGAAATGAAATGAAATAATATTTTTTTAATGAATTTAAAGCAAAAAAAATCTCCATGGTTATAAAAAATGGATAAAGCTTTAAATTTTGATCTGAAAATTCACTGTATAATGTTCAGTCTATGTGATTAATATTTATCACTGAATTAAGTGCATTAACAAGGAAGGATATATTTAAATTAAATATTTGTTGTGTAAAATAAAGGAGCAAGATCGGGAGAATAAGGTGGATGAGGAATTTTCTCCCAACCAAGTTCTTGGGTTTTGTATATAAGGTAATTTTTAGACTAGGATCATTTAAGTGTAAAAATTATACAGAATATATTGAACTATATCAATGCATTACATTTTGGTCCCATTCAAGTAACAGTCTCATACTAATTATAGAAAGCGCAAAAAAGAACTTACAACTTATGCAATTAAGACAGATAAGAACTTATTTAATTAAGAGAATTAAATACTTAAGACAATTAAATAACTAAGATAATTGAAATTATTTAGGAGGAGGAATGGTGGAGTAATGGATAAGAAGCTGAGTTCAAATTCCGTTTGAATCCATTACATTCACTTATGTGCTAACACTCTTATATGAATGAATCCTCTTATTCTCCTCCCCCCAGGGATACCTTGGATGGCAACTGGTTTACTGCAGAAAGAAATGGCAACCTAATGTGGGAAAAAATTTGCCTTGTCAGTCATGTAATAAAAGATACCTGATCGCCTAAACGTGTATCACGCATGGCACATAACTGACTGAAACTTATTTAATTAAGGGAATTATTTAAAACAGATAAGAACTTATTTATTTATTTATTTATTTTTAATGCAAACACTTTTTTATTACATGAAAATATTAATAATAATACCACTTGTTAATTTCTGTAAATAATCTTAGTTGTTTGTTATATAATACTTTTGGGACATGTTTGTCCCATTTTTCAAAAACTTACTTTGTGTTTAAAAACACATTAGATCTAAAGAGTAGGGTTTATTGAAGGTCTCATGAATGTATTAGTATAAAAAACGTTTTTAATTTTGTTCAAAAGTCAATAGAAAAAGCTAAAAACTGAGGTTTCCTTTGTTTCTTTCTATTGATATTTACTAAAAGTAGCTTAGTACCTAGTCCAAATCAAGTAGAAAGTTTGTGTTACATCGAAAGAAATATAATGACTCCTTTGAAAATCAGCATTCAAAGTCATGGGATTTAACTAGGTTCAGACACTGACCTCTAGTTTGGATGGAAAACATAACTCAAGATTCAAACCTATTTATTTACTAAGCTGAATTTAGTCTGGAACAAGGCCAAAGTAATTGGGCACCCAGTGATTATTAAAATCACTATATTAATGAATTGGTCAAGCAAATGATAAGTACACTTTTGTTTCTTTTTAGTAAATCTAAAGAGTGAAGAAATAAAAAAAAAAAAAATGAAAAAAAATATAGGAAGACTATTAACATAAAAAAATGGTACAAGTTTGAACATGGAATATTTCTCTCCTACTGTGTACCTGCTGTTTAACACAAGACAGGTAAATTATGAAATAAAAAACCTTAAAATTTTATTACTCAGTGTTTCTATAAAACAAAGAGACTACTTTTTTTTTCTATTCAAATGTCTTAGTTATATAATTTTAGGCAAAGTCCTTGAATAATAGAAATGTATATGTATCTTCAGATTAAATAAATTGAGACTTGAAAGAGGGATAATCTTTGTTGGTTCAGTAATCTACTTTAAAAGTTGATATAATGTTTCAACCAACCTGTGTGGACAGATAATCTTAACCTACAGTAGATAAATGTGTAGAAACTGAAAATAAATAAAGGAGAATCTGACAAATAGCTGTATGTATAAAACAAACTCTATTAAACACATAAACATATTTCAATTCACATCTAATCATTCGTGTCCCATTATTACCTGGATGTATTTTAAAAAACAAAACAATTTCCATAACTGATGATGTCTGTATGAACAGATGAAAGTACTAGCAAAAAAAGACCTTATACAAGTTGAATTTATTAAAAACAGGGATCATAACATTCATCTAGAGGTTCGTGGGTTAATGAAATTTTAATAAATTTGTTTGCGAAGATGTATTCTCGCCATTTATATCATTAACTTCACTAATCTGTTTTTTGTATGAATGATTCATGTAATATAAATCGAACTGCACCATATATATGTATATATATATATATAAAGTGAAGATTGAAGTCAACGCTCAGAGGCGACAGTGTTTCATGCTGGATGCAATCGTCAGGCTGCAAATTTTATATTTATATTTACATACGCTCTGTCTCTGATATTGAGCACTTTATCCCATAAATATAGCACACCTTAAAACTATATTTCTCTCTCTCTCTCTCTCTATATATATATATATATAGTATTTGGATTTGGACAGCAATCCCTCTTTTATAGAAGTTTTGTTAAAGATGACAGACAAGGTATTGCAATTAAGTTTATTATTTAATTTTTCTTATGTCCATGCAAGCATTTTGTTTTTCTGGACACCAAGTGTGCAAAATCTGTCAAAATCTGCATATATAAGTGCTTCAGATATTCTTTTAGCCATTATCAAGGATGATTTTTACTTATAATTTTTAAATGAATGTGTGGGTTTTTTATGTATGTGTCTAAAGTTATAGAAATGTTTTTATTTTCTGAATACAGTCAGCACAATGTGGCCATGTGTTGTGGAGTGATTTTGCAGTGGAGGCTTGTATTTGTACTAAATCGGTCCTAAAATAGGTTCGATGTACAAAATGTTAGGAACTTGATATAATAAGTATAACGCAGAGTAATCTTGTGGTCGCTGATACTTTCGTATTTGACTAACTGTCGACCAACATCGACCCACCATCATTTCTATTACTACTCCTACTTATATTAGGTGGGAGAGTCTATTAACTATAGAATAGGTGTGTTTCACCATAACACCCCCACCTCCTAAAACTTTACTCCGTAGGAGTAAAACAGTTTTCTTTCTTTATTTATTTTTATAGGAAATATAAAGAAAGAACAAAAAAAAAACTATTTTTTTTAGCAACATCGTAGCATATCTCCTACGTTTTGGATCTACTTTTAAATGGTCAGTTGCCTTTCTTTTTTCTCCTGGGTCAGCGTACCTCAGGTAAAATCGTTGCAGGCGTTGTTAGATCAACCATATTGAAAATCAGCTCCATCGGCATTTCTTCCGCAGGACCGCTGTCAACCATGTTTGAAGAGCGTTGTCTGATCTGGTTAATGTGCCGTCTGCTTTTCTATTTTTTGGTACCTCCATAGTGTTACCAGAAACAACCTTCCGCTTTGAGCTTCTTAAGGATGGCGTCACTGTTTCTGTAGGTTCTTCTTGTGGTTCTATTTGTTCAGCCTGTGGTGACTTCAGTTGATTTAAATCATTTAATAATACTGCATGTCCTTGGCTGAGGGTAACTCGCTCCTCCTTATTTCTCGGTGTTGGCTTCATCTTTACTTTCTGGAGCTTTTTTCCCCTCCACATATACCGTCGGTGTTGCCCATTCACTATACTCAACTTTTTTTAAGTAGACCAGTTTTCTCTAATCTGTCCAATTCTTTATCTATCTGTTCAATTGAGGCAAACAGCACATTCCTTTTCTTTTTGAATACTGCCTGAGCATTTTCTTTTAGCTGGAATTTTGCCTCCATCTTGGTACATGTTCCCAACCTTGGAGAAAAAACAGTAGGAAATGTTTCCTTAAGTTTCTTTACTAATTTTTGGGCTTCGTAGTTTAAACTTTCTACCTTGTAACAGAAGGAATTTATCGGTAGATCCCATAATTGGAATTCTGTTATCCAATTCGTATCAAGTAAGTTCGTGGTATTTTCTATGACAAATAGTTTAGCTTTTCGCGTTTTTTTATTTAACGTGACGTTTGTAACAAATTCTCCAATAAATTGTATTTTTTTTCCCGTCATTGACCTTGTGATTTTCTTTTTTTTCATTAAAGTTGGTTTCCCCAACTTCTTCCATGTATGCAAATTTATGATAGATAGATCTGAACCGGTGTCGAGTTGCATTTTTATATTTTTATTACTTATTTCGATGGTAACAAATTTTCTGGTTATTCCATCTTTTACCTCGTTGGACTTTAATTTTCTTTACTTTTTGCCCTGCAATGCGTGCTTTTATGACCCACTCTTTTACAGTTGAACCATTTTTTATTCCTAAAGTCGCAATATCTGTACCAGTGAAGTTCACTGCAAGCAAAACATGGCTTCGGGAGTTTTTGTTTATTTTTCTCTGGTATTTCACTTTTTGCTTGATAATCCGCAATTTTAGAATTCTTTTTGGTAGACTGACTTTCATCTTTGTAGCGTATTTTCCTTACATGCAAAATGCCAGACTGTTCTATCTTTTTTGAATCTTTCTTTACGCTAACATATCTTGTGCAGTCTTCTGCCAACCTCTGCACCGTAATACTTGGATTGCTTTCCACTTTTGCTAGTACTAATTTTCTCAACTCTGTGTCTCTTTCCGATACCAGCCCCTGAACAAACACCAAGCACTTAAAATTGTTTGCAATTTGTGACCTATTTGAGCAAACTGTATTATCGGGGAAAAAAAAATATTTCTTTTCTCAGTTGAGAATACAACAGATTTTTTCATCACTAAGTAGATGTCTTGGCTTGCAAAAAACTTTGCCAAGTTTTTTTTTTTTTTAAGTGTGAATCTGAGACTTTGTCGCCGAAGTTATTGTGGTGAGCGAATTTTATCTTCCACCGTATGAGTTCAAATTGCTCGTCGCCAGAAGTTGTTGTGGAGTGATTTCACAGTGGAGGTATGTATTTGTACTAAATCGGTCCTAAAATAGGTTCGACGTACAAAACGTTAGGAACTTGATATAATAGGTATTACGCAGAGTAATCTTGTTGTGGTTGCTGATACTTTTGTATTCGACTGTCATCCGACATCAACCCACCGTCGTTTCTATTACTACTCCTACTTATATTAGGTAGGAGAGTCTATTAACTATAGAATAGGTGTTTTTTACCATAACAACATGTTCATAGTTAATGTTACTGAGTGTTGGCATTTTCTTTTTTATTATTAGTGCATCCATTATTTTGAATCTTTTTTACATGTCGATGAGGTTATTATACTTAAAATTATTTATGTACATGGCTTATGTGCGTAACACAGTTCCTTAAGGGGTATTTGAACTCATAAATAATATTGGTTCTTTGTAATTTCTCTGTTATATATATATATATATATATATATATATATATATATGGTTGGATAGATGTGAGCTTGTGACCCTGGGTTTCACGCTTTAGTGATCGTCAGACAAACTGATTAATTTTTCTTAAAAAATTTAAAAATAAATATAAATAATAATAATTTTTACCTATCATAATTTCACACAAACCCCACCACACGTATATACATACACGCGAGGAAATATTATTCAGTGGAAAAAAAAAAAAATGACATGTATACATTCACGAGACATTCACAAGACATTTCCGCCACACTTCGAATCTTTAAATTTCAACATACAAATGCGTATGTATAGACACAACACCACCCATATACATACATGTCATATCCGAAACTGCCCACATATGTTTATATATGTATGAGTCCCGACGGACGACCAAGTATGTATATGTGTCTGCATACATTGATGTTTGCGTCAGTACGATGAAAAAACGACGAAGTTTCCCCCACCACTTCCACAATAACACCAATACACGCAATCTACATAAAACCAAAATTTTTTAAAAAATTAATCAGTTTGTCTGACGATCGATAAAGCGTGAAACCCAGGTTCACAAGCTCACATCTATCCAACCATATATGTTAGCTCTGTCTCTGATATTGAGCCCTTTCTAATAAGTACCGCACATATAATATATAAATAATTATACATATATATATATTTATTTATATTTATATACACACACTTTTCACACACACATATATATATATATATATATATATATATACACACACACACATACATACATACATACATACAAAAACACAGTGTCCCCAAAAATTGACATCATTTAAAGTGTGAATATCTAAGCAACTACATGTCATCCCAGGTAAACGAAATTAAATCAGCTACATGTTGAATAATAAAAGATTTATTTATCAAAATTTGAACAAGATATTTAAAGGGATGTAAAATTCATAACTGATTTCTTCCATAGCTTGATGAATGTTCAATATTTGCACCTCCTGTGACAAGACACATGTCAAGTTGGTAGCCCAGTTCCTGCCAAACATGCTGTAGTATGTGTTGTGTAACATTCTCCTGCACTTCAGTTCAGACTTATCTTTGTGATTTATAATAAATCAAAAACCGCAAATACTTTTTTGGTTACCTTATAATTTGGTATCTACTCAGTAGGGATATTGTTTCTTACTAATAATTTTCAATAAAAGGGCATTTTTATTTTGTCCGAAACTGATAAACAGAATATGTTCTAATAATGTGTCTGCTATAATTAGAATCTGTCTGATTTGTTCATTTTATCAAATCTTAATTATCTGTAAATATACATGTATCATGTGACTTTTGAAGCTAATTTTAAGGGGGTTGTATCATACATGAGATATAAAATTAGCATATGTACTGCTGGCCCTGGTTATGCCATTGCCCACACTATATATCCATTTAATATCGTCAAAAAGTACAGCTGTATTTAAAATAAACATTATGTGTTACATGAGTATATACATTACATAGATTTTTAGGGTTTTTCTTCACAAATAACATTACAATGCAATTAAGGAAAAGTGTTAAAGGGTATTCCCCTAAAATTGACATCATTTAAAATATGAATATCTGAGTAACACCATATCGTCCCAGGTAAACAAAATTAAACAAGTTTCATGTTGAACAATAAAAGATTTATTTATCAAAATTTGAACAAGATATTCAAAGGGATGTAGAATTCATAACGGATTTCTCCCATAGCTTGATGAATGTTCAATATATGCACCACCTGTGACAAGACACATTTCAAGTTGGTAGCCCAGCTCCTGCCAAACACGCTGTAGCATGTCTTGCATAACATTCTCCTGCACCTCATTGATTCTTTACTTAAGTTCCTATAGGTTTGTAGGAAGAAGAGGGGTATAGACCTATCCTTTCACATAGCCCCATAGAAAAAAATCACAAGGTGTCAAGTCAAGTGAACATGGTGGCTATTTCAATAGCACATTATCATTATCACTGGCATGTCCGATCCATCTTCCTGGTAAATTCTTATTAAGTCTACACAGTCAACTTTGTTTTTACACATTTTGTTAAAATTTGAGATCATTTGAACAAGAATTGACTATGTTATTAGTCTACAAATTGATGTCTAGTTTTTGGGAGGGGGACACCCTGTATATATATCTTACATATCTATAAATTAGAACATTACTGTGACATGTACACACCTGCTATATATTGAGAAATCCTTGATAAAATCCAAAGAATCAGCAATATTACTGGTCCTGATCTGGCATTTCCAGTCACTTTCACACATTTATAAAGTTGCCTCTCTGTGTCTATTCTATTAATATTTTTATGGTAATTGCTATGATAACTCAATTTTTTTAAATTTAAATGCATCACTTGACTGGCATTGAGATCTGGCATTGGATGGTTCTGCACAAAACCTTCACCACTTATAAACAAATCATGTGCGCTGGTGTCTGGCTTTCAATTCCTAGGAACTGGGCTGCTTGACCCTCATACGTCGAATACGACAGGAGAATCCACCAAATTAAGATTACAAATTAAAATAATGTTGAAATAAAATACCCCACCACTACAAAAAATTAAAACTGGTATATAAATGTGGATGAATTATTTGTTGAATATTATCTGTTTTTTTGTTTTTTTTTAATATTTCTTGCAATATAATAGGTGTGTATTATACACTGGTAATTTATGATAGGAAATATAGTAATTTAATTATATTTTTAGATTTATCTGCTCTTTTCATGTTTATTTATTGATATATCTAAAATGGTGCCATAGATTGTTTTAAAAAATGCAATATTCATAATATAAGGTTGTGTAAAAAAAAGAAAGAATTAATTCCTATTTCAAATCATAAGAAGAAGGTTTGTTTTTATTTTACAGAAATAAAATATAAAATTGGTCAGAAAAAACAATGGTGTTAAAATGTCAAGGATCCAAAACAATTAAGTTGGAAAATATTAATTTTCTTTTATTATGTTGAAGATATTCTTGAATCATATCACAGGGCCACTAGTACTGTTGACAGATGGCAATAAGAAAAACAAGAATAATTAGCTACCGATAGAACTTTGTCAACAATCTGATGAACGGTAAAACTACATAATTTATGATTCATTGTTCTGGTTAAAAAAATAAAAAAATAGAAAAAAAAAAAGTAACTGATAATTTTACTGAATTTATGCTGCAGTGTTATTAACAGAAACAAAGACAAGCTTTTTATTCAATTTCTTTGCAGAAAACATTTGTAGGGATTACCCCACATGTTTTCCAGGATGCCCACTACATGTTCTAATCGGGAATATAAAAAGAGCTGATGTAAACAGTTCAGGTCTATTTTTGCTTCATAATGTAGTAGTGGTAGTGACAAAACTGGGATCCTCTAAGGAGTCCTTGGCGAAGCCAACTACTTAATTTCATTCAACCATGTGGCACACACACAATAACTATGTATATAAATGTTTTCTATCATTATTTTGTGCTATCTGAATGCATGTAAACATAATTTTTTCTTTCTCTTCTTTTGTGAACTACATTGTTCTTTATATATAACTAAAAAATTTCAGGCCAGTAAATGTAATTAATACTGTTTAATTAAAAAAAAAGAGGCTTTACTGAAATAAATTGTATCTATAAAAATAACATATACACAGAAAATATATTGAATAATTGTCGGACTTAATCCATTTCATCATTTATGTTAAGATATATTTTGTGAGCAAATATGATTGATAGAGAAAAATCAGCGAAGATTATGTGTTTAAAAAAATACTAATTTGGACTTTACTATCCAGATACTTCTCTGTAGCTAAATGGTATAGTATGTCAGATCAAATGATGGTTTCCATATAGGAATACAGGTTCAATTCCTGTTGGAGAATACATATTTTCTATGAAATTTCTCAAACATCCAGGCCAATAAATGTAATACTGTTTAATTAAAAACAGAGCCCATACTTAAATAAATTGTATCTATAAAAAGAATATATATATATATGTATATATATATATATATATATATATATGTTTTAAGGTGTGCGATATTTATGGGATAAAGTGCTCAATAACAGACATAGTATATGTAAATATAAATATAAAAGTGAACATTGAAGTCTGCACTCAGAGGCGACAGGCTGTTTCCAGCATGAAACAGTCTGTCGCCTGTGAGTGCTGACTTCAATGTTCACTTTTATATATAATATAAACCTATAAATGATCCATTTAGGTGAAACCTAGGTAGATTTACCTGGATATTTAGGTTTATATTAGGTTTGCTCTACTTTGTGTATTGTATTGAGCACTTTACGTCGTTACTTTTACTCGTTTTGGAGGCTTTTTTCTTTGGACTCTGAGCTTGAATTCTGGACGATTGTTTTCGGCTCAATTTCATGGTCTTAGTTCTTTCTTTTTTCATTCCTCATTTTCCCTTGGTTACTGATTTGTTCAACTATAAGCTGAAATACCTAAAGTTTTTCCAAGCAAGTACCACTATATATATATATATATATATATATATAGTTCCTCCACATGTAGAATTCATTTTGAAAGTCTTCATCTTTATCAGCAACAAGTCACAACTACTCTCACTACAAACTGGTGACCAATAGCAACCTCATCTTGTAGCACTTGTTTGCTACACTTTATGTACCAAATGTGTTGTTAATAAACATTATCACAAGCATGAATGCTTTTATGTTATATCAATAAAGGGAATTCTCAATATACTGAATATTAATGAAAATTATTTTCCCATCTGAATATTTTCTAATTGAAAAAGTGATAAAAGCTTATTTTTGAAATGAAGCAGAGCTAGCAGCTGCTGTTGAAAATGACCTCCAATCAGTTGCTAACAGGAAGAAGAATGGCTTGTAAATTTTAACACCTCCAAAACAAAAATGGCTATCTTTTAATCACTATAGAGAGAAAATTTGACCTTAGATCAAAATGGCTGATTTTAATCACCAGCAGAACAACTATTGTGCCTTCTTAATCTCACATTTTCTATTGACATAAAGTGAAGTGATTATATTGAATCAATTGCTAGGATGGCTGCCAGGAAAGTTGGTTCACTGTGACAATTCTTCTTGCCAGAATCCATCTTGCACATTTATAAATCTGTCATTCTTCCTTCTGTTGAATATTGCTGCCATATATCTGGTCTGGAGTTTCTGTAATATATTTTGAGGTTCTTGACAAAAGGAGGGTCTGTAATGTCATCAGTCCTGACCTGGCATCTCAACTTCAGTCACATTTACACTTCCATGACATAGTTTCTCTATCTTTTCTATGAATATTTTCATAGCAATTAATCCTCCTTTGGTATCACTACCACATGAATTTAAGTGTACTACAAGGCACTAAGGATAAAAGCTCATCAGAACAGTTGCCATGAAAATAGTTATAAAAATGACAAAGAGAAGCGATGTCATATCAGTGAGAAAGTGACTGAAACCGAGATGCCAGGTCAGGCTTGATTACATTACATTTATTTTAATTTTATCAAGAATTGTGGGATATATAGTATATTTTGTTGGCATTCTGCTCTCTCACTGAGTAATAATAATGATTGGCAATACCCATTAGATGATAATGACTGGCAATACCCATTAGATGATAATGACTGGCAATACCCATTAAAATTTCATTTGTTTTTAATTTTTTGATGAATCATATTTCTTAATGATTAAATATGTTCCTTGCAATTTCCATGATTATAAAATTCTCTTGAAAATTCTACCATTCTTTCGTTAAATAGAAGAGCTTAACAAGTATGACAAAAATTGATTTTATTATTTTATGTTCTATTCTTCTTTATTTTCTCTTTTTATCCTGACTGCCACCTAAAGTATTTTTCATTAATTAAGGAGAATTATCATTAAAACTTTAATAATATACAAGATGCATTAAATACATAGAATTATAAAAGATGGAAATAAAATATGTTCATTTTAACATTACAATTTTTTTCCTTTATCTTCCTTCCATTCCTTTCTATTTCCCTCATGTTTTCTTCATTATTTCCATTTCACTGAAGCAGACATTAAGCACCTGATAGCATTATCACTCTTTTTCTATCTTTCTTCTTATTATGAATGCTTTTTCTCTTTCTCTCACTAAATCTGAGAGTATCTGATTTATTTTTTCCTTCTGTCTTTTCTAACAGCCAAAATGGAATGGTCCATTATTTATCTGAGGTAATGGCAAGGTGTAATGCATCTGCTAATGAAGGAACAGACAGAATTATATGATTAACAATGCTTCATCTAAAAATAAAAAATGACAATATTGTTATTACAAATGCTAACCTTGATGTTAAGTGATGACTAGTCTTGAAAAGAACAGCTCTTCCCACAAGACTCAGTCATGCACATTAGAGTGAGCATTCACATGAAAAATAGGTTAGTAATGACAGGTCATTTTCACAAGCTATTATTTCTAAACTGACCCTCCTTTATTTCATTTCAAGAAAAATACAACTTGTTCCTTTGTATGATGACTCAGAGTAACTAGAAGCAGAGCAGGATTGAGGCCCTGACCATGTATAAAGGTTATGGTCATTGCTGTAGGACAATTTGATGCAGACTCTGAGATTCAAAGATAGTCTGAAAGGATCAGAAGAGATAGGATCAAGTAGAAGATGATCTTTGGCTCAAATCTATTATAACTGATTTGAGAGCCACTTGACATACTCTTATGCTGACATTTTATACAAGAGAGACATAATACAATGCATAGACACAGATAACAAAATGGTTACACATACATTGAGGCTTTACTAAATTTAAATGTATACACACACTGACACACTTAATTAGTAAGCATTTACATTTTGAATATAGGAAAAGTATATTTATTCCGGTCATCTTTATTTTATTTCAACACTGGTATACCACAATATAGGTGGTTACACCATCACCTTTTATTATAAATTCTCTTTTAACATGTTTCAAGTTATTCTTGAAAATACAGAGAGAATACTTGAGGCAACAGAAATGTGATTCTACAGAAGGATGCTGAGAATACTATGGACAGAGCATGTAAACAATGAGGAAGTTTTTAAGACAATTGAAGAAAAAGGATAATTATATATAAAATGAGAAAGAAGATAAAATTTCTGGGACACGCAAAAGAGAAGGCTTGGAAAATTTGATACTCACAGGACATACTGAAGGCAAGATGGGTAAAGAAAAGCAACAAATAACATAACAAGCTTGTGTAAATGGATGACAAAATACAGAGATGTAAGGATAGTAAAACAACATTGCTAAATGCTACAAAAAATAGGAAGTTGTGGAGAGCCATGATTGCTCAAGAAGGGATATAACCCCGAGAAGAAGATGGTAATGCAAATGAACCAAAATAAAACTATGATGACTTGTATACTTTTTAGTGATCCAAGATATTATATGTCATGATTATATAAGTCTTCCAACACATATTTCATCCTTGAATATTATTAAGAAATATTTGGATGATACACTGAGTGTCTGGAACATCAGTTTATGTTCCTGACTTAGTTTAGTTCAAAACAAGTTTCTTTTTGGACATATAAATTCCAATATTGGGTGGAGATGAAGTATATTTTATATAACTTATGAAAATGGTATTTAGTTCAGAGTGGTTACCATAGAATAACAAGTCAATAAGTTAATCTTCTAAACCACAGATTGTAAATTTAATTTTCATTGGTTGCTTTACAAATGTAGCCTTTACATTGAGACATTTTGACACTCCATTTTAAGAGTGGTTTAATTTGATGGCAGAAGATACCCCAGGAAACAGGGGAGATTATTCATCAATAGCTCTGGGACAAACAAATATCTAATATCTTTATTAAAAGAAAGAAGCAGAGATATGTGTGTGTGTATCCTTATAGCCACAAACATGTGTATGTGGATTGTGATATCTGTAAATGTGTGTGTGTTTGAATTGCTATATTCACAAATATCTGTGTGTAGATTGTTATATATAGAAATATGTGTATGTGTACTGTTATATACAAATATATGTGTGCGGGAATTGTTATATACACAAATATGTGTGCTTAGATTTTTAGATATACAAATATTTTTGTATGGATTGTTATATATACAAATATGTGTGTGTGTATTGTTATATATACAAATATGTGTGTGTGGATTGTTATATATACAAATATGTGTGTGCAGATTATTATATACACAAATATATGTGCGTGTGGATTTTAATATACAAAAAATATTTTTGTACCGATTGTTATATATACAAATGTGTGCGTATTATTATATACACAAATATGTGTGCACAAATTATTATATACACAAATATGTGTGTGTGTGTGGATTGTTACATACACAAATATGTGTGCATGTATTGTAATATGCACAAATATGTGTATGTTGATTATTATATATACAAATATGTGTATGTGGCTTGTTATGTACACAAATATGGAGATGCAGATGCATTTTTTAGCTGGTTAGATATTTACATTATGGTAGGATTTGTTAAGCAAATTCATCAAAACTTTAATTTATTCAAATTGTGACCGCAAATTCTAGTAATAAGGGGTGAAATGAAACAAGTCATCACAGAGGTTAAAGTATTTCACACCAGCTGCACTTGAATCCAGGGTGCCTTGAACAGGGTTAATGGTTAACAAGCTAGTCTGATTGGATATGAGTTTGTTCCTTACTGGGTGCTCCATACTTGTGTCCTTGATAAGTAAGTTACAAATGTATTTGAATAAAGTCTAGGCATGAATTCCTACTGTACCACTATGCTCCTTGTTCTGTGCTAAAAATTATTTCTGCTAATTTATTTACAATTGGACTAACATCCTCATCTTTTTTTGTTTTTATTATCACAACATTTTCATCGTTGTGCCCTCCAGTCATCTTCAGGTGTAACTGAGCAGTATTAAATAGGAAGAAGATGAGATATCTCAAGACATGGACATTTAAACAAGAAGAGAGTCTAGATTAAATAGAGTTCAGTTTTAAATTAGTTACCTGAATTGACAGATACCTGATGAAATCTGAAGAATATAATAACTACGCATAGTGATAATAATGAAGATGAGGACATTAGTCTGAATATAAATAATGGTAACTCCTCTGTAATAATAAAATAAGTACACCCTATCTCCCCTCTTGTTTGTAACCATCCACTGTAATAAAATCAACGTTTTCAGTGCTAAAACTAAATTAGTCAAATAAAGGTTCATAAGCTTCTAGTTATTGTTGCTATATTACGATAACAGATAGAGAGATAGCTATAGGCTAGATCAAGCTTAGCTACCTACAGGTTAGATCAAGTCCAGCTACCTACAGGCTAGATCAAGTCCAGCTAGCTATAGGATAAATCAAGTCCAGCTAGCTATAGGATAAATCAAGTCCAGCTAGCAATAGATTAGATCAAGTTCAGCTAGCAATAGATTAGATCAAGTTCAGCTAGCCATAGGTCAGATCAAGTCCAGTTATTGAAAGGCTAGATCAAGTCCAGCTAGCTATAGGCTAGTCCTGTCAGATGCTAATTCTTTATTCCTACTTCATGTTATTAACTTCAGACAATTGGAAGGTATTTGTAGTAATAAAATAAGCACACCCCATCTCCCCTCTTGCTTGTAACCATCCACTATAATAATATAAACGTTTTCAGTGCTAAAGCTGAATCAGTCAAATAAAACTTTATAAACTTCTTAGAATTGTTGCTATATTACAGTATTCAATTCAAATTAATTTTAAATTAATTATTAATTTTTAGTTACTATCAAAATTTATCATTTTTGAGTAACAAACACAAAATTGAAGACATAATATCTAAAGTACAAATTCCAGTTGGTTTCTTAAGATAGCTAAGTATTTAAATATATTACTAGTCTTTAATGTCTACTGAGACTAAAGCTCACTCCAGATCTTGTATATTCATGTCATCATAAAAGATAATGGGAGAATGGTCAGTTCCTTGTATCACTCCAGAAAGTACTTAATTCACATTGCCATACTCTATGTTGACAATAGTCAGATCAAACCAAAAGTGGTGTATTACTGCCTAGTCCCCACTGTATGGCCTTGACAGAATTCAAAAGCAATTACACGGCTTTGCAGGTGATTTCCACACTTCAACCCCTTTCCCCACAGATGAAATTCTGTTAGCCTCTTGCTACTCTATCGCATGGCAAATGTTCAGACGAGCTACATTCCTTAGTTCCACCAGTTCAGACCTTCACAGCTAGGACCCACCAATGCTTTGTACCTGGTTTCAAATCTTCTTTATTCCTTTTTATATTCTTTTTGGTAAGAAGGAAGTTCTACTCAGACAGTTTATTTCCCAGTCCTATGATTTTGTCGGATAGACACTTGAACACTACAATCTTAACCTTTTCAAATCTAGAGTTCAACTATTATCTATCCTCCATATCCTCATAATATGCAACTTTTCCTTCTCCCTTTATGCTCTTACATATCCCATTCAGTAAACCTCTATATTGAATGGCTCTTGGGTCTTGTATTGGATGAACATTAGTATGATCAAAGAAATGTGTGACAACATTAATGTTTAACGAAACAACACTGTGCCATAAACAGCACACAAGTTCAAATAATAATTATTTTCTAAAGAAAGCATAGTATTTTGTTTTTGATAAGTCACCCATAAACAACATATAGCATCTCGCAACTTTGGTTCTAGAGATCATTGGCGGCTCTGCAAGAGTGTGCTGAACAACAGCAAATCCTCAACCCCTACCCTATTCAATCAATTTGAAGTCCTGACATCTACAGCTGATAATGCAGAATGCTTTGCTCAGAAATTCTTTTTCAATACAAAACTTGACATCTTAAGTACCCATACTTGATTTCCCACCTAGAACTGTGGCTATACTGAGTGATATGTGCATAACCTCATCACTGGTCTTGGACATCATTTCTAAATTAGACTCCCATAAGCAAGCAGAGGTGATGGGATCCCAGCCATTATCCTAAAGGAATGTGCTCCTGAGCTGGCTACTGTTCTCTCCAAACTCTACTTCCAGCTTGTTGGAAGTCCTCTTCTGTAGTCCCTATTTTTAAGAACTCTGGAGAACCTTCTGACCTCTCTAGCTATTGCCCTTTTAGTCTCCTACCACTTTTTGGCAATTTGAGGCTTTAATTAATGCTGAAGTGCTTAAGCATCTTACCTCTCATGACCTACTCTAAGACAAACAATATCTCTTCCATTTTGTTCAGTCTACCAGACATATTTACATCATGAATATATATATCAAGCTCTTGATTATAACAGCAAAGCTCTAGATATCTCGAAGGCATTAGACAGAGTTTGGCATGCTAGTCTTCTACGTAAGCTTCAGGGCTACAGTATTACAGGATGCTTGTTTGATTTAATCCAATCATTTCTATCAAATTGTGAAATGAAGGTCATTCTGAATGGGCTCACTTCCAGATCCTTTCACATGAATGCAGGTGACTCTCAAGGTTCTATACTGGCTCCTATGCTGTTTCTTATCTTCATTAATGATCTTCCTGATGTCATCAGTTCCCAAGTAAGCATTTATGCAGATGACACTACCATTTACTCCTGTCTCAATAGCAAATCTGTCTGAGCTGACAATGTTAAACTGGCTGCTGCTCTTGGAAGGACATCTAATCAGTGGTTAACTGGGACAAGAAATGGCTTGTAAATCTTAATGCCTTCAAAACTAAACTACTTTCATTTAACCTCCATAGATAAACTTCCTTGCTCACCATCAGAATGATGGATTGTCAACTCCAGAAGAGCAACTCACTGTGCTTTCTTGGTCTAAGGTTTTCAACTGACTAAATTGAATCAATAGCTTCATCTACTGCAAGGAAAGTTGTTTCATGGTGCTGTGCCAGAAGGTTTTTCTTATCAGAATCCATCTTGCACATTTACAAATCTACCATTCGGCCATGCATTGAATACTGTTGCCATATCTGGTCTGGTGCCCCTGCTTTTCCTCTCAAAGTTCTTGACAAAATCCAAAAAAAACGATCTACAATGTAATCAATCATGACTTGGCATCTTGACTTCAGTCACTTTCCCACCAACATGATGTGGCTTCTCTCTCTTTTTTCTACAAATATTTTCATGGCTACTGATCTGACAAGCTTTTTTTCACTGGTGCCCTGACTACATGAATTTAAGCATACTTCTAGATTGGCATCTGTTTTACAGTTGGAATAGTTATATGTAACTGCCACTTCTACTTCAACAGTTTCTCTTCTTGCACTACCCAACAGTAGAAATCCCTTCCACTTAATTGCTTCCCTGATAACTACAATCTTCAAATATTTAAATGCAATGTCAATCACCATCTTTTGTTTTGAACGCCATTCAACTTTTATCCTTTCCTCAATCCCAACTATACACAGTCTTTTCTCTCATTTTCACTCTCTGTAACTCCTTGTGTATTAGTGGCACTCCTGCTTTGCTTGGGGTGAAATGATTTAAAAAAAAAAAAAAAAAAAAAAAAAATTAAATTTAATCAATCATTTTCTTTTAAATTACTACGTTGTAACAGTTTGCCTTAGTTGATAAGAATTGGTCATTTGTCATTTGGGATGGGATCTTGTAGGATTAACTTAAATATAAATTTTATAAATTTACATATATTTGCATAATTAAATCTGAAAAATAAAAAAACAGTGTTTTTTCCAGTTATGCATCTATTATACATTAATCTATTCTGTTTCTATAGTATTTATTTTGTTACAACATTAAAACTACTGGACACTTGGAATTCTTCCAATATTTAGTAGATAAGGGTTGCTGAATTGGAGTAGTTTTGTAAGCCAGAACTGCCTCCAGAGAAAATGAATTCAGCAGATATACAAAAATAGAAAGGGGTGTAAGACAAGGACAACCAAGGCAATACTGAGAGAAACAGATGTTCTACCAGGATTCATTATTTGTGGCCACAATCTTAATAACACAAGATATACAGATAATACAGTGTTGATAGCAGACATGGAAAGAAAACTACAAAAGCTCCCACAGAAGGTAGTGAAGAAAAGCAAGAAGAAAGGACTAAACACAAACTAAAAGAAAAATTATTAGCAAAAGGATGAGCTCAAAATGCAAATTACAAATCAGAGATAACAAAATCAACTTTCAATTATATTTTTGCAGAAATATAATTCTTTCAATCTTTGCAAAGATCTTTGAGACTATTCCTAGTGCTCCACTGATTATGGGGATAACATTCACTCTGATATTCCATAGTTTTTGCAGCATTTTAAAAATGTAATATTTTCTTTCTATTTCAATTTAATCTGTTTTTTTCTCTCAAACTATTACTTTCACTAACTGATAGATTTTCTTGTCAATGTTTACTTACTGGTCTTTTGAACAGGAGTAGAGGTTTATCCCTTGTTTCCTGTTTAGGATTAGGTTTCCAGTTCTTTCTAAAGTCTGCTTCAGCTCTGTTTCTCCTAGCGTCTGCACCTGAACTCTGAAATTTTATCCATTATTTAATCTTATTTTTTTCCTCTCCTCCTCCAATAGGAGTAAATAGGTTTGCCTATCATCTAGTTTACACTCCTCAGTTTTTTGAACAGGAGTAGATGTTTATCCTTTGTTCCTTGTTTAGGATTGGATTTCTGGTTCCTTCTAAAGTCTTCTTCAGCTCTATACTCTTAATACTTGTCCTTTCCTAGGCTAATATAAGTTCACACGGTAACCCTACCTTAAGGGGCTCTTGAGCCTTTAATTGGCTGAACATTAGTTAAAAAAAAAAATTTTAATTTCCAGGACTGAATAAGTTTTCTGATTCTCAACATCCCAGAAGTTAAAAAAGGAAGAATTATATTTATTATTGCTGCTATGTTGGTGTTGCACATTGATGAATTCTGTTCTCAAGGCATGGTGTCAACATGGTGACCACTTTTAGTCTCAATTCCAATTCTATCTAAGCACTCTTTCAATTTTCTAGGTAGTGTTCCAAGTGAACCCACTACTACAGGAATTAGCTCTACATCATATGAGTTCCATAGCTTCTTCAGATACCTGGTATTCTTCAATCTTTTCAGTATCTTTGGAGTCCATTCTTGTTTAATATGTAACAGCAAATTCAATAATCTGGCTATTCTCTTCATCTATAACAATAAGGTTAGTCTTTGTGCTTCAATAACATGGTTTGTTTAGATTGAGAAATTTCATATCTTGATTATTATTATTATTATTTTAGTTGTTGCAGTTATTTTTATTATGCTTATTGTAAAGCTTGTGAATTTTGTAAGTGAAAGTAAGGTGTTTAAGTTATAAAAAGAATTCACTGATGTTCAGATTTGAAATATTTTTTTAAAATCATTATAGACAATATATAAATCAAATTTTGTTAATATTTTGTGAAGAAAATCATCACTAAGTTGTCAGTAACTTCAGCTGTCTTCCACTCATATTTCAATCATAAAATAAATATATTGAAAAAGTTTTTGCCAACAATAAAAACAACTAATAAGCATATGTTTGTTTCTTTAGAGTCATTTTTGTAAATAAAGATTTAGGAGATATAGGAAGATTTTTCATATCTGTTGATGGTCCATATTGGTTTTTCTGTAGCAGCTGCAAGAGAAAATCTGACAACCCAAAAGAGCTCCAGTTTTATAGCATTAACTCTTTTTTCTCTGTTCTTCTTTAGTGAATTGTTACAGACATGGGACATTGACTGATAAAACTTATGTTGCTATGTCTCCCTGATAGCAACCTCTTTTGCCCAGTGGCAACAGTTTTCAGGAGTTCTAATATCTTTTGTGTGCTCCCCCAACCAGGGACAAGTTCAACAAACAGGAGGGCCAGTCAGGCTCAATGGAGAAATCTAAGTTCTCTAACCTACATCACCTTCTAACAGATGTCTCAGTAACTGATAAAGTCATTACTTTTGGTAATTTTAATGCCAGAGTGGGATTTCCCACACACAAATAAGAGAAAGAGAGATGTCTTCCCACATGTACGAGATCAACTAGTAGTGGTTTAATTATTCATGTTAAGGTTTAAGATACTTCAAAGGCAATTACCCTAAAAAAAAAAAAGAAAAAAAAGATTCTTGTTTGCACTGCTAAAATGAGACGCCAACAAAAATATACAATACGATGACCTCATTATATGACCATCAAGATTTGGAATATTATTGCGAAAAAGCAAGGTCATACTAAATTGAGGTCCAAGAAAATGTTCATACAGTAAACTGTTACCTTGTATATGTTTAGTATGACCATGTTATAATGCAATCATTGACCCCATCACATTACATCCAAATCTGTGTTAAATTATCATGTGTAAATCAGTGTTTTATGTTTTAAATCATTTCTCCCCAAGCAAGATGATAATGCCACTAAGATGTAAGAGTTTACTGAGATTGAAAGAAAATGAGAAAATGTTAGTGAAGAGAAAAGACAATAAAAGAACTGGTTTCAGGAAGACAGAAGATGAAGACTGATGTTGTATTTAAACTTTTGCAGATCATAGGTGATAGAAAAGCGAAAAAAAACAGAAGAGAATTTCACAAGCAAGAAAAGAAACTATTACCACAAAATCTACAATTATCTCTATTTATTTTAACAGTAAAACAATAAAACCTAGTTGCCAGTTTAGTAGTATGTCTAAATTCAAGATACCAAGAAGGAAAAATATCATTAGAACAATTGCCATGAAAATATTTATAGAAAAGAGAGAGGGAAACCACAACACAATGATGGGAAAGTGATTAAAGTTGAGATTCCAGACTAGAACCAATAACATTACAGACCCTTCTCTGGATTTTATCAAGAATCTTGATATAGCACAAAACCACATATAGCAGCAATATTCATTGCCTGGATGAATGGTAGATTTATAAATATGCAAGATTGATTCTGGAGAGAAAAATTGTTTAGCACAACACAGTGAACCAACTTTCCTAGCAGCAGACCTAGAAATTGATTCAAATATAATCATTATACTTCATATCAGTGGAAAGCATGAAACCCAGAAAATGCAATGACTTACAATATTCGTTATGTTCATTTATTTCTTAATTACTTATTGTCTATTTGTTTTTGTCAATCAATTGTCAATAGTTGTGTTATAAAAATAAAACAAATCTAATTAAAAATGAGTGAACAATAAATTTAAGTTAAAATTTTCAACAAGTGACACATAATGTGTGTGTCCATTTTAATTTTCTTTAAAAAGTAAATGACTAAAAATGATTTTGAGTTTGTTTAGAAAAAGTCATGTATATCCTGCAAGTGACCTACAAACCAATATTTCAAGATTGCTACACATATGTATTAAAGATCTACTTATCATACATACACATGGACGGACCACTCCTGCAGAATCCATTTTGAAATGATGGTTTAACTGTTGTATTACAATATAAAGTTATAAGTTGACAATGAAAATCATTGCTAATATAAAACTTTGTACACAAGAAATTTTAATGACAAAAGCAAAAAGAGAATAAAAGTAAAAACAATATTTTTATTGAAATTGTATTATTAGTTATTTATGTGTGAATTTGCAATTAATTGAATTAAAAACTAGATAAATATTTTTTTGTATGTGTGTGTCATATGTAGAACAAGTGGTATTAACCTGAGAAAGAAAGTGTGTGGGAGAGAGATAAAGAAAAAAATGCAAGAGACTAAGAAACAAAGAATGAAAAAGCCAGGTTTTTGTTTGTACATATAAAATATTCATAAGTTTTAAATAAAAAAAGAAACTCTGTTGGATCAAATTCAAACCTAAGTATTTTTTGATTTACTTTATTAATGAAAAAAAGAAAAAGCCTAAAGTTTGTTCACTGTGTTGTGTTAGACAATTTTTCTCTCCTGAATCTATATTACATATCTAAAAGTCTACCATTCATCTATGCTTTGAATATTGATGCCACATAGGGTCTGGTGCTCCTGCTATATATTTAAAGATTCTTGATAAAATCCAAAGAAGAATCAGCAATATTATTGGTCTTGTAATGTAACTTCTCTGTGACTTTTCTATAAATACTTTCATGACAATTGTTCAGATGTACTCTTTACTATGGTACCTAGACTTTATAAATTTAAGTGCAGTAAGATGGTGGCAAGATCTCATCAATTCACAGGTGAATTGTTTAGATGTAACCTTAAGTTCTATGCTAACAGTTTCTTTTCTCACAATTCTCACTTGTGGAACTCTCTTCCAGCCCCATGCTTTCCAGCCAACTTTGATCTTCAAAAATTTAAATACAATTTCAATCGTTATCTACTATCTTCTTGATTGCCCTTTTGTTTTTCTTGCTCTTTAATGTTTCTGTTTTTTCACTCAATAACACCTTGCGTCTTAATGGCTTTATTGCCTTGCTTAGAGAAGAAATGATTAAAACAAAAAGCAAATAGCCTAAAACATTTAATCTTTTAAAATATATTGGAGTTAATTTAAAAACCAAACAAGTGAGATAGTGTGTAAATTATATGCATACAAAAAAATGTAGATAAGATTTTATCTATTTATAAGTGTGTCAGAATGTAAGGATGTTAGAAATTTGTGTTTGTTTTTTTTTTTTTTTTGCAGCCTATCAACTCTTTATGGATTATTTAAATCTGAAACATTTTAGGATTGTAAGAATATTTTTCTTTTGAAAGTGAATATTTCATTAATTTTTTTTTAGTTAAAAATGATTTTTCCAGATACAAGTCCTACAATTTAACCCATAGCTAGGGGGAGAAGAGATTTCCTAAGGGTATTTGTGTGCAAGTTAATGTAATGAACTCAACTGAAATTCGAACTCTGTGCTCACACATCCTGATTGTTAGCAAAAAGGTTAAAGATGTGAGATACAAAGTAGAGATATCAAAATCAAGCAAGTACAGAGATTTATTTGGAAAGTGTTATAACAGACAATGGGAAATATAACACAGAAATCTGAAGATATATTGTTGTAGTAAAAGTTAGCTTTGAAAAAAAAAAAAAAGTAACAAAATTAAGAAACAGTGAAATTTCATGAGAAACAAAGAAAAGAGTGCTGAAGTGTTATTTAATATTGATCTTCCTACAATGCCAGAGAACGCTAGACAATCTTCACAAAGATGAAGAAGAGACTTGAGGCAACAAAGATCCAGTCGTATAGAACAATGCCAAGAATACCATAGACAGAACATGTGAGCAATGAGGAAGTTTTAAGAAAAATAGAAACAAAAAGGACACTTGACATTTGAAATTTCTGGGAAACATAATGAGGAAAGAGGGCTTGGAAAATTGGACAACCATAAGGCTATACAAAAGATAAAAAAGGCAGATGGAAACAGAGAATAACAATTTTTTAAAATGACAAACACTGGTAAACGTTACAAAGGTTAGGAAGTTGTGGTGAACCATGATCACCTAAGTCCTGAAGACACATGGCACATAGAAGAAAATGTGTGTGTGAGAGAGAGAGAGAGAGAGAGATAGAGAAAGCAAGGGCTGAAATAAGGAGAATTTAATGTTAGTAGATAATTTTATTAAAAAGCTTAATTATTTATTATGTACATCTTTAACATGAGTATCCATTCTTATATTATTTTCCTTCTTGTGCTAATTTACCCTAAAAGGCACATTTCTCACATTAGCTGTGTTTTTACTCTTTCTCTGTAATTTTTATTACATTCACCCTCCCTTTATTTCTTCTTTGCCCTCCTCCTCTCATTGTTACCATTCTCCATTTCCTCATTGATTCATTTAAAACTTGATACTTGGATCAAGTGGGGAATTTAATGTTTATGCAATTAGGAATGACAAGATTATTTGAGTACATTATTACTCCCAGGCCCTTAAAGAAAGATTGTATATATTGTCCTTTAAAGAAACCATTTGAGATAACTGAGTGATTTTAGGCACTAGCTTCAAAAGAAATGTGATCAATATAATCTTATAAGGTCTCTTTGTCTTTAACTCAAGTGAATGGCTTAACCAATTGGAATGAGGGGGCTGGGGGTTCTCTACTATTTTTGTTTCTGGAGACAAAGTATTTGTCTTGAAACTTTTACTGAAAAATGTTCTGTCAATATTTTAACAAAACTTTCAGATGAATAGAAACAAATTAAATCCCAAGAATGATAAGAAAATTGATATTTCATTTGAATGACTTCTGATAATTTACATGTATTAGATAGAAGCATGTCATTTCCGAGGCCTTCAATGTTCACTTATATATATATATATATATATATATGCGCACACACATACATACAATAAAAGGGTAAAAACACTGTATACTATGCCACGCTACCAAATCATGACCCAGCTACTTGAAGAAACCTAGCAGTTGAAACCACAGTAGTATGTAGTAGTATATGGCGTTTTTACCTCTTTATTGTATTGACTTGCTTTGCATATTTGTTTTTTCAAGGCAGCTGCATTTAGCACTTCATTACATGTCCATTGTTTGGTATGGTAATTTTTCCAGCCTTTTAACATTTATTTTGTGGTATATATATATATATATATATATATATATATATATATATATATATATAAGTGAACATTGAAGGCCTGATGATTGTGTCTAGCATGAAACAGCCTGTCACCTCCGAGTGTTGTCTTCAACATTCACTTTTATATTTATATTTACTATCTCTGATATTGAGCACTTTATCCAATAAATATAGCACACCTTAAAACTATATTATATATATATATATATATATATATATATATATATATATATATATATATATATATATATATATGTATGTATATATAAAACACTTTCTGGTATGTGGCCATTGGATCTGATAAGGTAATATAATTTATTGCCCATTTTATTATCAAAATTATAATAAATTTCACTTACGCATATTTTATCTTAAGAATGCAAAATCCAAACATTTGCAGATGATATAACCAAGTTATACACATTCACTTCCAAAATTCGTCATATTTCTCATACAAATAAAATAAATATACCAATTTTTAATATACACTTAAGCTACAAAAACATTTCAAGAATTAAACATATATACAGATGCCATGAGGTGTATATATATATAGTACAACTGGCCATACGTATTTGAGGATACCCTGTGATTTATACTGCAGCTTTACTGAGCAGACCTTAGTTACAGTTTCTGGGAAAGAGCAAGTTATCTAGTGTGATCAACAATTTGAACAAGGTCAGCATGCTTAAGCCCTCAACCATGATGACTTGCGACTCTGTGCTAGCTATTGATGGCCCCCAAGGGTTCCGTCTACACAGTTTCACTCACAGGGTTTTGGTCAACCTATGGTATGGTTTTCAGGCACTTTCTAAAAGGTGCCGCAAGCTGGGATCACCACTTCCAGACTAATAACATCAAGAAGTCTCCTTTCTGAAAAATTGACCATGGTGAGATTCAGACCTGGGTCTCATGGCCAGAATGCAAATGTTCTGACCACTCGGCCACATGCCCATGAGGCATACACAGGATAACTACACAACCAATGAAAAAAAAAACAAACATAGGACTTAAAAACTGATACATATATAAACACTAATGCCACGAAAGTACACACAACCAATGAAACAAAATAAAATTTAAGAATTGAAACACAACTCAGCATTATTCAAAATTTTTAATGAAGCTGACTAAAATAGTGAAGCATGTTAAATTTATAGTTTCATATTTGTATCTTATTTAATCTTATTTTATAACTAACCAAGTGTGTGTGTGTGTGTGTGTGTGTGTGTGTGCCTACTGGTGTGACTTAAGAGAGGTCAGAGTACCTCAGGGGAAAGATCTTTATGTCTACCATCTTTCTGTGGAATTGGGAAGGCATTTCCTGTTGACCCAGTGCCATCTCTTTTTAGATAATCACTTCTCCAGTATCAGAAAGTGAAATGGTATAGTATAGAATAGTACCACCATATTTTTTAGAATATAAGATGCGATGGTGGGTTAAGAAGATGCACACTTATTTATGAGCAAAAAGTTTGAGAAAAAAAAAAAGAAAGAAACTACAGTCGTATTTGAAGTGTGTAAACAATGACTGGGAATATTCAAATTGAAAAGATTTTTTTTGTATGAGCATGTGCTGAAAAGTTCTCAGTCTAAAACATTTTCAAAAATATTAGCAGGTCTTTTTTTTTCTTTTTGGAAGGGTCAAGATCATTTCAGCTACAAGTGATTTTTAAGCAAATTTCTTTGAAAAAGGTATTAAATGACAGTAGATACATAATAAACAAGAAAGACACAGTTTAAATCTGCGATACATCTTTCTCATTTTGTGCGCAATTAAAATATTTTGTTTTGTGTTTTATTACTGACTGATCAAAGTACATCATTTTAATGTGTCACTTTAACCATTTTACTAACATTCAATAGATCCATTAGTAATGAACAGTTCTCACTATGGGTTAAATAGTAGGGTAAACTGATCTATCTAGCCTTAGATAACAATCTTTATAAGAGAAGGAAAATTCTGAATTCCAAACCATGAAGAAAGCAATGGAAAACCACTCCACTATCTTTCCTAAGAATGTATAGAAATTCACAGATAATAAAGAAAATTAATATCTGTCTATATCTCTGAAATGAGGTATTATGGTTACTTGCAGTATTTACATTATTTGGACTGTTATCCTCATATTCACTGACATATTCACAACATTTTTCCCATCTTCAGGTGATTGGAATTTTGAACTGAACTCTTTATTTTGTCCACTGGGTTAGATTGTTTTAGTTCCATGTGCCATGCCTCTTCCAGATGTCTCATTTCTCTTTAACTCAACTCTCCAAGTTTTTGGTTCACCACTGTTGTGGCCTGGTATTGAAGTCATAATTCTTTGGGTCTAGTCACTAGATCTAACCAATGGTCTTTATATACTAGACCATGTGTCATTGAGGATACATGGCCCAGCTGATAAACATATACACAGATTTAAAAATATACAGATACCATGAGTTATACACAGGATAACTACACAACCAATGAAAACGAAACAAACATAGTCCTTGAGGACCCATGGCCCAATGGATAAAGACATTGCTTAGATCCAGTGACTTATGATTATTGACCAGAATATGGTTATACTTAACATTGGTCAGTATTTTCTAAAATACTTCTTTCTGGTTTAATCCATATTTGATTCCATGCAAGATCAACCATAAAAGCTGTTCGATATAATCTTGGATAAAAATGATTAGCACTTACTCATTAAGATTCTTTTTTTTTTTTGAACTGCAACAAATCAGTTTATATTGTTTACTTACGTTTTCTGTATGTTTTCAAATGTATTTATCTACACGCTGTCCATGACAACGAGTAGAGAGATTACAATTTGTTGTCTGGGAGGAAAATAAGTGTCTGGCTACCTTGGTTTACTAATGGCAGTTTAATAAAAGCACTTACCTAGAAAAGAAAAAGAAAAAAAAAGCAATTTTAGTTACAATTGTAATTACAGATAGGATTATTATTGAAATAGCAGGAGGTGCTGAAAAGTTCTCAGTCCAGAAGCTTTTCTAAACTTTAATGTTTAGTCATTTGGTCAGGATTTTGGGAAGTGGAAAAAGATTTTTTTCAGCATCGCCTTGTACAAGATTATAAGGAGGGTTAAAGAAAATAATAATAGGATTTGAATCCGTAATTTTGTAATATTTGTGAAACTTAGCTTCCTCTGGCACAAGGCCACAATTATTAAGTGCCCAATTTGGGTTTGAACTTATTACAGTAGTAATAGTAAATAAGACTAGCACACCAACCATTGATACATGATAGAGCATCCAAAAAAGAATCTGTAGTCAGTATGTACTTAGTTTAGTCTAGTTTGACACAAGGTCACAAGTATGGAGTATCCCATGTACATTGAACTCACTAAAGTAGTAATGATCTATGAGGTCAGCCTGGAGAGTATTTTAACAACTGATTCCATGGCCTTGATGTAAATTACCTATCAATCAGAGTGAACCATATTGTGCATACATGAACAGATCCTCTCTTGTCGGGTTACTCAGTCAGCAGTGAGATACAACTGAGTGAACTTGTTTACTGTGACAATTACATTCACAATTAAGTCTTGAAAAGGGGTTTGGAGCATAACATCACATTACTCACATCTATTAGTCTCTTACTCCACAGTGTCTAATTTTATTATGCAAGGGAAAGAGAGATATGACCATAAAAATTATTGGCTAGCCACTCCTGATCTACATCGGAGAAGGAATCGAATCCTGTTGGCATACATATGGCTATTCCCTTGATTCAGAGTTTGATAACCATATCTAGTGACTTGATGTTATGTGACATTGGCCTTGAGGAAATGTTCAGGTGCATGACATAGTCCTCCTGGTTAATAACCTCCCAGGATCAACACAAATGATGTTGGAAGTTGGTGTGCTTCACTGTAGGGAGATGCAAGGGGTTTGCACAGTCCTCAGATATTCCACCTGGCCATTGAGTCACTGTGGCTGTTGGCCTGTGCTACAAGAATGGTGAGCTGTTTCATTTCCTGTGTCAAATTAAAAGCTACGCTGTCAAATGCTTTCATACCAGGTGAAAGAGAAATGAAATATATGAAAAAAAATCACTCTCCAATATAGATCATATCTCAACTTCCATAAGATTAATGTTAGAACTAGGTGGAAGCCAAATTGTCTTGAAATATCACTTGCACCAGTTTTACCAATAATCAATGTGGGTCTGTGACTAGGAGAGCTATATATAACACCAGTTTTTTTTTCACATCTACACATTGAGAGCAATCTCTCTTGACTGAGAGAGTGCTCTCAATGTGTAGATGTGCAGAAAACCAAACAAGACAAACACCAGCTATTTTAGTTTGGTTTAGGTTTATTTTGTTTTATGGCATATCAGCCTCAATGGGTCATTTAATGCCAACAACATTTTTATTGGTGGTAATATTTTGTTTTGCCAAAAATCTGTTTCTGGTAATATTTTTCCTTCAAAATTGTATTGCTGGTAATAATTTTTTTCAAAAAAGTATTGCTGGTAATAGTTAACTATTTGCCCATAGCTGGGACCCTAACAGGTGCTACCACCCTGAGTCAGGGTGGACCTGGGAACACCAGCAATTAAGAGGTGGTTCCATGCTCCTCAAAACCTATTGCTGCTGGATGTACTTTATCGTCTTACCCAGGACATGGATGTAGTTTAACGTTTTACCCAAGATGAAGCTATTTTGGTGATTGACACATGATGGCAGATATCAAATTCAACTTAAAATTAATTCCCGAGTTTGACAGATTGAATAGAGAAGCTGGAACTAGTTTGCGGGTTATGTGGAGTGAGGTTTCTGGAGTGCATGAATCCTTTGAAACTTACAGGTGGAGCATTTGCAGTCTACCAGCAGCTGAATGACAAACAAAATTTATGCACATTTTGAGTTAAATAAAGACTTGCAATAGAAAGTTTTTACTTATATTACACCTGCATCATTTGTTATCGAGCTGAAAAGTGGTTCTTATTTTCATTATTCAGTCAATGAAGAGTTCCCAAAAACTATGTGATGTAATGAATATGCATACACCTGGATTCCCCCTTACAGTAATATGATTGGCTGGTGTCAGCCATAAATACAGACTGATGTGGAGGTACATTGACTATGTCTATTGACTACGCTTATTGCCTACCACTATGATGAGGACCAGTCTATTATGGTTACCTGCTAGATTGTCCTACCCGGTTACAGTAGCGAACAACCACTTTGCTACTTCAAACAAATATATCCCTTTCTGGGACATATCTCACTATGAGACTTTCTATGACTATATCATCATTATTCTGTGTTTCAGATTCACACATGACCCTATTTTGCTGGTTATTAATTAGAAAAATTATATCTTGAGTTCTTTGTTAATTTAAAAGTAATTTTTTGGAAACTCTAAGAGACTTTGGATTGTAGGGTGAAAAATATATTTGGTTTTGATGAAAAATGTAAGTTGCTAAGTTTTCTGAAGTTTTAATAAAAAAAAAAAATTGTCATTGGAAATAAAATAAAAACAACAAGTTTAAAGACTTTTGGATTTGGTAAACCAAATTCTCAAGTCTTCATGATAATTCTCTGCCACTGAATTATCAAATAACTGAAAGAAAATTGTTTCTTAGCCCTCTCCACTAACCACTGAGCTATCACTGCAAGTTTATTTGACAGAGGAGAGTACTTAAAACAGTGTATTAATTGATGAATTGATTGTAATAATAATTGTAGTTATAAAACTCAATTTACAGTAATTACAGTAGCATTTATTGATGTATGAATATTTTTAGATGAGTCAATAGACAATGACTCATTAGGATAATTTGGTTTTATTAAGTGTGTGCAAAAATCTCCAGTACCCTATTTTACTGGAAACTTTTATTCACAGGAGTAAATTAAGGGTGTTTGATATTAACCCTCTGTCCTGATGTGTTGCCTGGATGTGGTAGGACAGCTTCGTTTCTTCAACCCCCAGAGCTATGTGGGTGCGAGCTGTGGCCCTTAGCAAGTCCAACCAATCTCAATAGGTCTGTGAGGTAGGAATCAGATGAAAGACACACCCTGGTCCTCTGGGTTAGGGTTAGGGTTAGGGTTGGGAGTTGTGCAGTAGGCTAACAACCTATTCACTTAAAAACTAGCTTGTTACAGAAACCTTAACGATATCTTCAAACAACGGCATGGCTGATAAGGAGTTCTCCAAAGTGGAGCCTATGATGCATGCTGGTGAAAATTCCACAGGAAGGCAGCTGATATGACATGGGCCAAGCTGAAGAGGATCACCCAGAACAATGTCCATTGAAGAGGTGTTGTTGTGGCTCTATGTTCCCCAAGGAATTAAGAGACATAATGTAAATGTTGATGATACTAAACCTAACCCATCTCTCTCTTGATAACTAACAAACCTAGGATGACTGACTTTAATTTTGTAATACTATATTACACAAAATGAAACTTTTACAAAACAACATACTCAGTGCATTAGGTTCTCACTGTAATGAGATTGACACAATTGTGATTCAAAAATAGCTACTTTAAAAGTCAAAGCAATTTACTAAAACGAAAGGTATATACAAAGTGTTTCATCATCTAACAGAAAATTGGGTCAACCTGATAAGAGACTCAGTTGCATGTGGTGCTGTAAACACCAGGAGTTATGTCCTCTTCCACAATGGGCTATTGAGAGAAGACCTACTTAGAGTAGGTGGCGCTAACTATTTGCATATGAAAATTTTGGGCAGATATTAGCCAATAGTCAGTGTGGGTTTGAGACTAGGAGAGCCATTTAACACCAGTTTTTTCTCAGTTGAGAGAGAGCGCACTCTCAATTTGTAGATGTATGAAAAACCAGACAAGATAAACACAAGCTATTTTGGCAATTGACAGATAATGACAGACATCAAATTCAACTTAAAATTAATTCCCGAGTTTGACAGATTGGCATTTGGTATTCAGTGGTTGATTGGATAGAGAAGCTGGGACTAGTTTGCAGGTTATGTGAAGTGAAGTCTCTGGAGCACATGATTCCTTTGAGACTTGCAGGTGCAGCATTTGCAGTATACCAGCAGCTGGATTACAAAGCAAAATCCAACAGAGTCTGTGTATATTTCTCAGATGAGGTATTATGTACATTATTTACATTATTCGGACTATTGTCCTCATCTTTGTTGTACGCTCCGGCCTTCTTCAGGTGGTTGGAATTTTGAACTGAACCCTTTATTTTGCTCACTGGGGTTGACTGTTCTAGTTCCACATGCCATGTTTAATAGATGCCAGTTATCAGTTATCTCCTGCTAATTTCCCTCTGAAAGTTCTCCACTGCCTTAACCGGATATTGAACTCACACTCTTTGGGTCCTGTCACTGGATCTAACCAACGCCTTTATCCACTGTACCATCTGGGTATGAATTTCTGGGTATTATAAACCTAATGTCTTCAGCAACCATTTTTACCAGTGCTCATATTGCAATTTTGCTGTTATCATGCATGTTTTTACCAGAGCTCATATTGCAACTTTGTTATCATTGCTTTTCTCTGGCAATCCTTATTGCTGGTTCCCATATTGTATTTATTTCTATGCTTGGTTGGCTCAGGAGATTTTTTTGGCCTAGCATATGTGCTGATTCCTTAAGTTTACGAATTTTCCAATGGTGTTCCTTGTCTATGATCTCAACATGATCCTACAGAGGGCGGTGATCCCCCTTCTCTCTCCATATGTGGTCAGCCACGCCTGATTTTTCTACTTCCCCTCGCGTTACAGCTTTCTGGTGTTCTTTAAGCCTTACCTTGAAGGGGCGGCCTGTCTCTCCTTTATATTCCTTTCCACAGCTGCATGGGATAGCGTACACACAGTCTTTAGTCATGTTCTCCTCTATGGGGGGGGGGGGGTCTCACTCGAGAGAGATATCTGCGAAGTGTTGTCAAGCTTTTGAAGGTTGTCCTGATGTTATATGGGCTGCAGATCCTTTGTATTTTCTCTGATAACCCCTTCACTTAAGGCAGGCAGTGAGCAAAATAAAGGGTTCAGTTCGAAATTCCAACCACCTGAAGAAGGCCAGAGCGTACAACGGCTGAAACGTTGTGATAAATATCGCGACAAAGATGAGGACAATAGTTCGAATAATGTAAATAATGTGCAAAATCCAATGTTGGCCAAGTAAAGCCTGCCTTAGTTACAGCCTTTGCTACGGATTCATTCATGGCATACAAACAACTTATTGAGTGGTACCTGTGGTATGGCAAATCGATGGCTGAAGTCACATTCTTGTTGAGCAGGATGAGTGGCTGTATGCTGGCTTGCACATAGGTTGCCAGGCAATGTAAAGTAGACTCTTCATGCATCATCTAGGACATGTTGTTTATTGACCAGCTGCATGCCTAAGCCAGGGTGATTATGAGAGATGATACATCTATATAGATAAAACGTCTATCTCTTTATGTTGTAAATATAAAATAATTTAATTAGAAATTTAGGAATGTATTATCATTTCATTTAATCTAAATTATATCTGGCATTAAGTGTCATCATATTTCATTGATGCTTCAAGAAAGACAAAGAAACAAACTTAGTCAACTTGGACATTGAGGAAGATTCTTGAATGTTTATGAAATAAAGCCATTTGCAATTCATTAAACAGTCCTTAAAAAAAAAAAAAAAAAAAAAAAAGGGCACATTTTCTTGGTTTAAGACACCCACAAAAATAGTTAATCAAATGGAGAAAAATATTTTTCACCATTTTTTTGGTAGTTTTGCACTAGCCTCATAAGTTTTAGCATAGTTATGTTGTCAAAATAAATACCGAGTCAAGAAATGATGACATCCGTAAAGTCATTGATGAAAATTTGGAAAAACGTAGGTCCAAGGACAGAACCATGGAGGACACCTACACTAATGTAAAAAGATCTAGAAGAGTGGCCATTCAAGATAACTTTCACTTTACAATTTGATAAGAAAGATCGAATCAGCTCAAAAATTTGCCCCAAAATAACATAACCTTTCAACTTGATAACTTGAGAAGAAAAACATGTGCGGCCCACTTTTCTTTTGGTATCCCAAAGCTATTGTCCTCATCTTTGTTGCCATATTTATCACAATTTTTCCCCTTGTTGTACGCTCTGGCCTTCTTCAGGTGATTGGAATGTCGAACTGAACTCTTTATTTCACTTGCTGGGGGAGACTGTTTTAGTTCCACATGCAATGTCTAATGAATATCAGTTATCTCCTGTTAATTCACCTCTCCAAATTCTAACTGATAACAGACATCCATTAGACATTGCATGTGGAACTAGAACAATCTACCCCAGCAAGTGAAATAAAGGGCGCAGTTCAACATTCCAGCCACCTGAAGAAGGCCGGTGCATACAATGGCTGAAACATTATGATAAATATGACAACAAATATGAGGACAATAGTGTACATAAGACATCATCTCAGAAATATAGACGTATCCTAAAGCATCTTAGCACACACTGAGCAAAACTCTACAGCCGCAGTGTAACCATGGAGCTTGTATTTTAAAGTTTATTAGTTACAATTTATTTTTGTTAAAGACTAGATATAATGAGTATAAGATGTAACAGATAAGCTAATAAAACAAAACAATTATTGAACATCGAGTGAGTGAATGTATGCTTGTATAGTTATCACAAAAGTTTATAAAATTGTGAGATGAGAAAGTTGAAAGAATCTGTGTATATGTTAATAATTTTTTTTAATCATTTCACCCCAAGCAAGGCGATAATGCCACTAAGATGCAAGGAGTTACTAGGAGTGAAAGAGAATGAAATGTCTTTAGTGAGGAGAAAGGACAATAAAAGAAAAGAATTCAGGAAGACAGAAGATGGTGATTAGATTTTGCATTTAAATTTTGAAGATTGTAGATGGCAGGGAAGTAAGAAAACAGAAGAGAGTTCCACAGAGAAGTGTGAAAAAAGAAACTATTGGTATAGAAGTTACAGTTACATCTAGCTAGTTCAACAATAAAACAGTGAGACCTAACTGCCAATTTAGCAGTATCTTTAAATTCATACAGTCAAGGTGCCAAGGAGAAAAGCTCATCAGAGCAATTGCTATAAAAATATTTATAGAAAACATTGAGGAAAGCTATATCACAGTGGTGGGAAAGTGAATAAAGTCGAGATGCCAGGTCAGGGTCAATTACATTACAAACCCTTCTTTGGATTTTTTTCAAGAATCTCAAGATATATAGTAGGAACAACAGATCAGATACGGCAGTAATATTCAATGCACAGCTAAGTGGTGGGTTTATAAATGTACAAGATGAATTCTTATGAGAAAAATTATCTGGCATGACACAGTGAACCAACATTCCTAGCAGTAGATCTAGCAATTGATTCAATATAATCATTTCATGTCAGTGGAAAAATTAAATCCAAGAATGTTCAGATTACTCAATCAGTAGACCAATCAGAATCATTAACAGCTTATACAAGTCAGGAATGAATAAAAAATAAACTTGAGGATTTATAGGTATTGCCAAAAAAAAAAAAAAAAAATTTAAACTAAAATAGCATGTATTATTATATAGCTGTATTTAAACTTTGGTATCAGTATACAAATGAACATTACATAAACTATTAGGTTGGTGCAAAAATAATATCGTTTTTGACGTTAAAAAATACATCAAAAAACAATATTATTTTTGCACCAACCTAATACTATCTTTAATTTTCAGTGACTTTAATCCTTAGTTCTATTTTTATTATATAAGATTATGTTCTCTTTAACCACAGATATTTGGTTATAGACAATATCATTTATCTGAACAAGGAAATGTTTTTGCAAAGCTTGTAAAGCTCTGTAAAAAGCACTTCCAAAAGCTTCCAAACATAATCCACCCTAAAAGCCACACCTTAATACAAGAAAAAAATTCCTTTGCAAAATAATATTTAGTTCAAGCATCACAATTTTCTAAAGACAAAAACAACAAAAAAAATCACTTAAATCAAATTGTAACATGATTTTACATAAGTTGTTAATGAATTTACCAGTTAACAATGAATCTTGTATAATACGAGTTGATTAACAACTGAAGAATCAATATTGGACCACCAATAACAGCACAAGAAGGTGAAAATCCTGACTCATTAGGTGTGTACTGTGTATAGCTTGAAGCACAATTGGCAATGCTGAAAGCCACGGTTCTTTTCAAACCATAATTGGCATTTTAACTGTTCTATGCACTCTATTAATAAAGTAAAGCTATCCCATTTTTTGGATGGTGGGTATTGATAGACCGTAGGTAGGAACCAATAATTTATGCTGCATATTTTATAAAATAAAAAGAAACTAATTCATACTGGATTTTATGGCAGGTATTAATGAATTAAATTATTGTACCAGTCTTAATATGAAAGAAAAAACGAATATATTCTTGTACATAAAAAATTCTGTTTTTTTAAACTTTTTTTGTTTTTACAATAGTTTTTATTCTGTTACTATAAATGTAGACAATGTCTAACCTGGTTCATATTGAACATATTAATCCTAATTGGTCGCTGTAGCTATAATTGCCAATACATTGCTAAGGATGTGTTTATGATTAGAATTGCCTGAAGCAGTTTGACAGATTCATGTTTGCCATGGAGTTGAGATGCCTTGGAGCCCATTTGGTAAAGGAAGTTTCACAGCCCGATGATTAATAATGCCAGAAGTCAACAGTGAGATGCATAATTTCTTGTCTGTCAATCAAGGAATGATATTTAGTGACATTATGTCCCTCAAAAAAAACAAAAAAAAAAAGAAACTGGACGAAGTGACAAATGTAACAAAGCACTCTTCTTGACATAACAGTAACACGAACTGTCCTGATTGCCAATTGAATTACGATTAACAAAGGGAATTTGCAAAGGACTTTCTTGACATAACAGTAACACAAACTGTCCTGTTTGTCAATTGAATTACAATCAACAGAGGGAATTTGCAAAGGACTTTCTTGACATAACAGTAACAGAATCTGTCGTGTTTGTCAATTGAATTACGATTAACAAAGGGAATTTGCAAAGCACTTTCTTGACATAACAGTAACACGAACTGTCCTATTTGTCAATTGAATTACGATCAACAAAGGGAATTTGCAAAGGACTTTCTTGACATAACAGTAACACAAACTGTCCTGTTTGTCAATTGAATTACGATTAACAAAGGGAATTTGCAAAGGACTTTCTTGACATAACAGTAACAGAATCTGTCCTGTTTGTCAATTGAATTACGATTAACAAAGGGAATTTGCAATGGACTTTCTTGACATAACAGTAACAGAATCTGTCTTGTTTGTCAATTGAATTACGATTAACAAAGGGAATTTGCAAAGCAGTTTCTTGACATAACAGTAACACAAACTGTCCTGTTTGTCAATTGAATTACGATTAACAAAGGGAATGTGCAAAGGACTTTCTTGACATAACTGTAACACAAACTGTCCTGTTTGTCAATTGAATTACGATCAACAAAGGGAATTTGCAAAGCAGTTTCTTGACATAACAGTAACACAAACTGTCCTGTTTGTCAATTGAATTACGATTAACAAAGGGAATGTTCAAAGGACTTTCTTGACATAACAGTAACACAAACTGTCCTGTTTGTCAATTGAATTACGATTAACAAAGGGAATGTGCAAAGGACTTTCTTGACATAACAGTAACAGAATCTGTCTTGTTTGTCAATTGAATTACGATTAACAAAGGGAATTTGCAAAGGACTTTCTTGACATAACAGTAACAGAATCTGTCGTGTTTGTCAATTGAATTACGATTAACAAAGGGAATTTGCAAAGGACTTTCTTGACATAACAGTAACAGAATCTGTCGTGTTTGTCAATTGAATTACGATTAACAAAGGGAATTTGCAAAGGACTTTCTTGACATAACAGTAACAGAATCTGTCGTGTTTGTCAATTGAATTACGATTAACAAAGGGAATTTGCAAAGGACTTTCTTGACATAACAGTAACAGAATCTGTCGTGTTTGTCAATTGAATTACGATTAACAAAGGGAACTTGCAAAGGACTTTGACATAACAGTAACACGAACTGTCCTGTTTGTCAATTGAATTACGATTAACAAAGGGAATTTGCAAAGTACTTTCTTGACATAACAGTAACACGAACTGTCCTGTTTTCCAATTTAATTACGATTAACAAAGGGAATTTGCAAAAATTTGAATTAACAATGTGAAGTGTAATACAGAAAATAAATAAAAAAAAAAATTAAAATTTGCTTATTTCTGTTTATCATTTTTCTGTTGCAATTTACATCTGGAAAGGCATAAGGATTATCTTTCCTACACCCTGTCCCATTGCCAGTTATAATGACCATACTATTATAAGGCAAACTGAGCTCAGATTCTTTTTGTTATGTTCATTTTAACCTTAGAAAAGTTATAAATCCATCTATTGACACACCTGTATATAGATTAATAAGCAAGTTAGACAGGTAACTTTAACCTTATATAGCAATTAGTCTAAGAGAAATACTACACTGAATTCAAAATCATAGAGAAGGCAACGGGAAACTACTTCACTATCTTTTTTTGAAGAATTCATGACAAGTTACTGTAAGAGAAAAAAAGGAAGCTGTAGAGAGCCATAATTGAAAAGATATGGCATCTAGAAAGATATTATAGAAAAAAGTCATACGTTTAATGAATTAATCTTTCTCAACGTAATCCAACCTACACTTAAAGTACTTAAAATAATGAAAATTGAATGTCCTGTCGAGAAACAAGTGATTTCTGAATATAATTAATATACATAGCAATAACAGATGCAGTAAATGAATTATTTTCTATTGCTTTATTTCTAAAATCTCTTTGACTACATTGTTACAGTTACCCTATTGATTATTGCAGCAAAGAAATAAATGCATTTCAAAATGATTTATTTGAGTAACTGTTATTTTTCGGACTGTTGAATTCATTGTATATTTGCTTTTATTAACAAGAATTTTGGCCAATTCATTCTGAGTGAAAAAGCGAAAACTTCTTTATGGAAAAAAAAAATGAAAAATAATAATGGCCTTGTAAAAGATAAAATAAGAATGCAAGACTAAATCTTTTATCCATAAAATTATTGTTTATTCACTTCTGATCTTTGTCAGTTAATAGCATGAAGGTGTGTGACTTTGGGGGACTTTCTTTGAACATTGATCTACTTGTGAGGATATGAGAGAGACTCTGGCTTTTCTCTCTGTCTTTTTATTATTGAGTTGTCCAGTATGTGCACATCCTAAGCTCAGAAGGGTTGGCCTCTTGTTTATATATCAAAGCAGTCACTGACACCCTCTGAGATCCAAATCTATATCTGGTGGTTATAAGGGTACCTTCCAGGTCAAAGTTCTGATGCACCTGACTCTTTTGATGTTCTGGAGGGCACCAAGTCTAAAGCCAGCTTTGATATCTCTTATAGTGAGCCCATTACATATTGGGGTTACCACAGATCAACTCCTTTTAGAGGAAGAGTTCTTTATTGGCATTAAATTTGATTCAGATCTCTTGTATCACATACTACACCATAATTATTATGCCAACTAGACCAATTCATTTTAGCAGCACATGATATACAAAGTACCCAGGTGATTTCAAACAACATCATTGGAGGGGACTCCCTAACACCCTACTGCATAGTACTGAAATTTTTATTATCCCAAGTTATACACCTGTCTAAAAAGTTGATATATGCTACCTCTATCAACTTCCTTACTCTCTATCAGTTATTTGGTCTTCATCTCAGAAAACTGGCTAATGTATACCATTTTCCCTTCAGACACAGTGTTAATAACAGCAAGTGGACAAAGAATGGGTTCAACTTTCTGAACAATATTGGCTAACTTAATGCTTCTTCTTACATTGACAATCACGGGAAACTTTTGCCATGTGGACAACCAGAGTCGTCAAGTGCCAGATATGAGATTAACTTCTTACATTTTCAGAATCATTTCATAAATGAAGTTAAATGTACATTTTTCTAGCTTCTTGGGAAAGAAAAAAATGTATATAATGCTGCTAAACTTAATGGAAATTCCTAATTTCAAGACATGCATGCTTTTCTACATATAACTTGTTTCTTTTACTAATGATTTTGATTTAATTCTTAAGAACTAAATTTCATCACTATCCATTTTTTGATTCATTTTTATGGTAAAATTATTTAAAATGTTTTTCAAAATATAATAATTAAGTGCAATATCTCTTCAGGATGTAAGTGATTATGGTTTGCCATAATTTCCTTTTCCTTATTATCAGTGAATTGCCATAACTTCTTGAGAAAAATAATGGAGTAGGTTTCCATTGCTTTCTCCAGATTCTTTTTCTTTATTATCTGTGAATTACCATGACTCCTTGGAAAAGATAGTGGAATGGGTTCCCATTGCTTTCTTCACAGTTTTCAAGTCAAAGTAGACTGGCTTTCACCCAAGGCTATAGAATCTATTCTACCCTGTAATTTGACCCATAGCTGAGGAAAGAAGAGGTTGTTCTATAGATTCTCCAGGGGTACTGATACAAAGTAAATATAACAGATTAGGCTGGAAATTGAACTCACCTCATTACTTCCATTTTCTGCACTAATAACCATTATGCTACACACACACACAGACATGCATAAAATACTTTCATTCTGTTAGTACAATAATAGTCTTATTCTATTAGTAAAACTTGCATCAACTCCTAATATACATTGCTTTCTAATTGTAATAATTATTAGCAATGCATTTACTTGATACATATAATAAGTATATTCTGTCAGTAATGTTTGACATAATTTCTGACCACTGACATTACTTTTTCCCTTATTTTCAGTGATACAGATTGAGTGTTGAAACATGTTGAAACAAATTTTAGATTAAAAAAAATAATTGTAGAGTTCAGTGCATAATCATTAAATCGCCACACCTAGAACCAGAAAGAGAGTAAAAAAATCTACATTGAGGATGGGTAGAATCAGTGGGTAGCAATTAAAAAAAAAACAAAAAAACCCCAGAAGTCTTATTTACATGAACCCAGTTCAAAAGCAGTCAATGTTAAAAGACAAAAATGATTGATGTTTCATTCTTTCCTCTGCTTGACTGCCAAAAATGTCATTCTTCTCCCGCAGACAAAATAACTGAAAGATTGATGTATTTGTGTAGTAAATTGTGGATGTCTATGGAGTGTAACGGATATCAACACAAAAGAAGAATTGGCATACCAAATTCACATTCCAGTCAATTCTGTTTTGCTTACTTCACCCTAATGCCCTTCAAAAAAGCATAAATCCAATCTCCTCCAACTATGGGTTAAATAGTTAGGGTTTTTTTTGCCTTGAAGAGAGATGAACTTATCAGGTTATTTTGCCTAAGTGCTGCCACAGATTCAGTACATGTGGTGATCCCATAACCAAATGGTTAATGGGATGTATACATTATTTTGTTATATATATATATATATATATATATATATATATATATATATATATATTAAAAAGAAAAGAGAAACTGCAAATGTTTTTGGTTGTAATGTGGATTTTTAAAAAAAATTATTATGCTTTATTTTTACATAATTTTGCTACACGAGTTTCCAGTCTCGTGACCTTCATCAGGCAAAGTGTGGAGATTTCCACATATTATTAAAAATAATTAATTTTTTTTTGTTTTTTGATGTTAAATATTGTCGATATAAAGATATTCTCTTTTTAGTCTGTTAGTCACCCAAATGTCTTTCTTGAACAGTTAATAATATGTGGAAATCTCCATGTTTTGTCTGATGAAGGTCATGAGACCAGAAACTCGTGTAGCAAAATTATGGAAAAATAAAGCATAATATTTTTTTAAAAAAATCCACATTGCAATAAAAAAACGTTTACGGTTTCTCTCTTCTTTTTAATATACACACTTTTCTCTCGTTGGAACTACTATAACCTCTTCCCCCTATATATATATATATATATATATATATATATATATATATATGAATTGAAGATCAAATGTAGATCAGATATAGATCAGAATACGACAGGATGATAAAATAAAAGAACAAATATGAAACATATCAATCTAACATATTTCACTTTTATTAAACCTTCGTCAGAGATTGACAGAAAATGGACAAAATGACAGAAAACACTGATATTTTCAGTTATGTTTGGGTCAGTTCTCATTGGTCAGTCATGTATCACATGTATTAAAACTGTAGATAATTTTATGTGTATGTGGACTTGTGAAAATTTTGTATAAGTGGGCAATGAATGTAATGTGTATTTGTAATTGTGTGTGTTTATCTAGTAGGGTTTTTTTTATTTTGCTCTTTGTGCAACCAACTTTTGCAGCAGTAAGCTGCAGAGTTCTGATTTTATGGCTCGCTTCTTTAGGAATGTATTCTTTGTATTTGATAGATTTAGGTTAGATTCTTTAACAATGGATTCAAAGAAAGATGGAGATGTAAGGTAATGTTTTAGGCATGTGCTTATAATTGGTAATAAGGTGATTATTAACTTTTCAATGTACTTTCTACTTAAAGTATTGTTTTTAATTAGGATGACATTAGTGAAATCAATGTCCAGCATCATTTTGATGCAAAGTGAGTGAGTTAAATTGTTTGTCCAAATGCAAGTCTCTTTTGTGTTCATAGATGTGGGCTTTTAGATCACATGATGTCTCTCTCATATAAACATTTTTGCATTGTAAACAATTTATTTGGTAAATCCCGGCATTTGAATCAGTGTTGGGTTTATTTTTCTTCCTAATTATATCTCCAATTTTCTTGGAGGTGGTGGTAACAATCCTAGTACTAGGGATGACTAATCTGTTTGTGGTTTTAGTAGAAAGTGTGTTGGAGGGCAAGATTATGAACTTTGTGTAATTTTTGTTAGAAGTGTTACTGGTGGTGTTTATTTTTTTGGCTTTGTGGATTTTGTAAGCTCATTTTTTTACATTGAGGATAGAATGATGTGGGTAGTGGAGATGTTTAAAATTTTTCTCAGTATATCTCTTTTCTCCATTTAGTATTCCAGTCTACATATCCTAAGAACTCTAAGGTAAAATCCTATGACTAGTCCAGATTTTATTTTTTTGGTTATGGTGGGAATAAAGTTGATTAGATCATTTTTGTTTTTTAGTTTATGATATACCTTAAACTCTAATTTCTCACCTGTTGTATATTAAGATATATATATGTATGTGTGTGTGTGTAATTTGGTTATATGAAAATAATCTTGTCATTTTTATGGGTACTATGCTTGTAAGAAAGTTAGTGGTGTGAAAATTGTGATTGGCATGTCAAGTTCAAACAGGCTGTTGCATATGCACAAGTACTCTTGAAAAAATATGAATTCATTCCTTCTCCCTCTGTTAAAGGTTAAAAAGCAGACGAGATTGGGTTCTTTCACTTTGACTGGAAACCAGTTTAGGAGAAAATCAAAAATCATCACTGAATTCAAAATTGGTTGGGCATAGGGATAGCAACTCTACCCCATAAAAGTCTAATTACTATGGAAACCACAGCAACAACACCTACTGTGGTGAAGCTATGGACCTCTACTTCACAGGGGAGTCTACAACATTAAAACAAATAAAAACAATGCCACTAAACTAATATTTAAATACCAATTATGCATTCACTTAATACACTTAGTGTAAATACACTTATGAAATATATGACTCTCCTCCCCAGCTATGGGTTAAATAGTATTACTTTTATCTGGAAAAATCATTGTTATTCTCAAAAAATAAAAATTGTTAATGTAATATTCACTTACAAAAAAAGAATTATTCTTACCATCCTAAAATATATCTTGGATTTAAATAACCTACAAAAGGTTAATAAGTCATAAAAAACAAATCAATCCAAATAGTAAACTAATAAATAACTTCTAACCAAATCAAATTAACCTTAATGGAGTAGCATGCTGGTTCCTTAGTGGTACTTATATTAATAGAGAAATCGGTAAAATCCTCCATGTAACATTTAACAAACTGTATTGATTTGGATGGTACTAGCAAAATGGAGTATTCTTTGACTCACTATTCTCAAGGTTCTTAGTACTAAGTTAACACAAACTACTTCAGCCATGAAGACAGTATTAAAACAAAGGTCCTTGAATTTTGATAATAGTAATCCCTTGTAGGTTCTGAAACATTGTTTTACTGCATCTTTAGGTAATATGAACAAAGCTTCAAATAAGTTAGAACTGCGTTGTTTTATTTTAGTCATTTCATCCCAAGCAAGGCAATAAAGCCACTAAAATACAAGTAGTTGAGTGTGAAAGAATATGAGAAAAAGAAAGCATTATTAAGGAGAGAGAACAATAAAAAAAAAACAGGAATTAAGAAGATAGATGTCTTGAAATGGTTGTGACTTAAATCAGGGTAAGTAAAAGTATATTAGAAGAACTTACCTACAATGCTTGCCATGCAGCAAATAATTGTCTGTCATCTGTAGTAATTGATATGGTTATCATAACAACTTCAACTAAAACACACGAATCATAACATGAGGTCAACATTTTTGTTTTTATAAGAAAGTTGAAAAGGTTAGAATGACATGACATGATACAGGAATTCATTTGGCTTCTGTAACAAAAAGTAAAATTCCTTATCACAGTGGATTCCAGTTCAGTTCAAGTTTCAACATAATTTTTCCATTCACTTTCTGAAATAGTCATCTTCACATGTCTGCTAACAGAATCGACTGTAATGGAATTAGGTATAATGTGTTCAAGAACTGATGCCTTTAACAGATGGTAATGGTAATATTAACCATTTCCTTAGAAGGAAACATTTGCCATCCATATACCGAGCAACCATTACTGCTTTCGGTTGAAAATTATAAAATTTGTCTTTTAAAAGAATTTTTCAGAAAAATGGGTTTCTCAAGTCCAGTAGCTGTTAATGCTCTTTCCAGTATTGATGGGCATTTCTTTAATATTTTAATTGGAGTTGTGTGGAAAGTCAACATCTCTCGATTTTACCATTATTTTCTCTTCAAGTTACATGAGCTATCCATTTTAGTTGTTACTGCTGTTGGTAATCTTCAAGTGATGTGGTTTCTGTTATTTGGTAGAGAGCTTTCTTTGTGATTCTATAGTACCAGTCAACAATATTCAAAGAAAGATGATCCTTGCCAAAACCCTTAGGTTTTACTCACTCAAAGACTTTTTTCACCATGGTTCTCAGAAAGTGGTTGTATACAACTGACAGTTTAGACAGTTTCTGAATGGGTTTGGCACCATGCATGACATCCATATGAAAGTCACAATCTGATGAAGCTATTTAAGAATATGACTCGAGTTTTCAGGATGTTTGGGGTTTGTAGCAATTTGTGGTGCTGGGTAAAATGACCCCTAGGTGCAGCCTATTCTATTTTCAATTTCCTTTTCTCGTACATGAAGGGTTCTCAACCAGTTGGGACCCCCACAAGGGGGGAATTTCAGGCCTTCAGGAGGAGGGAACTGGGGCCACAGATTGGTAGACTCAAAATGTTACCTTTCACACCCCAAGGTGGCACAACCCACAATTTGCATCAGTCTACACAACCGAGAGGTCGCATCAAGGTATCTACGAAAGTGGCAACAAGTGTTTGTTGACATCACAAAACTTTACTAAATAAACTTCAAAATATTATGTAAATTATACAGAGCGCAATTTAATTAAGACTCTCATTTATGATTGTGTTTACAAACGAATAATTAAAAATCTTGTCTGTAATATTTAATTAAATATACACAGAAGGTCCTCATTTTACGTTGGACCCAAGTCATGGTGTCATCTCCCATAATATAATACATTGTCATGCAGCGCTACATGAAGAAGATGGTGTTGTTTCTTCACTGGCTGTGTATGCCATATTGGGATTTCTGCTACATTCCCTATCTCTCATTTGTATCTTTTTTTTTTTTTTTTTTTTTACTTTTTGCCCTACATTATGGTTCCCAAGTGTAAGGCAGACTTGTGGGTGTGTATGTAGGTGAGTTCTGACCTACATTGAAAATCAGGTTACATTGCACCATAGGTACTGATCTCTGATGTAAGTTGAGGACCCCTGTGTTTTTGCATTCTTCCAATTTCTGAATAATTTGTTGCATATATATATATATATATATATATATATATATATATATATATATATATAAATAAAATGATAAAATATAGTTTTAAAATATGCCATATTTATGAATATGCTCAATATTAGGGGTATAGCATATATAAATATAAAAATGGATACTGAGGTCAGCAATGAGTAGTGACAGTGTGTTTCATGCTTGAATGCAATCTTCAGACCATATATATATATATATATATATATATATGGGGTATATTTGGATAGCAATTTTTAATTCATACAAGTTTGGTTAAAGATCAATGAAAGTTCTTTGTTAACAATGTTTTTCCTTTATTTCTTTGAAATAGAAAAATAAATAAAATATTCTTCACAGAGAACTTTTGTTAGCCTTTAAGCAAACACATATATATATATATATATATATATATATATATATATATATATATATATATATATATATATATATGTGTGTGTGTGTGTGTGTGTGAAAAATTTATAGAAAATAGGAAAGAACTCGTTAGGTAAAAAATCCAAAGTTCTTTAGTATTTTTGTTATTATTTTTAAAAAATAGTGCTCGATACAAAAGTAGAGCATTAATATAATTATTTATTTAAAAATACGATTCCAATGCTACATAAGAGTTCTCATGTTTCAAAACAAGAGCCGAAAACTTCAGCATAATTATTTGAATTAAATTGAATTAAAGTACTAAGCTCTGTTCCATCTTCAAGCAAAATTTTTTGGGAATCTTCCAAAAATCATATTTTTAAATAAATAATTATATATATATATATATATATATATATATATATATATATATATATATATATATATAGATAGATAGATAGATAACTAGACTCGTTTCGAAAAACCCTTGAATTTTTGATTTGCAAATAATCAAATCAATCTCGAGGGAAAAAAAGGTTTTAAAAAAAGAAAGAGCTACAAACATGAACTACTGTCGAACAAATCGCACAGATGCAGGTCTGAAGCCCAAAGAAAAAACCCCGATACGAATAGACAACTAACTAACAAAAGAGCTCAATATAATCGTAGAGCAGACCTAGATACACCTAGTGAGCCAGACAAACCTACCTAGGTTTCACCTAAACGGATCGTCAGGGAAAGTATATATATATATATATATATACATACACACTATGTAATAAAAAAGATAATATTACTATTAGTAATACTACTAGTGTATATAAAAACAAAGTAATAAAATATAATGGCACCAAAGTATTGAGGGTAAAAATAAAGAATAAGTCTATGTGGTTAGATTTAATATGTTGGTTTGCGTAGCTCAAACAGGCTTCCCAAGGTTTGAGCCTCACTGAGACCTTATTTTTATTTGTATTGCATAGTAATGGGCATACAATGATAGTCTGGGTTGTTGCAATATAAAAAATTGAAATTAAGTGAATAGAAGTAATAATGATAGACAATACTTCATCTAATAAAAATTTGAAGTACTTTTATGACATAAATAGTTCTTAAATACATTAAAAATACTAGTATCTTGATTGAAACCCATTTTATTCAGCTTTGCAGGTTTCTATTTTAATAAGAGCTTTTAATTCTTTATCAATTTTCAATGCCATAAATCTTGAAAATAGTTCAATTGCCAAAAAGCACTCAAAAAGTTATTGTATACACAATTCATTTGTAAGAAAAAAAGAAGTAAAAAGCTTGGAAACCTTTAAACATATATATAAATAAAGTTTATGATAATAGGCATCTGTCAGTCTTAGGGGTCTATGGAGTCGACTAGGGCGACTGTTGGGGACTCTTGCTCAAGCCCATTTGTATTGCTTTAATACCCACAGTTAACTTGAAGTTAAAACAGTAACTAGGAGGAGTGGATTTTACAGTTTCTAGGAGAGAACACATAATTTAGTAGTTGAAGAAGGTGAATAAACTCGGTCACAATGAATGGTAATTTTTATTTTAGCACAACCATCAATGTATTCTGAACAGTTTAACCAATTTCAATTCCAAGGCATATGTCAATCTGCGGTAGAGTTTTCAGGCATTTCCCAAAAGTGCCACATGCAAGAAACATTTCTCCAGGCTGATATTATCAAGAAGTCAACTCCTTGATAAATCAACCAGGGTGATTTGGTTTGGTTTACTTTGTTTTATGGCATATCAACACCTCAATGGGTTATTTAATGTTGACAAGATCTTTAGAATTGATTTGTATGAATAGAATATGAATTCTTTGTAAGAAATCAGTTTGTAGATCAGGTTTCATTGATGTATTTTTGTAAAAAAGGGTTTTGTAGAGAGTTTGGTTTCGTTAATTTATTCTATTCAGATATACAGTTTGTAGAGAAGTTGGTTTTATTGACGTTCTTATTTGGTTTATATTTTTTTTTTATATATATTCATTGTTTTAAGAAATAATATGTCATCCATTTTTACCTTTTCAAAGAGCTCATGCATGTTTATATTATAATATTTTTGTCTTGGGAGAGCAAGTGCTGAACACTTGGTTAATATTGGTTTAATAGTGTATGTTGACTTCTATTCTCCTAGTTTGGGTTGAATCATCCCAGCGCTATTGCCATTCAATTTGAATATACTTGTTAATTACCTGCTTAAAGTCAGTTTTAGGATTTTGGTCTTTGTGTCAATCAGGGTGAGATTTGAACCTGAACCTCAGCCAGAATACTAATGTTCTAACCATTTGTTTATGATACAAGATGAAATATTTAACAATTAGAATTTTCCAAACAACTATTGTAGCCTAAAATTTATTGGGTTTTCTTTGTAAAATTATTGTCTTTGATTTTGATTTAATATTTGTGATGTCAAGAAGTATATTTGCAGCCTAAAACCCGATACCCCGTCTGCTTTTTGTGTTTCTTGATTTTAAGAATATATAGAAACAGGATTGCTTGCTCAGAATAGCCTCACCTCTGCTTGACTGGTCTTTGTTTTTAAAGAGATTTGTAATTCAAGGACTTCCTCTTACTGCAAGCTTTCTTACATACTTGTCTCCTTGAACCTTAACCCATTTTAATTTTCTCTTTGCCTATATGCTTTTCCTCGCTTGTCCATTTTGTTGCCACTTAGATTGCTGTAAACTAAAATACACATGACATTTTCAATTTCTGCTTAACTGAGAATAGAATTCTCTTTTTTTTTCTTTTTTTTTTTTGTTTCAAACTGAAGAAGTATTACAAAGTGCAATATATGTTTAAATTAATAATTTTATAAACTGTTTTTTTAAGAAGTATTTATTGGAGGTGTAAATTTGGTGTAGGTTAGTAGCATGAAAAATAGAATTGGCAAAGTTCAAGTTGATGTAATTTGAATTTTAAAGATTTATGACAATAGACGAGTAAATATAGACAGGAGAGTGAGCTAGTCTATGTTTAGATATGATAGAATCTATCTTATATATCTATAAATCTACTAGTCGTCCATGCTTAGAATATTGCTGCCACACATGGTCTAGTACCGCTGCTATTTACATTGAGCTCTTTGATAAAATCCAAAGAAGAATCAACAATATTATTGGTCTTGATCTGGCAGCTTGGCTTCAATTACTTTCCCACCACCATAAGGTTTCTTTTTTGTGCCTTTTCTTTAAATACTTTCATGGTAATTGTTCAGATGAGGTCTTTCCTATGATACCTAGACATTTTGAATTTAAGTGTAGTACTAGACTGGCATCGAGATCTCATCAATTTATGGTTGAGCTGGCTAGATGTAGCCATAAGTTCTATGCTCATGGTTTCTTTTCACACACTTCTCGCTTGTGGAACTCCCTTTTGGTTACATGTTTTCTAACCAACTTTAATCTGCAAAAAATTTAAATGCAATGTCAACCACTATTTACTGTCCTTCTGATTACTCTTTCCTCTTCCCGCTCATTATTAATATTTCTGTTCCTAATTCTTCCAAACCCTGTAACCCGTCGTGTTTTAGTGGATTTACTGCCTTGCATGGGGTGATACTGATAAAAAAAAAAAAAAAAATCATGAAAGATACTCTCTATTGTATTTGAAGAGGATTGTAATATTATTTAAATTATTTACTGTCAAACTAATCTCCTCATCATTGTTATTGTTATCACAACGTTTTGGACGTTGCGACCGCCTGCTTTCTTCAGGTTTCTGCTGATCTGGGTTATCTTCAGGGAATTTCAAAATGAAACCATTATTTAGTCTACAGGAATATATAAAGCATTTATTCCAAAATTACCTGAAGGTTACCTGAACTGACAAACACCTGAAAGAAGTCAGTGAGCACAACAACCAAAATGGACTTTACATCTACAATAGGTTACAGTACCAAATATCACCTCTTATAGCCACTAGCAAGTGAGGTGCAATGTGCTGCAGGTGTGGGTGTATTTATTCATTCAGTATTTTCACCTGTCACTGATCACCAAATGTGATCACTTGGTGTTTTATCATTGTGTACCTGCTAGGATGTGATTATTGAAGAATCCTGCTGGTCCTTCAAGCTGGCTGTGATTTTATTGATTTGGAGACTTTCTTGAAAGGCAGAAAAATCATTGACAATTTAATAATATAGGCTGTCAAAGGTTACAATTGCTCTTGGTTGATTTCTACTAAGATCTTCAGGTATAGAGAAGAGTTAACTGTATAGTTAGATGTTTGGATTTCTATGTTGGAATTACTTTCTGCAAGAGGAAAGAATAACAGAATGTGGCAAACCATTCTTGGGCACTATTCAAAGAAACTGTAGGCTCTGGCTTATATAGACATTTGTCCAGTTGATTTTGTCTAGTGGCATATCAACACCTCTATGGGTTACTTAATGGTAAAATCTAAATATTTTGAACACAATTTCATGGCTTCCACTAAATATATTTTGAATGCAATTGTATGCCTTCAACCACAGAAAAAAAGTGTCATTTTGCTATAAAATGTATTGTTGGTAAGTCATAAAATTCATTAACTGAATTGCTGGTCAGTTTGCTTTAAAAATGTACTGTTGGTAATTTTACTATAAATATATATTGTTGGTAATTTTTTCATATGAAAATGGTATTTTTACACTTTCATATTGTTTTTTCTTGTTTGGGGATTCACTATTTGTCCATAGCTGAGACAGGTGCTACCACCCTGTCTCAGCTCAGGGCAGACCTGGAAACAAGAATTAAGAAGTCAGCATTTGTCCGTGGCAGGGTTTGGCAGCATGCTTGAATGACATTGATGGATGTCTGTAAAAAATTAATTCATAGCCGTAAGTTCAAATAGCTGTAAATCTATTCTTCCACCTCATAGTCTTCCTTTTCTCTTCTTCACTGTCACTTATATTTTATTATACGTTTGAAGGTAGGTGCACTAATCGGTAGCCAGCACACCCAGGCTATCCCATAAGCAGTTTTCTGTCATAAATGAAAGAATGAGTCTGCCTCGATTTTTCTTTATATCATGGAGCCAATGGCATCAGCAGGTGTACACCCTCAGTCTTTTGGAAAGTAAGTGCATTTCTTCTGCACAATGCTATCTCTCCACAAAGATCTTATTACTAGTAAACTAGATATCTATATGAAAAAGTAGTTTTGATCAGGTGAGACATTTCTGAAACTGTATCCAGTCAGATTCTGGGTTAAGACATTTTGGTAAGAATCAATATAAATTTATTTGAATAGTTTGTTAAATAAACACTTCCCTGATTTGGATGGGTTTTGCAGAATTTTGATAAATACTTTAATCTTGACACCACAACCTATGTGGATATGAGAAGGAAATTTACTCTTACTAGGTTTATTTTGGGTTCAAATCTTAGTGATACCTTCCTCATAACCATTTTATAGATTCTAGTTAATATTTTTAAACTGAACATTCTTCAGGTTCCTATCTGGTCAACTAATCTTCCATATTTTTTCCACTTAACTCCGTAATACAAGGTTATTCTCCTATTTATATTTGCTCCCATCATGGGCATTATTAAATCCATGATATAATAACACCATATTTCACAGGTGGAACAGAATGACTTTCTTCTTCAGAGAGACTTTTATGCTACTAAGAGAAGACTAATGTGGAGAATAATATATTACATATATCTACACAACAAAGCAGAGTGTAAGGAGAAACAAAAAGGAAGGGTCTTACATATAATATGGAGATACTCCTATCTGGAGAAGCCATGTATAGGACTGTAGATTCAAATGGGCCAGATTCATCTATGTCACAGGTGAGAACATATTCCATGAATGGGAAATAGTAAATCTTAGGTTTTCTCTATTTGAGGACTGCAAGCTGGATTTTCATTCTATATCTGGGAAAGATATATTTCCAAAGGGAAATGGCACCATAAACTTGTAAGCTGTTGGGGGAGGCAGATTTAGCCTCAGCCTGGGTCAAAGGGCCCAGGCTAAAAGAAAGCAACCTCATATGATTGCCTCTGTAATCAAAACTGAATTTGACTGCTTGTAACTGTATGAAGTGATGTCATTAAATGACTATCACATGACCCACATGACTTATCCCCACCAAAGGGAGATAATCGACTTTTATATCCCTACAACTCTCTCAATATATCGTCACTAAACGACATTTTATGCATTATTATGAATCTATCAAGACCACGAAAATTGTGATATTAAATTTGAGAATATTAGTCTATAAAAAATGTAAATCAATGATATTTCCTTATCCCAGAAATTTAGAAATAATTGTAGATGATAACAATACATTATAGAATATGTTTGCAAAGTTTTAAATGTATAAGCTATATCATTACAATATGAATCAATCTATTTAGTCACTAACCTGACCCTTATACGACTAGACATGTCTACATCTAACGTTCAAGGTTTTCCAAAATATTCATGGTGTTTAAATAAAAGAAACTGTTAAAAATGGTAAGGTTTACAAAATGTGAATTCAGCTTAAGAGATATGTCACAAACAAGTCGTCTTGAGTTTAACAATGACCTGCTTTTTGTGAACTTGATAGAAATAGTCTAGTTATAGGTGAAGAATTTGCATGAAGGTTGAATTCAAGTCATTCAATGGTATACCATTTTCTATAAAATTTTCTTGAAGCTGGGAAATGATTTGATATAAAGCAAGAGTGAACATTAGAACTCCTCTGCATTCTTTTTGAAAAAAGCTCGACATTTTTGAAGAGATGAGAAAAAAAATGAATATTTTATAAGAACATGAACTAACAGACAATTGCTCCCAAGATAAACAAGGATCTTCCAAGATAATTTTGAAAATTGGTATGCATGAAACAGGCTGTAAATAGGCAATTAAATGAAAATGTCACTTTTTATGGATATATATATATATATATATATATATATATATATATGGTTTTCAGCTTTTTCCAAAGGTGCTGCACACTAGTCTGATAACATCAGGATGTCTCCTTCCTGACAAATCAACCATGGTGAGATTCGAACCCGGGTCTCATGGTCAGAATGCAAACATTCTAACCACTTGGCCATGTGCCCAAGTCTTGTGAGTGAAATTGGGTAGACGGAACCTTTGGGGGGATGTCGATAGCTGTGCTAGCACAAAGTCACAAGTCATGTGGTGGAGGGCTTGAGTGTGCTGGCCTTGTTCAAATTGTTGATCACACTAGATAACATGCTCCTTCCCAGAAACTGTAACTAAGGTCTGCTCAGCATAGTTGCAGTATAAACCACAGGTGGGCTCTCTGGGTGTTGAATAAACACAAATGTGCCTGAGCAAGTGTCTGTAATACGGATTGGCTAGCTGCCCTAGTAGTCAGGTATCCTCAAATACAAGTGGCTAGCTATACATTCATAATTTAATGCCTCATAAATGCAAGTGAGTAAATTCAACAACATTTACTATGTTTATTAGGCATTAAATTACATCACTTCTTCCATAGTCTTGTAAATATTTTTGCCTGTTCTTAAATTTAAAAATTTTTAAAAAATAATATTTTTTTTTTTTACTTCTTCAGATACAGACTGGCTTTAAAATTTTTTTCCAAAGAAGTGAGTGAAAGATGGCAAAAGAGCTGGATATTTCAGATCAGTTGCTAAGAGGAATTGTGAAAGACGATTTAGGTCTAACACCATAGAAGATTCAATGATGTCATCTGCTCTCATGTGCCTTCAAGCAAAAACAGCTTGGCAAATGGAAAGTGCTCAGATGAACTACATTCCTTGGTTCCACTAGGGTCTAACCTTTATGGCTAGGAACTTACATTGCAAGAAACCACCCACATTGAAAAGTATCATTCACTCAAACAACTTCTGTGGAACAGACTTCTTAAGGGATGTCTTCCCCAATCACTATAATCTTAACCAGTTCAAGTCTAGAGTTATCCATTAACTTCCCCCCTTGTACAAGACCCCAGAGACCACACAAGGTAGAGGGTTAAGTTAAGGGGCAGTTTATATGAAATATTATAAATATTATAGTGTTGTCTGCTTTATGACTTTAAGCTGGGCTGGTCCACAGCCATACCAAGTCGCTGAATACATCAAGCCTTTGGGAATGATGCTGTGAGAGAATACATCAAGCCTTTGGGAATAATGCTGTGAGAAAACACACCATCAGACATTGGTCCCAGAAGTTTTAGGTCAGGAGATCTGTCTCTTTGTGATGAAACCCACCGTGGCTAGCCACAGGTCCTGGATAATGAAAGCCTGAAGGCAGCCCTAGAGGAGGACCACAGCCAATCCTGTTGTGAGATTGCCGAATGCTTCCAGGTTTCTGATGAAACAATCATTCACCTGCATCACATAAAGAAGGTGTACAAGTTGAGTAAGTGGGTACCCCACACAGTGTCAGAAGCCAAGAACATTGCTTTCTCAGCACTGCAACATACTGATATATGATTGAGTGCTCACCAGTGATGAAAAGTGGGTCCTGTATGACACTTCCAAGCATGCCAGACATTGGTTGTCACCATGAGACCCTGTATCTGGGAACACAGGCCAAACAAAATAAATTTGTTTGTCAGCTGTGTGACAGAACTTTTAAAAGCTTTTCTTATTTTAAGAGTCATTGTAGAAACCATGCGTCAGCAACAGATACATATTTATGGTACCGAGATTTTTTTTAATAATCAAGTGAATAGCTTATATATATATATATATATATATATATATATATATATATATATATATATATATATATATAAAATGGTCACCATCTCAATGTTGAGTATGATAATCACAAGACTGATTTGTGCCTTGAATGGATATGGCTTTTTAAACAGGACAAACTTTTAAAATCTCTGGCATAAGCACCTTTGTTGGTTATGCCCAGTCATTCATCATGCAAAAACTGAAATAGACTATTCCCCATATGAGGTGATTTGGGATTTTATTGTTTATTAATTATTTGCTCTGTAATAATAAATACTCTGAGCTCTTTTTGTAGTTTTAATATTTTATATTACTAGGATCCACTTTGATTATATACTAATGATTTATTACCGTTTATATATATATATATATATATATATATATATATATATATATATATATATATGAGATCGGTAGGTTCGGTAGGTAGGTAACTCGATCAATTTGCTAAAAAAGAGCAGACCATGATGAAAAAATGCCCCAAACTTAATAAAAACAAAGTTTTATTGTCAAAAATCTTTGTTATTATTAAGAGCAAAAGATTTTTTGATTATTAAATTACAGTTTTTAATCATTTTTAAAACATTTTTTTTTTCATCAGCAGGGGACCTAAGATTAGTACAGGAAATTTTAGCATCATTTTTGCAGTGAAAAACATGTTGATTTGGAAATTCTTGCTAAAACCAAATAATTGTCGGATTTTAATTTTTTTTTAGAAAATCTTGGTCAAAACATTTTTTTTAAAATCTGTTACTCATCCACCCCCAACTTCTTTACTTCTATAAAATTTCAAGAAATTAATTTTTTTTAACACTTAATGTTTATATTATTTATAAACAGAACTCCTTGGAGAATTAAAATCATCAATTCTTTTTATAAAACAGGACCATTACTTAAAAAAAAAAAAAAAAAAAAAATCTTTTTTGATGAATAAAGAATTTTTACAAGATTTTGAATTTTTTTGTGTGTGTATATTTGTAAAAATTCATTATGAATCCTAGGTATCGCATTTCTTTGGAGGTACCTATATATATATATATATATATATATATATATTGCAGTCACATCTGGTCTGGTGCTTCTGCTATATATTTAGAGATTCTTGATAAATACAAAGGAGCATCTGCAATATTATCCATCCTGATCTGGCATCTTGATTTTTACTCCCATTGCCATAATATAGCTTCTCTGTGTCTTTTCTATTAATATTTTCATGGTAATTGTTCTGATGTTCCTCTTTGGTAAATAGACTTTATGAATTTAAGTGTATGACTAGATTGGCAGCAAGTTCTTATAATTTCACAGTTGAAAAGGCTTAGATGTAACTGTAAATTCTATGCCATTTCCTCTCCTGCACTTATCTCTTGTGAAATTCTCTTCCAGCTTCTTACTTTCTAGTCAGTTTTGATGTTTAAAAATTTAAATGCAATGTCAATCATTATCTTCTATTTTCTTTTTTAAATTCTTTTGTTCTCTCTCCTTTATGTTTTCTTTTTCTCCTATTTTCTCACACTCTGTAAACCCTTGCATCTTAGTGGCTTTAATCCCTTGCTTGGGGTGAAATGATTAAAATATATATATATATATATATATATATATATATATATATGTGTATATATGTATACATATTCAGATATATATCCCCACATATATATAGATATACAAATGCATAAATGCATATCAATAAATACTAATATGCATATATCAGCAGACACATACCAAAAAAAAATCTATAAAAAAAAAACCTTCCATCTCAAAAATATTGCATAACAAGTCCATCGTTATATTCCCCCTCCCCCTCACTTCTATACCTTTTCACATCATCATCATCATCACTTGTGACTCATTGTCATGGTAACAACATCCTGGCAGTCAGACCACATTACTAGAATCAGCTTCTCTCTGCATTTGTAAATGGAAGTAAAAAGACGAAGACAGGACACTGATCAATAGTGAATGTCTGGCTGATAACTGGTGCCCACATGGCTGCAAGTCTGGGGGAGGAGTTGGTAAAACCATCACCATAGCAACCAAGATGGGTTGGTTGAGGTTAGTTACAGAGCAGAGGAGAGGGCTGATGGCAAGATATTACAGAGCTAATGATACAAACAAGCAGATTTGTCATTTTATGTGGGGTTATTGTTCAAATTAGTGCGTGTGTGTGTGTGTGTGTGTAG
>OZ010588.1:4757751-4765251 GCA_963932145.1 Acanthosepion lycidas
TTTAACAGTTAAAATATTTAATCCTTGAAAATGGCTAAATGTAAAGCGCTTGCATAAAAAGAACATTCGGATAGTTTTTATATAATTTATCATCTGAAAAGAAAAATATTAGATTGCATGAGAAGTTGTATAAAAATGAAATAAAAGCCCCTTGTTTGTCATATTCAATGAAATGTGCATGAAAGAAGGAATGTTGCCTAAATACACAAATATATATATATATATATATATATATATATATACACACACACCTCTATGGTGGACTCTTCCATTGTATTTAGTTTATTTAGTTTGCGGCCCCACCTTTTTTCCCCCCTCTTTCTCAACTTCTCTTTTCTTGTATACATAAGGTTAGTAATGCAAAGCACACTGAAAATTATGCATCTGAAAATAATTCATATTCATCTGTATCTCGCTCATTTAAACCATTATTTAAGTCCTCTCTTTAAAACTTCTCTCTCTTAAATTTTAACCCCCACCTTCACCTTTAGGACTTCCTGTTCTTCTTTCTTCTATTACACCTCTCTCTCTATAGATTTCATACATTTCCCTCTCACACTTGTGTCTCACTCCCACACATACACTCTCATTAAAATTTTGTTTTTTATACCAGTAGTTATATTTTCCGATTTCTTTTTAAATTTGTAGGTCTTTTGAATTGGATTGTGATTACGATTCCAATGTAATAAATTATAACCATGGAATATTAGTGTTTGAACCTTTTATATATATATATATATATATATATATATATATATATATATATATATATATATATATATATGATACCTAAGGAAACTGTACATGCCATCATAATGCTGTATTAGAACACCTGTTCCATGGTATTCTCACCTGATGGAGACACAGTTTTTTGAAATTACTGCAGTTCTTTTTCAAGGAGACATCGTTGCACCTTTCCTCTTCATCATCCTTCTTGACTATGTGCTGAGAAAAGCCCTAGATAAGAACTTGCAACTTTACTTCACTCTCACTAAACAAAGAAGTCAGCCGAGAACATCATGGATGCGGATTATACTGATGACCTCGTGATAGTGTCTAGCCATCTAAAACATGTGGTGCAGGAAATTGAACTGTATGTTAATGCAAGCACACAGAGTTACTCTCCCTGAATCAAGACATATCAACAAATCTGAACAGAAAAAAACATCAAGCAAGTAAATGACTTCAAATACCCGGGTAGCTATATTGTCTCCACCGAGAATGATGTCAACATCAGACTGGGAAAAGCCTGGGGAGCGCTCAATGAGATGAACATAATTTGGAAATCAAATCTACCAGACAAACCGAAAATAAACTTTTTCAGAGCTACAGTAGAAACTGTCCTTGTATATGGCTCCTTAAACTGGATACTAACAGCCAAACTGGAAAAGAGGTCAGATGGTGCTTACACACGAATGCTTTGGGCAGCACTAAACAAATCCTGGAATGATCGCCCAGCAAAGAAAGAGCTCTATGCCAACATGGCTCCCATCAGCAAATTAATCCACCAACAAAGACTAAGATTTGCTTGTCACTGTTGGTGAAGCAAAGAAGAATTAAATGAAGATGTCCTACTCTGGATACCAACCGACTGAAAAAGAAAAAAAAGTCCACCAAAGAAGATGTACATTGACCATCTGATTGAAGACACAGGATGCAGATTGGATGAGCTTCTAAATGCAATGAATGAAATGAATAGACGGAAGCAGCATGTCAAGGAATGCCGAGCTTTCTCAATCTGATGATGATGACGACATATACACACTTGCAGTAACTGGGCACAAACAATGGGACTGAACAATTCTGAGCATCTAATGATTGACTTATTACCATTAAACTTTTAGTAATGCAGGTGGTCAGTACCTTCTTTTCATAAGATCCATAATCTATAGTGAGGATTGAACTAATTACTATTTTTAATTTTGCTTTTGTAGTGTTCATACCAGACTGCCAGGTTTTGATGTAGAGTGAATCAGAAAGGGGATCTAATCTGAAGAAAAGTATAACAAATATATAGAAGAAAGAAGGTGTTAGTTTAAACTGATGTCAGGAGGATAGTGATTTACTAGACGTGGCACAAGGCTGAAAGTGTAGAGCACTCAGTAAGGATCAAACTAACTATTCAGTCATAATTGATCTAGAAAGACAAGCTTTCTAACCATTAAGCCCTGTCAAAGTGCCCAAAAAGATTTACTAATCGTAGCGTAGATGTGACACAAACCTAAAATTATGGGGCACCTAGTGAGGATTGAACTCGCTATTCAGTCGTAATTGATCTGGCTTTTCAAACATTATACCAAGTCAAAGTGCCCAGAATCATTTTTTAACCATGGCATAGATGTGTCACAAACCTGAAAGTATGGGGGCAAACAGTGAGGCTTGAACTCGCTATTCAGTTGTAACTGATCTAGCAAGACAAGCTTGCTAACCATTACATCACATCAAAGTACCCAATGTCATGGGTTAAAAGTAGGAAATTTTAACAAAGGTATTTTCTTTTATTTTGATTATGTAACTTTATTTAGCAAATTTATGAATTTGTCTTTTGTTGGCTAAGATAGTTATTTACCTCCAATAAATATCAGGTCAGTGTTTGAGCGAAATTTAAAGTTTCAATGCTGATTTTTTAAGGAAAGAAACCGTCTCCACTTGGAGGATTGGTTCAGCACAGTCTTCCTACTTTCATTTCCTCTTGTTTGAATTCATTCTGTTCTAAGCTCTGTTGAGCAAATATTAATTTAAGCAATCTGGACATTTATGGTGGAAAGTAGCTAGTTATTCTCTTGGCAAGGAGTTTTGCTGAAAATGTGTGACATTCCAAAAGATGGAATGTAATCTAGTTAGGAAAGTTATTACACCATGATAGTGTTTTTGTTTATACAAATTGTTCAGATATTTACCTTTAGATTAACCCCCACCCCCCAAAAAAAAATCAAAGGGAAAATAGAACAATTACAGATTTATATCACGACTTGAATAAACGAGAGATGTGCATGTTGTATTGTAGTTAGCAGCATGGAAATTGGAATTGGTGTGTGAAGTTCAAATTGAAGGCTGAGTTCATGTCATTCACTTTCACACAAATAACCTTAGGAAAAGCATGAATCCATCTCCTCTCCCCCCCCCCATCAACCCATATATGCCAGGTAACCAGTCTAGGAAAAGTACAGCTCTGAATTCAAAACTGTTTAATAAGTTCAGCCCATAAAAAAATTACTTTCTATAGAAATCACAACAGCAATACACTTAGTGTGGTGAGGCTGTGGCCCTATATACCACAGAGGAGAGTCTAATAACCTTAAGAAGGAAGTGGAGGAGGTTGAACTAAAAACTATCAATAAAAGAGTTGGACACAGACACATGAATTTGGTTTTGGTTTAGTTTGTTTTATGGCACTGACAAATTTTTTTAAAAATGTATTGCTGCTAATATTTTTCTCCTTCAAAAATCTATTTCTGGTAATATTTTTTTTTCAAAAATGTATAGCTGGTAATTTTTTTTTTTTTAAATGCATTGTTGGTAACAATGTATTGCTTGTAATAATTTTTTCTTCAAAAATTTAATGCTGGTAATAATGATTTACAAAGTATTTCTGGTATTAAAGCCTATTTTTACATTTTCATAGTGTTTGACCCCAGTTTGGGGTTTAACTCTTTGCCCATAGCTGGGACCCTAACAAGTGCTACCACCCTGGGTCAGCATAGATTTGGGAATTAAGAGGTGGCGCCATGCTCCTAAAAACCTCCTGATCAGAGGCCTTGCTGTTGGATGTAGTTTATCATCATACCTAGGACAGCATACAATAAATCCTATAAAATGGCTGAAACTTGTAAATATGACAATAAAGATGAGGACAACAGTCCAAACAATGTAAATAGTGTAAATAATTAATTTAGACATCAAAACAACATTTTGATTGTTGTACGCTCCAGCCTTCTTTCTTTCTTTACATTGGAATTTCAAACCAAACCACTGGGGTAGATTGTTCTAGTTCCACATGCCATGCCTCTATTGGATATCTGGTTTTTGTTCACCTCTGCCGTGGCAAGGTATTGAACTTATAAGTCAATGAATTACTTCAACCAAGGCTTTTATCCACTGAGCCATGTGTCCTTGGAGAGTGTTCAATGGCCGAAACATTGTGAATATGACAATAAAAATGAGGACAACAGTCTGAACAATGTAAATAGTGTAAATAGCTACAATATCTCATCTCAGAAATATAGACAGATATCTAAATTAATTGTTTAAAATTTGAAAATAATTTTTAAAAGTAAATTTGAGTTATGTGATTTGCATAATAACTTCAGATGGACTATATTTTTGCATCCAACTCTGTACCTTATTTGTAAAAACTGAAAACAGTAAGATACTTGATTAAGTTTATTTATCAAGGAATGTGATAATCTCCTAAAATAGAAAGAGACTTCTATAGAGGTTTGATTTTTCTAGATAAATCCAAATTTGAACAATAGAACATGTGCTGTGAAAGGATTTAACTTTCTGCTAACAATTTCAGACACTAAGCACATCTCATAAAATACTAATGAAATAAATAAAGAGTAAAAGATCTTACTAAATCATTTCTTTTATAACCATCATTGCTCCTCAAAATTGCAACTCTTCTGAATGATGAGGATGATAATAATAGTAGTAGTAGTAGTAATGGAAAAAGGGGAGTAAGAGGAGTTGAAGCTCTTCAAGTAATATGTAGAAATTCTGATATGTAAATGTTACTGTTGTCACTAAATGTGAAGAGTTTACATTATCAACAGGAAACATACAAGAAAAAAAAAACAAAAAAAACACTTACTGAAGTTTGTCCATTGATTTTTTTTCTCTTTAACTCAAATAAATAACAAGAAATTATTGTTTTTCTTTACTTGCAGCTATAGCTCAGTAATTGAACATCCTGTTGGTATTATATACATTGATTCATTTATATTGTTATCCTCATCTTAGTTGTTTGTGAGGAGGCACGGTGGAGTAATGGATAGCAGCTTGGATTGAGGAATCGGAGAGCTGAGATCAAATTCCAGTCGGATCCATTACATTACCCACGGGAAAGGTGTGTATCCTCTTTTTCTCCCTCCAGCTATGGGTAAATAGCAGGACAGACTGGGTTCTATAGCCTTGGATAGCAGCTGGTCTAGAAGGACAACTTTGAATTCAAACCCAGAGTGGAGCCTCTAAGGCAGATGGACGGCACTTTGTGCTACCTTCTGGCAACTCCTGCAGCTGTGCTGATACCAAACTGTATTGGTTTATCCTCTCCTTTGGACTCTGCTAGCAAGGCCGAGAGGGGGAACTAGACGTTTGGGCAGCCCTAGTTCTCCATATATCCCGCCCAGGCTTGTAGTGCACCACGCTACTCCATCGTCTCTCGAGACGGACAGATGCCACCGACGGAGTTGTTTGTATATTCACAATATTTCAGCCAGTGAACCCTTTTTGGAATTCATTACATTTTTTGCTGCAGTTGATCTTTTTAATGCCATTCCTGTTCGCTGAATAAATCATTAAGAGAAAAATGAGGAAATCACAGAAATAAACTGGGATGTCTACCATTGATCCATGCATTGAATATTGTTGCCATATCTGGTCTAGTACTCCTTCTATTAATCTCGAGGTTCTTGACAAAATCCAAAAAATGATCTGCAACATAATCGATCCTGACTTGGCATCTCAACTTCAGTCACTTTCTCACCAATGTGGCTTCTCTCTGTCTGTTCTACAAATATTTTCATGGCAACTGCTCTGACAAGCTTTTTTTTTCCCTTGATGCCCTAACTACATGAATTTAAGCATGCTACTAGATTGGCATCTAGGTCCCACCATTTTACTGTTGAAATAGTTGAATGCAACTGCCACTTCTAATCCAAAAGTCTTTTTTTTTTTTTGCACTTCCTGCTTGTGGAAATCTCTTCTGTTTGCTTGCTTCCCTGATAAATACAATCTTCAAAAATTTAAATGCAACATCAATCTTCTTGAATCTCATTCATCTTTTGTCCTTTCCTCAATCCTCCATATACTCAGTCTTTTCTCTCACTTTCATTCTCAGTAACTCCCCTGTGTATTAGTGGCATTCCCAACTTGATTGGGGTGAAATGATTAAAAAAAAAAAAAAAATGCCTTTATTTTTCTCTCTACACCATGCATGCTTCTCTTTTATAATGGAATGTGTATTTGAGTCTTGTATAAAATAAAGCCTAATCTATAGACAGTCTGAGTAGTTGCAATAAAATGCTACTTAAATTAAAATGAAAAGAATTACCAGTGAAAAATTAATAACAGTTAATAACTTGGTGAAAATACAGGGTGTGATGCATAAATTGTTTTCTAAATAACATAAAAATGAAATCTCATTTTAATACATATATTTACCAAAATTACACAAAAATATCTTGAAATACAAAAGAGTAAATTTTTTCAATAAAATTGCCAATGGTTTCAACCATGGCCTCCACATGATTTCAGAATATCCTGCAACACTTCTGGACAGTCTCCTTGTTTAAGTTGATAAATGCTGCCATAATCCTTGTCTTCAGTTGATCTTTTGTGTTTCAAGGAGTTTTGTTGATCTCTCTCTCAACTGCATCCCACACATAATAATTGAGGGTGGTGCAGTCTGGGGCATTAGGTGGCCAGATGTATGTGGGTGATGTAGTTGCAGAAATTGTCTGACAGCCATGACTGGGTTCTCCTGCTTGTCTGTCATGGTGCAGAGTCCTGTTGCCAGACATGGGTCTTCCAGTAGCCACCCTCTTGACTCAGGGAACCTCAAGGCACTTGATATAGCCCTAAATATTGAGTCTGAGACCCTCACCAACAAATTTGGGAGTTCTTTTTTTATTAGAATGATCACAATGAGTTTTCCAAGCTGTTGTAATCACCATTGGACGCATCTAACTTTCTGAAATGTTCATATTGGAGCTTCCGGCGTGAAAGTCAAGCAGTACAGCGTGCCATTTCTAAATTTCTGGTAGAGTGAATTGCATCATGCTGCTTGTTTTCTCACAGATGGTGCTCAACTAACTATACTGTACAGTTGACAAAATCAAAAACAATGTGCATTCATGAAATTAAAAATCTAAAATGGCGACAATTTACCCATTGCATGATGTATTTTGTTGAGAGAAGAATTTCAATATTGCTTGCTAATTGTCCACACTTAACTGCCAGAACCACTGCCTAATTTCAGATAGTTTTCAAGAACAGATATTGAGACTATAAAAACACTCAAGATGAGAACAAAAGTCCAAATAAACTTGCTAATAATCTCCTGTTTATCTCATTTTTAGTTCTTCAATGAAACTTGCTCAAATGCTGCAAAAGGCTACTTCCTTTTTTTCCTTCGCTGTCATGTGCAATGCTCGATTGAGCAATTATATTTCTTTTTGATTCATGATTGAATTGGTAGAAGAATTCTCACAGTAAGCAACCATTATTTGCTGTGTATCCTGCTATTTAATCCATAGTTAGGGGGAGAAGAGATGGATT
>OZ010588.1:4772751-4797751 GCA_963932145.1 Acanthosepion lycidas
GTCGTAATAGTCACTGTTTACAAACCCACACTTCCTACCCAGAGAGCTCAACTGAAATAATTTTTTTATTAAAAAGATAGATACATGAAGAGAGCTCAATATATTTATATACAACATGATATATATATATATATATATATATATATATATATATATATGGGTGTATATACAGTCATCCACAGATAGACTGTTTCTCCGTTTCACAGCTCATCAGTGTGACTAGACACACACACACACACACATATATATATATATATATATATATATATATATATATATATATATATATGCACGCACGCACGCAGTGCCTATATGAACAAATGCCCTATCTCTGATATTTTCCCCATAAATGTAACACACACATATTTATATACTTGTATTTGCCTGAATTCAAATGTGAATATGTATGAACTTGTATATCTTTAGAAGCACATAAATACATACACATAGTTGTAGGTATACATGTGTGTGTGTGTGTGTATATATATATATATATATATATATAATGATTAAATTTAGTTTCATCTGGCACAAGGCTACAACAGTGGAATTCTTAAACAACATTCTACATATAAACTCTACTTTTATCTTACTGAGGCATATTCATAACTGCATGATACATGAATCTGTTTATATTTTTGTTGACTTGCGTATAATTCTAAGAGTAGGTTACGATTCCACTGAGGTGGAAACACTTCTCAGGTTGCAGACCAAAGTATTTACCCCCTCCAAAAAAACAAACAGCAATACTTGAGAAAAAAAAAAAATTTCTTCCTTGTTGCCATTTCTGTGTTCTGCAGAAGCTTACTAACTCAGGAAGCTCCTCATCTACAAGATAATTTACTAACTGTATACTAAGTAACTAATATAGAAGCCAAACTATTTTGTAAATGATTAACATAGTTATCAGTCAAACAGTAGTCCTAAAATAATTTTTACTTTGATAACACTGCCTTAGTAATTCACTGCAACTAGTTTAGCTGTATTTACTAAAAGATTGCCCAGATATAAAAAAAACCAAAAAAAAAAAAAACCTAAAAAACGAACGTTATTAACGAAAAGGTGCAAATGTGATTATTGATGAATATTGTATTTTCTGAATCACTCAACTTTCAGAGAATTCTTCAAAATAAGTAAATACTTATGTTTATTTCAATCTGTTATACTAGAGTATACTGCAAGAAGATAAGAGTTATTTTCATAAATGTTACATGTATTAGGATGGAGAAAAAAATAGTTTTATGTATTAAACAAAAAGTATTGATCCTTCACACATGACAATTTACAAAAGTAAATAAAAGTATTTTTTTTTTTTACTTATTTCACTGCCAACCACCATGAGTTCCTCAAAGGATCCCACAGGAGACCAGGTCGGTGGAATGACTGGCAGGAAAGGATGCAGTATGGATTATCAACTCTTACATGTATTCTGTATTTAAATAAGTCCAGTTCGGGCACAGTCCATTCTAAGTCGAATAAAGCATCAGATAAGTTATACCTGTGTTGGTATATGAGTGATGGTTGTATATCTCAAAGACATGGTAGAAAGAAGGCAAAGCACATAATCAGGTCACATGTTTTAAGCATGAAAATTTATTTAAAAATTTTTTCAGCCTGTTAATCACAATGTTCAATATAGGCAAAAACAGAAGATTGAATGAAAACATTTTTGTCTTTTTATTAGAGAGTAACAAATAAAAGAGATCCCTTGTTTGACCAAAGAAGAAACTGCATCCTTTGGCCAATCTGTTTTTCTCTCAATCAATATAATCTCTGAATATAATTAACATTGAGTAGGAACAGCAATCCAGTTTCCAATTTCCACCTCACCCACTCACCCATTTATTCATTGCATCTCTTTTCATTGTGCAGATCACTAATCTAGTGCAAATGTAGAGTGAGTGATGCATATATACACATAAAAAAAGATGCACAATTTTGCACAAAAAATTTAGCATCCTCCATAATTTACCTTGACTTGAAAGTCATGGTAAATTATGGAGAATGCTAAATTTTTGTTATTAGTTTTTATTTTTGTATTGTTTTGTTATTGTTTTGTTAGTTTTTAACTGAAGTTAAAAACTAACAACATTTTTACTTCTGCGTATGAGTACTCGTTGGAAAATAAAAATTGTTAAAACAATATATATATATATATATATATAGAGAGAGAGAGAGAGACATGCTTCGTTAAATAATTTAGACATGTTCTGTCTACTTATTTTCAACTGGATCCTTTTATATTCATGAATAAGCTTTTTGGTATAAGGATGAGAGAAAATTGCTGTGTTGATGCATATTCCTTTTATTCTGAGTACTTTTGACATAGCACAATGTCATCATTAGGGTATTGTTTATTACAAGATAGATATTGTAGTGTTCATTATTGCCAAAGACAAAATCATATATATATATATATATATATATATATATATATATAGAGAGAGAGAGAGAGCCGGATTATCTTTTAGGCTCATATAGGCTGCAAGTTTTTATAAAGCAGTGATTTTATTTTTCTAGTTTAAATAGTTTCATAAACTGAAATGATATCAAAATGACAAACACATTTATTTTGCTGTATTGTTACAGTACTGGTTATAAAAAATCTATTTTTTTTTTTACTATGGCTATGTTGAAATATGTACTAATTTGGTTCACAATAAATAGTAAAATAGTGATACTTTTTAAAGAATATTTTTATTGATAACTATTCTAGTTTATTTAAAGAACTTACAATAAGTTTATTTCAAGATATGTAAATATAACTAAAATATGCCATGAGTAAAAAATATTCAAGACAGGTGCAGGCAAGTTAGTGGGTGGCTCTATTTAAGGGGGACCCATAATTTCATTAGCCTAGGGAGCCTCAAAAGGTCATAATCCAGCCCCCTGTATATATATATATATATATATATATATATATATATATATATATATATATATATATATATATATATAAATAAATAAACCAAGCAAGGACATATATATCAGATTCAGGCATTTTTTAGTCTTTTTTGGCAAATGGAATTGAAAGAATGCAGTATCCAGATTGTTTATCTCCTTTTTTAACAATTCCAGTGCGAGAAAATCCTTTAACAGATGCAAGAACTGAAGCTTTTTTTTTATCTATCTGGATATGCATGGCTGAAGATGAGTGCCATAAACCAAAGTTTTATCTGAGACACAATGTGGAATGTGTGTGTATGAGAGACTCTCTCCCTGATATTCAAGTGCTAAGAAAGAGAACTTAAAACCTCTCATCCTGCAGTCTAAAGCTCTATCAGCTAAGTAACAAGATAAAAAAAAAATAAGTACATCAAAACTAAATAAAAGATTAGTCACTAATCTCGTGGTTGGTGTGCATTTAAAATGCTATCTTTTGGTAGATTTATGAAAGATTTGCCAACAGATAGTATAGTATCACATTCAGTGCAATCAAGACATTTGTATACTTGTAAAATCTGAAAAGTATTAAGATCTTCGTTTAGTCTTATGTAGAAGCTTATGTGTGTGAGTCTGTATCTATTTTTTAAAGAATTTCATGCTCTGCCAATGAAACTAATTCTTGAAGTTGTTCTATTTATACAAGTCAATTTCAGAAAGTTCCTAGACAAGGTACATCTTTATAACAGTAAATAATATTTCATATATTATTAAAATTTCGTTTAATACAATTATCATTGAAGGACGAAAGGAAATCATCATATTGATATATGTTTAAATCCAATCTAAGCTTTCTCCTTACATAAGCCATTATCAAAGATGACAATTACTTTTCAATATATCAACCAATACACAGAACAATGATAGTCTGTTTTTTTTTTTGCATGAAAAATTTCAAAGCAATGACTAACACGTGTATACGAAATGCAGAAGAGGAAATTGCATCACAGTTCGTGACGTCACGCATGACCACACTTAATACTTCTCGTTTTCACTGTCACGAGCTGTGACGCGATTTTTGCTTCCACGTCTCGTATACATGTGCTTTGAAATTTTTCATGCAAAAAAAAAACAAAAAAAAAAACAAAAAAAAAAAACAAAAAAAACAGACTATCATTATAGTTCTGTGTATTGGTTGATATATTGAAAAGTAATTGTCATCTTTGATAATGGCTTATGTAAGCCGAAAGCTTAGATTGGATTTAAACATCTCAATATGGTGATTTCCTTTCGTCTTTCAATGATAATGTTATTAAGCTTATCAGACAATATGAAAGGAACTTACTTAAAATAAATAGACAAAACTTGTCTATATTATTTAATGAAACATGCACATACATATATATATATATATATATATATATATATATATATATATATATATATATATATATATGAGTCATTAAAGGTGTGTGCGTATGTATGTATGTAACACTATTCACAGAATACTACTCTGATCTGAGATAGCAGTGGCATTTTGGTCCTGGACATAGTGCAGAAATCATAGCACTGATCCTAGACAAAGCAGTAAGGTGTAAATTTAAATATAGCCAGAGTACACTGACATACTGATCGCTGGCCAGTCCATATGTATATAACATCATTTTGACAGGTACCAGTCTCATATGAAATTGACTATGATTAGAAAACCCTGGCTTGTTACATTTATTACAATATTTCAGAGAGAACTTGTGCAACTATTCACTATCATCTTGACACACAGTTCCGAGCAGATATGTTGTTGCTCTATTAACCTTTATCAGCTGTGATTATAGTATATTTGGGGGTTAATTCTGGTTATACTTGTACAGCTGTTCCTAATTAGTCTAAGTGAATTAGATAATTGCCATCTGTGATTTGGCCAAGAGTCCATTATCCAATGTTTATTGCAGTAAAATTATACTCTAATGAAGATGCCAAACTGTCAGAAAGTGTCTTCAGAAACAGGAAAAATAGACTTAAAAGTACCGACCATACATTGCAATTAAAAAAAATTCAGAAATGACATCCGAGAACTAGATTGGTTCATAACTGCATTCAGAGATTTTAATGAGATTGAGTAGCACATATGGAATTTTCTAACATTTATAGTAAGTTAACGACTGGTGTGAATGTGTAGTTAATTTCAGGAGAGTCGATTAAGTGCATTAACAAAAAAAAAAATCATTAAGAAACAAAAAACAAATAACGAACACACACACACAATGAGTAGCTTTATAAGTCTGAAGATATTTTTAACAGGATTCACTGACATTGACTAAACTGACCATAAATTTTTCTAAAAATCTATATTTATGTCTGAAAATTTGCACTATTTTCTCCCTACCTAAATTTATACTTTGGTTTTTGCTATGTCAAATGATGGGTTCGTATGTACCCGCTACACTGTTGTGTTTAATTAATTTCTTTAGTCTTAAAGACACATATATAATGAATTGAAAATTTAAGATTTAAAAGTGAAGCAGATATTTCCATATATTCAACACAATACTCTGAAACTGCGATGTCAGGGACAATTACAGTTAAGTAATTTTTTTGTATATATAAAAAATAATATTATCAATGCTCTATTTCTACTGTTACGTAATTCTTTTGTATAAAAAAATCAAAAAAAAAATCAGTGTAGGTATTATGTATATTTATTAATATATACTTAATAGCTCTGTTAATTAGCATTGATCACTGTTTTCCTTACACCAAAGGATATATATATGTATGTGTATGTATATATATATATATATATATATATATATATATATGTATGTATTTGAACACTTACATGTACATTTATTTATATTTATCTACTTGAGTTTCTTTAAATTTGTTCTCTATTTATCTTGATTTATTTAATTATTTCTTATATTATCTAAATTTTTTATTTAATTTATTTTATTATGATGATGATGAAATTGTGATGATTATTATAATGCAATGATGAGTTTCTGCTGTCTGAAATGACATGACTATTAGGCATATCACTGTATCTCTTTCAATTCTGATTAACCCCACCCCACCCCCTCCGCCATCTCTACTTATCCTTTATATTAACTTGTTCAACCCTATAAGGAAAAATCGGCTCATATTTAATTCCTCCTTCTTTTCTTTCCCTCCCTCTCTCTCCTTTTCTCCCTCCAACCCTTCTCTCTCTCTCTCCTGTAAGCCTTTTTTTTTTTTTTACAAAATTTTATATTAAAATTTTTCTTTTTATTTCTTCCTGTTTTATTATAAAAAATTTTCTTTTTTTATCTCCCTTTTCCTTTTGGCTGGACAATTTCATTTAAAAAAAAAAAAAAAAAAATCTTAGGTCTGAAGAGATGAATATTTAAATATATTCATGAAATAGGATTGTCTTTACTTATTGTATTGCTCTGTTACTTACATTGAGCTCTCTTTGGATTAATGTCCTCCTTAGAATTATCCGTACCAATTACCAATAGGTATTTTATATATATCACAAAATAGTGAAATTCAAAATTACCTCATGAGAATAGCTATTTCAATTACTGTTAATACACTAGTATTTTTCAACTCAAATGCTGTGCAGATACAATGTTAGAAACTTAAAAATTAAATATTTAAAAATACTAGTTGAAATAGCTAATACTCATGAGATAATTTTCGATTTCTCTATTATGTAATTTATATGCTCTGTTATATACATTGAGCTCTTTTTGTGGATAAGTTTTAATATTTTATATTATTCGGATTTACATTGATTATATACCAACGGATTTATTATATATATATATATATATATATATATATATATATACACACACACAAATACATATATATGCACACACTTTTTTATATATAAATATAAAAAAGTGGACATTGAGGTCAACACCTAGCGGCAACAGTCTGTTTCATGCTTAAATGAAATCTTCAGGCTATGAATGATTGACCTAAAGATTTGTTTAGGCATTTAAACAGAATGTTGACTTTCATATTTACATACTCTCTATCTCTGATATTGAGCACTTTATCCCATAAATATAGTATGCCTTAAAAACTACATTTTTATCACATATATAATTGGCTAAACAGAATGGTTTAAAAGCTGTCAATGGTTGTACTAGCATGAAGTCACATTCCATCATGAAAAATGAAAATGATAATTCTATAAATAATGATGTCTACAGGTAATGATTTCTGTAGTTCATTTTTATTAGAACTTTGTCATCAGTATTATTGCTTATTGCTAAGGATAAAATAATGAAATATTAAAATTAAATCACAATTTTTTTCTAATAATGCTTCAATAAAAAACATTTTAGGTGAGAACATGACCAAAGAGTGTGTTTCTCATAAATCTATTTAGTGTTTTCATGTAAATTTACTAATTAACTAAACTGAAGTGCCAACAGTACACTAGATAACATGTTTAGGATATAATAGGTAAAGAGGTAGTGTAAGTGTGGCAGCTATAAGTCATAGTCAGAATTTAACAATGTTAGATTGCATGAATGAATTTTATTGCCAGAAAGACAGGACATTTTCTCAGAGATATAAACTGATCTCAAGTTTTCATGAGCAATTGTAGTAAGGGTTATTACCAGGATTATGCAAATTCCTGACAGACATTCTAGAGACAGGTACATAAAAACTGTGGGCTTCCATATGGGTTGCAAAATAAGGAATGCTAATGTATGACAAGAATTCTATCCCCAAATCCAAGAAAGAGGAACACTGAATCAAATCACATTCCAATTTAACTCTGGTCTTTTCAAGTCAACAGTCAGTACATTGTACAGTGTATGCTACATTCCATGAGGTATTAAAGTTGTTGACCAACATGGCTACTGTTATTAACACTATGGCACTGGTTGCTGAATCTAACCAGAGTCAAAGAACTAGTGCCATGTTACTTGATCGTGCTTTTAGCTCTTTTGGCAGATGCTTCAATTTCTATGTCGGTTGGGGATTGCTATAGATCTGGCCTGTTATCAGGGGATTCACAAGAATTACTAGTGAAAATCTAAAGACTTTCCTGATAATTGTGACATCTGTTATTTATCTGGCAGCAATGGCATGTTCCAGATATATAACACAACTGGAGAACAGAAAAAAAAACAATTTCAGAAATATTCAACTGAATTCTATGTCCCACATTCATTCTTGAGCTCACTAAATTTCCTGCAGTCACCCCAACAACCATTGCATTCATATTTCATTAGTAAGGAGGTAGTTCCACTTGGATAGATTCTTCTCAAGAACTGTTACTTTGTGGAACAAAGTCTACAGAGAATTGTTTTCCTGATTACTACAATCATAACCTCTTCAAGTCTAGGCACAACCATTCTTTCTTACATCTCCTTATAATCAGGACTTCTTACATCCTCCTATTAATCCTTTCAGACATGCATTCCTAAACAATCTTAATGCTCCTGCCTGAGCTCCTGAGTCAAAATTTGCAAATAATTGGTATGTAATGTTTCACAGTAGATATAAAATTAGTTACAAGTGTTTACTCACCATTCAACTGGTAGCTGAGCATTAAGACATTTTTTATCTACCACTGTTCGACTGGTGGCTGGGCATTATGTCATTTTTCTTTACCACAGGTAGATCGCTGGTCAGGGCTCAAAGGGTTAAGTTCATACAGTAACCTAATTCAGTAACCCTCTACCTTGAGTGCTTCTTGGACCTTGTACTGGGTGAACATTAGCAAAAAAAAATTACCCCCCCCCCAAAAAAAAAACTCGGTTATAAATAGCACTGGAATGTGCCTGGATAGATATATACATGTAATGACTCCAACATCTCATAGGTGCCATATCATGTTCTGCAGTGGCCATTATTTTGATATAAAGAAGCTACATGTTATTAAATAGCCATCTCTAATTTTTTGTCTATTACTCCTGATTTGTAAATTTATTTAGTTATAATTTTTGTGATTTTTGATTTGTTTATTTTTGGGGTGGGGTGGGGTGGGGTGATGGGGTTTGGGCTTTCAGTTGAGCATAAAATTTCAAAATTTGCAGTTTATGAAAATATTTTTCTGTTGTTTGCAGAAAAACACATGAGAAAAGAATCTGTTGTATATTTGGAGACATGACATGGCAAAAAGGTGTCGGTTTCACCATGTTCAACTTGAGACCTCTTCGCTTACTTTAGAAGTAGAAATTGGAACCTGACAAATGAGAAACATAAAGACTGACATGAAACTTTCTCAGCTAAAAGAGTTTTCTAATGTTACAAGCAAAGAATTCCTATCAAATTAGGATGGAATTGGGCTGTGCTGTGCAGTTCCTCTCATGTATTTATGAAAGTGCTAATAATTTTCACTCTCTAGAAAAAAAGAAATGGTCTTACTGAGCATAAAAATCAAAGAAACAAAAAAAAAAACAACAACAAAAAACAGAATGCATACAGCATCCTGAAAATAATTGAAATTTGTTTCCTGATTTTCAAGTTAATTTGAAAATCACCTTTTTTTTTTCCAAATATGAAATGGGATTATTTACATATGGACTATTTTCCTGATCTTTGTTGTTGTTATCACAACATTTTGGCTGTTATACTTTCTAACCTTCATCAGGTGTATATTGAACCAGTTAACCTATAGGGAATTCTGAACTGAACCCTTTGTTTAATCTATGGGTGTAGACTGTCATCTTGTTCTTACTTTTAGTACTGCTCAATTATTGCTCACCCTTTTTCCACTGAGTCCAAGTACACACTGCTCAGCCTAGGGACTGAACTCACAATTGCTGTCACCAAATGAAGTGAGATCTTGGTTTGATTTATTTACTAGTTTTTTCTTACATCTTTTTTTGTTGCTTTTTATCCCAATGCTCAAATTATTTTTATATTCTACAGCTATTAAGAAAATAACAACTTGAAAATTAAGTAATAAGTTTCCAATGAGATTTGAACTAATGTCCCTTATCCTTTGAAACTTGTCTGACTCAGAAAACACCTTAACAAAAGCTAATCAGCACTCAAATTTACTAACATAATTACATTACTGATGATCTAATTTGGGCTCCAAGCCATATTGGTTATTTACACCTTGTAATAGTAGTAGAGTTAGTTGTCTTAAGTTGTCTGAAAATCTTGAAATTTTACCATGACAAACTCTTTCTACAAATAGAGCTATTTTGTCATTGAATATTAAATAATTTAAAATATTTTTATGATAGGAATACATGAATAAATTGTATTCTCACTACTCATTATAGGAATATATTTTAAAACATTCTCAATAACATCAATAATCTTTTTTTTAAATTGTAGAAATTTATATCTGTTTATATTTCTGAGATGAGGTATTATGTACATTATTTACATTATTCGGACTATTGTCCTCATCTTTGTTGCCATGTTTATCACAACATTTCGGCACTTCAGTATGTGTGTATATTTCTGAGATGAGGTATTATGTACATTATTTACATTATTCAAACTATTGTCCACATCTTTGTTGCCATATTTATTATGCTTCGGCCGTTGTACACTCCAGCCCTCTTCAGGTGGTTGAAATGTGAAACTGGACCCTTTATTTCGCTCACTTGGGTAGACTGTTCTAGTTCCACATGCCATGTTTAATGGATGTCAGTTATCTCCTGTTAATTTCCCTCTGAAAGTTCTCCACTGCCTTAACTGGGTATTGAACTCAGACTTTGGGTCCTATCACCGGATCTAACCAACGCCTCCATCCACTGTGCCATGTGTCCTTGACCAATCAAAAGACAGAACATCAAAGTTCTGTTTGAGAAGCATTCCTAGAATATGTAAAGATTCAAATCCATGCAAAAAAAACAAAAACACCAGTGTGTTGGTTGTCTTCACATGAGACAACATGGAATGCATTTGAACTCATCTTTTGCACCATTGACCTTAATTATTTGTTCTTGGTTTCTTTATTCAGAGAAGGCACTTAAACAATTAGTGTTGCATGCCACACTTTATATAGCAAGAGAGGATTTGCATGTGAAGCAGTGAAGAAATGGCCTACATTTCAAGTGATTATATTTTGAAAATTAGAAGACAGGAATATGCCTCCTGGTTAATAGCCGTAGCTATTTATAGTCTTTGTGACTCCTTATGTAAATGAGTCACCCCTCATCTCCCTGTACCGAGGAGGGTCTTATCCCTTTATTTTTTCTGCTACTTCTTCTGGGAGCATTTGTCTCCTCACTAATTTCTATCTTCTCCCCAAGAGATCATCTAGATATGAGAGATCTTGACCTTTTTCTTTTTTCATACAAGTGTTCCTCCAACAGTTGTTCTTGTTCATCTTCGGTCTATATTATTCTGGTCTTCACTGTCTGGTTCATCTTGCTTTGATGTGACACTTTTGCCTAATGAAGGTTTACTATACATTTCTTCCTCGCTATCATGCTTCAATCTAACTTTGCATGTGCTAATATCTCAATTCCATTTTTTTTTTTTTCTATTATCAGAGTTCTGTCCAGTTTGCATCATGAACCATACCTCTTGTAGATTAGATACATTATTCTTTTTATATTATAGTTTCTATTGGTAGCATAGGACATGGTCAATGGAGCTCTAATTGTCTACCCATGAGGGCAGACAGGCTTTTTGATCTTTCAGCATGTGGTATTGTTCTATAGCTTAGCAACAATCTAAGAAGAAATGTTTCCTGACATTTCTTTCTATTGTACACATATTTTCAATCCATTTTTTATAGTTTGGACCATCTTTTCTGCTAATTTGTTTGATTGTGGATGGTGCAGTGGGGTTTTATATGGTTTGCATCCAATTTTGTTCAACTATTGGCATAGTTCCTCATCACAGAACTCTGGGGCATTTTGTCAGATACCAGTGCTTTCAGAATTCCATTTCTTGAAAATATGATCATTAACGCTTGTTTCATGGTCAAACTTTTTCAGTTGAAAACCTGTATTACTTCTGGACGACCTGAATATGAATCTACCAGTATTAGTAATAATTCCACTTCATTAACATGGTCATGATCCATGTGTACTCTGTCTCAAGGTTGGGAATCTTTAGGCCATGTATGTGTTTTTGTTTGTCTAAATTTTCTTCTTTCATTGCACATTTTACACCTTTTTATGTATTCTTTTACATTTGTAGAATAGCCTGGCCACCATGCCTCTAGCCTTAATCTCCTTTGTGTAGATGTTATTCTGCAATGAACATCCTCATGTAAACTCTTTATAATTTTATTCATTGGCATTGCAGGTGGAACCACTACATCGTCATTACATATTACACCATTTTCTACAATTAATTTGTATTCAAATATTTTAAAACACCTTTCTGCTCATGAGCAATTATTCCACTTATTATTTTTTGTCCTGAACAATATACTGTTCAATATGCAATCTCGCTTCGTATTCTTAGCTAATTTGTCTATCAGTTTTGACCAGTGTAAGAAAGTATCTTTGAATTTTTCCTATTCTTTCTCACTTTCAAAAATAATAAACCTTAATCTTAACAAAGCATCTACATGCAGAATGGTATTGTCTTTCACATACTCAATATCAAAGTCAAAGGTCATTAAGAACATTAAGGCCCATCTTAGAATTCCAGATGACATTACCTAAGAAAGTTCCTTCCTAAGATTAAATATGAATTCTAATGGTCTAGAGTCAAACCTTAGTAAGAATTTCTTTCCAATCAAAAACTGACAAGCTCTGTTTGTCATCCACTTATTTTTTTCATCCTGAACAATAATATATTGTTCAATATATGATCGAGCTTCATATCCTCAGCAAATTTATCTATCAACAAAATATCAGTTTCAACCTATTATAAGAAAGTACCTTTCAAATTTTTCCTCCTCTTTCTCACTTTCAAAAGTAACAAAACTTAATCTTGACAAAGCATCTACATGCAGAATGGTATTCTTTCATTTATTCAATACCAAAGTCAAACGCCATTGTCTCCAATTGTCTTAGGTGTACAGTTGCTGATAATTTTATAATGGCCTCACAACCAGCAGTTGCCAAAAAGAGATCATTTATTTGGTTTTCTCTCACAACTGATTTTAAATCCTTCTGCTTTTTTGTTCTAGTGTTACCTGCTAATATCCTAACGCACACTTGTGTGTATCTATGAGTAACAAGTGATAATTGTCCTTTTGTTTCTTTAGATATCAGCGACATCATTGTAGTGCAGTGTTACTATCTTACTGGAAGTAGTATGCCCACAACTGCCTAATGGATAATAACCACAGCTATTTATAATCTTTGTGACTTCATATGTAAATGAGTCATTTCAATATAAATTCTTTTTTGGATATGCAACAAAAAACATAAAAACTCTTCAAGAATATTAAGTGTTCTTTCATAACATTGTGAGCAGTAATTTTCAGCTTTAACAAATATCAAAAACCAGGAAAGAGAAAAACTTCTTTGTCTTGATGTAAGTTAGTTTCTAATTAAGCCTGAGATAACCTGATCAAAGCAAGCTGACAACTCATTAAATTTACAAAATGTGTACTTATAAGTACACCCTTGTGCAATTTAATTGAAGCGACCACTTTTGTTTCCTTTCTTTCACCATACGGTCGGACCCACTGGAGTGACAGGGTGTAATCAATTTCTATTTTTTCCTCAGGTTAAGTCATTTGCAGTGATGTGCAGTAATATGAATCTATTTTCGGTGTGTGTGATGAAATTTGTTTGGCTTTGAAAAATATTGCGTAATCCATGATCACATCAGATTTCTATTATGCCCGGACACTATTGTCTCAACTGTTGATTAGTTGTCCTATGGCTATTGCTTGTAATGGACATTACTTCAAGGAGGCATATGAAAATTGTAATGCTGCACAAACACACTAGCAAGCCTTACTAGTGAGAAAATCAAAATACTATAGATTGGCACAGAAACTCTCCTGATTTAAATCCACTCAATCTGCAAGGAACAACCAACTTCATGGAATAGGCATATGAAGTACTAATATGTGCACTGAGTCAAGTTTCATTGGAAAAATATAAAAAAAAAGTAAATAATAACAGAATTACTCGTTTCATTTCAATTAATTTGCACAAGGGTGTATTTATTGTGAATGAATCATGGTTTTATATATTGTTTTATACCTTTCGATGTCTCATGATCAAATTATAAAATAATTGTGTTTTATATTAAGAACCATCTATTTATTGCTAGGAATGTGCTTTTTATCATTAAAAATATTTTATTCTAAAAGTGTGGCTCAGATTAAAACATTTGGAAACTGGTGGCTTAAATTTGATTTATTTTTGGTATTCTAAACTTCTAAAATAAAAGTAAAACCCAGTCAGTCTTTTTGGACAATGGCTAATCATATAATCAACTTCTTAACTTCTTGGAATAAATCATATATGGCACTCAAACTACTGAAGTTAATCAACTTTTTACAAGATCAGTTTTCCTACTACTGCTTTAAATCTATGCATAAATATGTAATGAGCCGATACATAGTACACGGCTTACGGCCAAATCAGGTTGAAACACTGGCTCTCACACAATCACTGAAGCTAAGCAAAGTTGAGCCTGGTCAGTAGCTAGATGGGTGACCACATGGGAATAACAGGTGCTGTAAGCTGGGATGTTCGGGTGGTGTAATGAATAACAACTTAGAATTGGAAATCAGCGGGTGAGTTTCAATTCCACTCAGGTTCATTATATTCACTTATACACAAATACTCTAAGGAAACTTATGAATCCACTTCCATCCCCCCCCAGCTATGGGTTAATTACTAGGACTTGTATCAATAAATCATTATTATATCCAAAAAAATTTGTACAATCTAAAAATAAATATTTTCTGGCTTAAAGTAACCTGCAAAAGGGTTGATAAGCTGTAAGAAACAAAATCAATCAATCACATATAGTGCATACTCATATATATATATATATATATATATATATATTTCCTGCACTTAAGTACAGTATGTGATTCATGTCAGGGAATATTAGATGATCTGAATTGAAAGGGATCCTTGTTCTAAGAGAAGTTGATCTATGATGACTAATATATATTGGGCCAAATAATAGACTTTGCATTCAGTATTACATCAGAGAGGACAGTTTGACCTAAGAGATCATCATCATCATTATTCAACCATAGTTGGGATCATTGAACCAATGTGACTGTTCCTTTCTTTAGCTGTATAGTATGTGCTATGCCAGGGCTACATAAAAAATAACCTATCTACCAGATGCATATTTGCGACTTCACTGGATGTCGGTGGTTGCCTCTGATATATAAACAGGTGGTTGACCCAGCTGCACATATGATGTGCACACATGGGGCAACTGCATCACAGGTAGATATATAAGCAGTCTACCTAAGAGGAAAGAGGTAGAGAGTCTGTCATATACATACAAAAAAAAAAAAAAAAAAAAATTCATGTTTAGAAAAAGTTCCTACAACCACACACCCACTCACCAATATCAATTGACAAAATCCAAAGATGAATAAGCAATAATTTTACATACGAGAGATTTATTCTCATGTTCTTAGTATTTACAACATTAACACTACATAGTTTGTAATTTTTTTCTCATCTTTTCAACTTTTATGAAACATAAGATACTAAACCTCTAAACCCTGTAAGAATTTTTAAATAACTTCTTTGTTATCATTGTGACAAAGGATTTTCCTTTAACACTTGTTTGCCAAATTGAAATTTATTTTTCCAATGGACTTATTCAAAAATTAGAAAAGGCACAATTGATATATTTACCAAAATTACACAAAAATATCTTGAAATATCAAAGAGTAAATTTATTCAATATAATCACCATTAGGCTTCAACCATGGCCTCCATACAACTTCAGAATCTTCTGCAACTCTTCTGGATGGCCTCCTTGTTTAATTTGGTGAATGCTGCCATAATTCTTGCCTTCAGTTCATCTTTCGTGTTACAAGGAGTTTTGTTGGTCTCTCACTCAACTGTGCCCCACATACAATAATCAAGGAAGTTGCAGTCTGGGGAGTTAGGTGGCCAGATGTAAGGACTGATGTTGTCCCAGAAATAGTCTGACAGCAATGACTGGGTTCTCCTGCTTGTGTGTCAGGATGCAGAGTCCTGTTGCCAGACATAGGGTCTTTCAGCAGCCACCCTTTTGACCCAGGACAGCACTCCCTCATCAAAACACTTGAGGTAGGCCTCTATGTTGAGTTTGAGACCCTCTGGCATAATGTCACCATCACTAGTGATCACTCCAAATACCTTCGTAATCACCATTGGACTCATCGAACTTTTTCCAATTCCACTGCACTGTCCTCAGATTGACACCCAAACACTCTGAAATGTTTGCATTGGAGCTTCCAGTGTGAATGTCAAGCAGTACAGCATGCCATTTCCAAATTTCTGGCAGAGTGGATTGCATCTTGGTGCTCTCTTTCTCAAAGATGGTGCCCAACTGACCCTGCTATATTGTGCAGTTGACAAAATCAAAAACAATGTGAATGCACAAAATTAAAGATATAAAATGGCAACAATTTACCCATTGCACACTGCATGTATGTGTGTGTGTGTGTGTGTGTGTGTGTATATATATATATATATATATATATATATATAAAATATGAGTTTGGTATAATAAAAATGTTTATATTTGTCAGTATCTATAGAAAAAAGCTGCAAATGTGTGGAAAAAACAAGAATAATAAACTTAGTTGTAGGATTTTATTTGACATGGATCAGCAGTTAGATTGTAAAGTGTACTTTATAATATTCTTGTTTCTATTAAAATTATTCAGTTAAACAGGTGTTCATCTTCTAAGATTAAATATTTTCATTATTAATATAAAAAAAAAAAAAAAAAAAAAAAAAATGAATATCTTAGTCAATATCTCAATTTATATAAGACTATTACAGGTGAGTAAAAAGAAGATTTGTATAAATTGATTAAGTCACTGTGTATCAGAGACAAGATCTTGGGATATGTGAAGCAAGTTGTATTGTCAGAAATTATTTCTTTATCCCTCCTTCTTATCCCTTAATTTAAAGGTCAGGGGTTATTTAACTAAGAAATTTATGATAAAAAGCAAGAACAAAATAAAGAAACAATATATGGAAACAAAAAGGTGATTATCTAAAAAGGTGAAATTAATACAAAATTTTAAAAGATTTAAAACTTAATAAATCTTGTAAAAATTTATTCATTGAAAAAAATTTTTTTCTTAAAAAGACAATAGTGACCTTAATACATCTTACTTATAAAAGCAATTAAAAGCTTTTCTAATTAGATAATGTCATAGTTTTATTGATATTTTTATTTTTTGAGTCAGAGTAGAGTTTCAGTAAATGGTGTTTCTGTCTTACAAAAAGAAATTGATGTAAATTCTTCAAGGTGTCTTGCTTTTAACTAATATGAAGGGGGTGAAGTTAACATGTAAACAAAATATATTTTTACTTTGATTTTCTAAAAACAAAACTTTCAAAAATAATTTCATTTATTTGTGAATAAGTCCTGAAAATTTGATTAAAATCTGACAATTATTAATCAATGTATTTTTACCACAAAAAGGGTGCTAAAATTTCCTATACTAATCTTTGATTGCAAGAAATACTAATCTCTGATGCAAGAAAAACAAAATTTTTGACCAAAATTTTGAATGCACTAGAAAGGATTAAAAAATTTAACAAAATAGTAAAAAATTACTTTTTATTATTAAGTGAAAAGACCAAACATTTTGCCAATAAGACTTTGTTTTTATTAATTTTAGGGCCTTTTTTCATCATAGTATGCTCTTTTTTCATCGAATTAGTGGAGGTACCTAGTCTTAGTGTTATAAAAGTCTCTCTGAGACTAATAATGAAAATAAATTCATCTTGGAATTTCAATTACTTAGATGTGCTTTTTAGTTCTTTCTAGTTTCTCAGGTTAATGATTAAGAATATTGGCACTGAAGATATATTTTTATGCTTCTTATTCTATTCCAAACTAAACGGCGCTTTTCTGAAAATCTCAGATGAGCAATAAACCCTAGAAGGTAGCAGTTGATTTCTATGACATTAAATGTAAATTTTAGACTCACTTGGGTCACATCTTGGTTCATTTTAAGTAATAACTTAAACTAGCAGTGAATTAAGCCCATAATGCCTATCTGTTTACTTTCAGAAGTGTCTGTACAATGTGTTGGCAAGAAAATCTGGAACAATCTTTCTAGTAATGGCTATATGCAATATATATAGAGTCACCAAGGTACAAAGAAAATTACATGCACCAATTTTAATAAAAGCAAAAAAAAAAAAAAAAAAGATACAGAAATTTAAAAAAATACAGAAAATTAATGTTGAAGAGTTGTTCACATATTTTTGTCTTTTTTTTTGCATATCATGTTTTCTTGTATACATATAAAATAAAGAAAAATATTCAACAACATTAAGTTTCTGTCTATATTTCCAAGATAAGGTATTGTATCTATTTACATAGTTTGGGTGTTGTTCTCATCTTTATTGCCATATTCACATCGTTTCAGTCATTGTATGATCCAGCCTTCTTCAGATGATATATGTTAGAATTTTGAACTGAACCCTTTATTTAGTCTACAAGGGTAGATTGTTCTAATTCCATATGCCATGCCTCTTTGGATATCTCAATTCCAATTAATTCCCTTTAGTGACAACTCTCCAAGTTTTTGTTTCCTCTGCTGTGGCCAGGTATTGAACTCATAAAAATTACATTAAATTTATTATCAATTGTGACTAATTTTTCTTTCATTTTTATTGCTTTTTTTACTACAATGCCCAAGTTTTCATTACATACTATGAATTTTAAGTAAACTTTATGGAACTGATATCCAAACATGCGCTGGTCTAGTGAAAGAAGCATTTTGAAAGTTAAGCAACGTGCTGAGAAATGGAAAAATTTTATAAGAAACAAAGAAATAAGTGCGGGATTGCTATGTGATATCCATGATCTTATATAGCAATCAATCCTAGACAATATCCCCACGGATGAAGAAAAAATTGTACACAGCAGAAATGTTTTTATACAGAAGGATACTGAAAATTCTATGGACAGCAAGAGTAAGCAACAAGAAAGTCTTGAAGAGAATGGCAACAGAAAGAATACCTCCAATCAGAATCTGGAAAATCCAGCTGAAAATTCCTTGGCCACATATAAGAAAGGAAAGCTTGAGAAACTTAACCCTCATGGGGTATAGTTGAGGGCAAGAGAGAGAGAGAGAGAGAGAGTGGGGGGAGCTAACAAGTCACTTACCTGACAAGCTTGTGTGAATGAATAGTAGAACAGGGTATAGGAGCTTAACAAAGGGTGAAAAACTGCTAAAAGCCACAAGGGATAGGGAGTTGTGGAAAGCCATGATGACCGACACTACAATTCAAAAGTTTGAAGCCACACCCAGAATTAGCATGAGATAGACTTGACAGAAAAGTGATAACCTTTCAATCGCAAAAAGAATGAAAAAGAGCTCTTAGAGTCATTGAAAAAAGAATGGAATCAATTACCAAACTTATATTTTGAGAAACTTTTGCAACAAATGCCAAAAATTTGTGCTGCAGTGATCAAGGCTAAAGGAGGATATTTTGACGAGAACAAAATTTAATCATGAAATGCGTATTTTTTTTATTTTTTTTTGTCATAATAAAATTTCTAATAAAAAATTATGTCTCACAATTTTCTTTTATTTAAAGTACAAAACTAATTTTGGGGGCAATTTAAAAAATTACAAGGGGTTACCTCAGACATGTCACATAGAAAAAGTGATATAAAATAGAAATAATTACAATGTTAATGTAATGTTCTGATGATCACATATGGCATGAAACTGCCCATTATCATTTAGTTGCATTGATTTCCATATGCATATTATACATAAATAAACATATTATACATAAATTAAATTTGGTATATTTATGAGTAAAAAATGCCTAATATTGGAGATAGTGTCTATCTACAAATGCCCTATCTTTTCTCTCCACATACACACATAAGTGCATACTGAGGTTAGCACCTTGCAGCAACAGTGTTTCATGCTTAAATGCAATAAGGCCATGAATACAGCATACATTAAATACACACACACACATATATATATATATATATATATATATATATATGTGTGTGTGTGTGTATGTATGTATATATATATATATGCAATTTTTATAAATATATTGTTTATATATTATATACACACAGTACTTATTGGAAAGAGCTTAATATCAGTGATAGAACATATTTAATTGGATTGATGTGAGTTTGTGACCCTGGGTTTCACACTCTCTGTGATTGTCTCGAAAACTGATTAATTTTTTAAATTTGGGATTCATTTATGGTTGTTTATATCGATGTTTTATGGTAGTGAGAGGAAAGATTGTTGTCGGGAGGATGCCAGTCATATGTATGCAGATATATACATACAGGCACACAAACACAAACATATATATGCACAGTGGGGGATTACGCCTATATGCTCATCCGTATGTCATTGCATGCATATGTATGCAATTGGTTGCAGTATTCAGTGTTGGATTGTGTAGCAAAATTCTCTCCAAGGGGCAGTGTCAACACACAGTAATCAGTTTGTCTGATGATTGCAGAGAGTGTGAAACCCAGGTTCACAATCTCACATCAATCCAACTATATATATATATATATATATAAGTACACAATAAAATCAAAAATTACCTCGTATATACTGGTGTTGAATAAGACTGTAATAATAAATACATTGCACTCTTTTTGTGGATCAGTTTTAATATTTTATATTACTAGGATCCACTTGGATTATATACCAATAGATTTATTACCTTTACTAATATATATATATATATATATATATATATATATACACACACACACACATTTTATATATATATTAAAGAGAGAAACTGCAAATGTTTTTGGTTATAATGTGGATTTTCAAAATCCACATTATAACCAAAAATATTCATGGTTTCTCTCTTTTAAAACATACATTTTTCCCCTGTTGGAACAACTATAACTATTTTTATATATATATATATATATATATATATATATATATATAGTTTAAAATTAGCTTGATTTGTAGAGGAAGAGAGCTCAATATGAGAAAAAGTCAAGGGTATTTTTAAATTTAGACAATTTACTTTTATTTGTAGGTAGGTGTTTGTCTTTAATTTAATCAGCTTTTTATTTATGTGTACATACAATTTAAGAATTGTTTTCAGGAAAGTGATAATTTTAATTTATATTGTCAAAAATCATGATTGAATATAAAATTCACATGCAACATTTCATGTTTGTTTTGAGGAAATGCTCAGCAGAAAATAGTGAAGTTATCTTTGAAGCTTATAATTTTCTAAGTACAATATTGGGAATATTTTAGGAAGTTTCAAAAGGGAGATTTTAAGCTTGAGAACAAAGAACACAATGGAAGATGTCAAAGCTGAAGAATTAGAGGAATTTTCAAAGAAAAATGTGACTTGCAGAAAAATTAGAGCTGAATGAGTCAACAGATTTGAATATCATTTGAAGAAGGAAGTTAGTAATTTTGTTATATGACAATAACTGTCCTCATGTTGCAAATGTGATACAGCAAATACTCATTGAGATGGTATGCAATGTTTTATTATATCTTATTTTCTCCAGATCACTTCTGTTCTACCAAGCATCCATTATAACCTCCCTGGAATTACAATACAGTGGCTTCTCATCCATATCTAACTGAAGACAAATATTCTCCAGTCATTTTCACCACAAATGATGACAGATTGTAAAAACTAATTAGTCTCATTCAATTGAATATAATTAATATTGTTCTATACAAATTTTGTTCTATAATGGAACCAATTTATCGCATATTTTTTTTTGTTCTTGTTTACACTATTCATATGGGGACTATTTTCATCATCTTTGTTGTTTTTATCATAACATTACAGTCATTATGCCTTCCATCCTTCATCAGGTATATGTCGATTTGGATAACCTAATTCCGAACTGAACTCTTTATTTAATCTGTGGGGGTAGACTGTTCTCATCCGAATGCCTATGTCTACGGATATCTTGTCTTATTTTTAGTATTGCTCAGTTATTGCTCTCCCAATTTCCACTGAGTTCAAGTACAAAATGCCCAACCTAGGGATTGAACTCACAATTAGTATGTCATCAAATTTACAAAGAAACACTGTTGACCTATGGGACTAGAGAAGATAAGACATGGGAAGTGGAATGAGAACAGTCTACTCCCAGATTAAATAAAGGGTTCAGTTAAGAATTCCCTGTAAGTTAAACAGATTCATATACACCTGATGAAGGCTGGAGGTATAACAGTCAAAATGTTGTGATAACAAAAACAAAGATGAGGACAATAATCTATATGCAAATAATGATAACTCCTCATCCCAGAAATTTTGACAGAATTTTTTTTTTTTTATTCCATTTGGTCAGATTTTAAGAAGTGGATCATGTCGAGAAATTTTGGTAACCATTTCCAAATTTTGTTAAAAGCAGTGTATAACCTTGGGATTAGAAATATCTTCAAGTCGGGTAACTCAGTCTACTGGGACGTGCTCTGATTGTAGATGTTCCTAAGTAACAAGATGTTACTTTTCTCATGGCAACTTTGCTATTTCATCATTCACACTTAGGAAAATAAAACATTCAACACCCAGCCATAATGCTCTCCCACCACACCTGTTCAGGAACAGAGATGCACAGTACATCTTCTCTTAGAGACCATGTTCAACTGGTTGAGGTCAGACAACTGACAAGCAGATCTGTGGTAGTGAATATTTACTATTTATTTATTATTATTATCAATTCTATTATGATGTTACAGATATTATAATCTTGGGTTCCAGTGTTGAGGTTCTGGCAATTTTGAGATGTTATTTTGAACAGGGCCTGAAATTTAATGGGATCTCTCCACTGAATTCTTCCGGGAGGATTGGCAGAGGAGGATGCTGCAGATTTAGTATCTATTCCATGCTGGAGGCCTTCTCTCCTCCCTTGCATTCACTCTACCATTGTGTAACATCTGTTATGTAGCAGTGGTATGACCAGCTTAGACCAGCAGCCTGAGTGGAAACACTTGGGCCCCCACATTAAAAAAAAAAAAAAAAAAATCTACCTTGTGGGGGTCAAGGTAAATCCCAGCCCTCAAATTCACTGTGGTTCTATGATGTCGTACCATGTGAGAGAACAAAATATTAACAACAGAACCAATATGTTTAGATAGAACCATATCATGAATTTATAATCTGTGCTATTCTGCGACTGTTATCATTGCATAGCGAACTTCTATGTCAACATAACAGAATATCATCCTTGATGGTGAATATCTTTGTTTAAATGTCCGTAAAACCACTCTGAAGATGGCTCATGTGAGCTGAAAGCTTAGACTGAGAAACAGCATAAAAAAATATACAAATGTTGGACAGTTTCTGTCTTTATTTTCTCCCAAAATTAAAGCCACTATATGAAAATTTAGAACGGCTCATGATCAAACATTATAGACATTTGTTGTCTGTTATATTTAATATATGTTTGAATAACGATCTGCTGCCCCAATACATATATATATATATATATATATATATATATATATATATATATATATATATATATATATATTCTGTAATTTTCCAGGTTTACAGGTACATCATCTTGAAACACTGTTTTCTGTATGATCATTAAATTTAAGCAATAGCAAACCTGGTCAGTACTTAGATGGGTAACCGCCTGGGAATACTAGTTGCTGTAAGATTGGATGTGCAGATGGGGTAATGGATAATGGTTCAGAATTTTTAATCAGAGAACTGAGTTCCAATTCTGGTTGGGTTTTTTATATTAACTTATGTGTAAATACCCTTAGGAAAGGTATGAATCCACCTCTTCTCACCAGATATGGGTTAATTAATAAGACTTGTATCACTAAAACCATTATCTAAAAACCAGAAGAAAAAATTTTTTACAATCTAAAAATTTCTGGCTTTAAATAACCTGCAAAGGGTTGGTAAGTCAAAAAATGAATCAATCCAAAATCTTTTCAAACAGTACATAAACAAAAAAAAATGTGTCTTTAGTATATGTATACACATAAAGAGAAAAGGACTATTTTTTATCATGCACAGAAAAGTGAAAATGTAATCAAAATAATCAATATTCAATAATCTGTATCTTAAAATGAGGATTATGTCACGCACGCACACATAAATAAATGAGCAGGATGATAGATCAATAAGTCACATTGTTGTTAGCTGAATTTGTGTCTAAAATTTCCAGTCATTTTCTTCTTTTTCTATGTGTCACATCCCTTCAGGATATAGGCAATCATGGCTCTCCACAACTTCTCATCTACTATGGCTCTTAGCAGTTATTCTCTCTTTGATAAGGCTCCCGTCCCCCATTTTGCCATCCATTCACACAAACTTGTCAGGTAAGTGGCTAGCTGCCTTATCCTATCTCACTTGCCCTCAATATTCCCTGTGAGGATTAAGTTTTCCAAGCCTTCCTTCCTCATTATATGTCCAAGAAATTTCAGCTGTCTTTCCCTGATTCTAAGTATAAATATCCTTTCTGTTCTGAATTAATTGCATTGACAAAGAAAGAAATTATTATTGATGAAAATTGTTTCATTTCATCTTTAAGTTGTACATAATGTAGCTATTTATATTTAATGAAAGGCAAATTAACCAAGAGAGAAAAAAGTCAGAGAAAGAAAACCAGTCACACACACACACACATATATAAAAGACAGCTTGAGTCATTATGCAAGTTTCACGGTCTTGCAACATTCAGACAACTAGAATGCCTTGCGTTTTAATTGTCTGAAGATCACCAGAAATTGTAACTTGCATAATGATTCAAGCTGTTCTTTATTAAATGCTGACATTGTAAAGTATGATTTGCTCTCTCTGGGTAGTTGAGCACTTTAATGTGTACTGGTAGGTGTTTGCCTTTTGGTCTTTTTTTTTTTCTTTCCTTGTTCATGATTACCACCAGCACACAATGTGTGATATTTTACATTGAATACTGGAGGTAATAAAACAGTGCTCGATATGTAATGCACAAATACCTTTGGGAAAGTTAGGTATTCATCTCTTCCCCTCCCCTAACTATGGATGAAGGGCAGGACAGACTGGGGCCTATAGCTTCGATTGGCAACTGTCTAAAA
>OZ010588.1:4800251-4860251 GCA_963932145.1 Acanthosepion lycidas
CATATGTGAGTCTTTAAATATATTTCTACAATTATTATTGTTTTTGACTCAGTATAAGGAAGATAGTTCTAGTAGAGCAAAAAGTTACAGACAAAAAATTATACAAATGCACATGGTGTGCATGTGTAAGTATGCGTGTTTGCCAAGTTATAATCTTACTAAATAGTTTTTTTTTTTTATTACAACTTCTACCCTGGCAATGATAGTTCTTATAGCAAACCAGTCCCTTCTAAATATTGTTTTGTGATAACTTAATGTTTACTTGAGACATAGATAGTGTAAGGGTTATCAGTGCAGGAAGTGAATTTGGCATGCAGAGTTCAATTCCCATTTGATCCTGTTTCATTCACTTTACACTAATGCCCTTGGAAAAGGCATAACTCAATCTTCCCTCAACTACGGATTAAATAGCAGGGCAGACTGGATTCTCTTGACTTGAGGTAGCAAACAAGTTTAGGAGAATAAAAACTAAATTAAAACCCAGTTCAAACAGCATGTGTACAGTTTTTTAGTCCTGCCAAAAACTTACAATCTCTTTTGCAGATATGGCAATGTTGGGTGTCTCTTGCAGTAGGTATTAAAGTAATATTTTAATTTACTAACTGTGACACGGCCTTTTCTACACTCACTGCTAATAGAAATGCTGTATAATGTTTAGTGAAAGACTTTTCTCTGTATATAGCTTCATGATGGCCTAGCTAAATAGTTAAACGTGCCCTGAGCATCAGTGATTATTATGTGGTTTCATACATACAGACACACATAATGACTGGTCGCTTGTTTTTTTTTTTAAAGTATGGCTGTTAGCTAAGGGGGGGGCTAGCCAATCCCTGTTGCAGACGCCTGCTCAGGCATATTTGTGCTTATTCAACACCTACAGAGCTGAACTGTGATTTATACAGCAACTATGCTGAGTAAACCTTAGTTACAGTTGCATAATCTGGTGTGATCAACAGATTGAACAAGATCACTCAAACCCTCGGTCATGATGTCTTGTAACTTCATGCTAGTACAACCAATGTCAGCTTTCAGACAGTCCTGTCTAATTTCACTAACAAAGTTTGGGTCAACCTGTGGTATAGTTTTTAGACACTTCACAATAGTGCCACATACTGGGATCATCTCCCCAAATTCAAACCTGGGTCACATGGTTGGAATACTAACATTCTAACTACCTAGCCATACGCACATATACAAACACACATAAGCATACACACAGACATATACACTCATACAAATAAACATACATATATACAAACATTCATACACATACAGACATATACACAAGCATACACACGTGTATACATATATAAACAGACACATATGCATAAGAATACAATCCTAGACACATATGCATAAGCATATACATACTATCATAGACACATACGCATAAGCATATGTATACATACATACTATCATAGACACATATGCTATGCATAACCATACACATGTCTACATATGAATATATAAGTTTTTTGGTCTTTCTTTATTGTTTCAAGGATTTTTTTGAGAAGTAAAATTTATATAGAGTCTTTCTCTTATCTCTTCTATACACGTATGTAGGCTGACTGATAAATATTAACTTATCTATTTATTCTTTGACTTTCTAGTTTTGTGCGTATTACTGCTAGTAAGTAAATATCACCTTTTCATAAAAGTTAAAAAAAACAAAACAAAAAAAACAACACATATTGCTTCAACGTCTAGACATTAGAGTTGTATCTCAAAGTAAAATAAATAAATTTAATTTTATTAAAGAGATGACACTCCTTCTTAGAGATTAAACTTAAAGAAGAAAGAAAAAAAATCGTTCTCTGCCACTAACTTTTTGAAAGACAAATCCTAGAACTGAAATAGAAACGAAAGTTTGTTTTTCACCCTAAATGCAACCAATTTAATTGAAACTAAAAATTAATGAAAATATTATTAATTAATATAAACAGTATCCAGTTTGTTTTATTTTGCAAAGCAGAAAAGAATTTTGGAATCAGAAAGTTAGAGGCTGAAAACACGAAAAGGCATGGGGGGTACGCAGATGGATGTGTCCGAAGGCGAGACAGATTGAGGAGGGGGACAAAGAAAAACAGGGATGAAAGAAACATTTTTTGCATTAGAAAAGAGACAAACAGATAAGAAAAAGAAACAGAAACATAAGTTTTAAATCCAAGTGAAACTGATAAGTTTTTTGGTTGTATTTTGTCCGTTTGTACAGAGTCTTAAAAAAAAAAATAAAAAAAATTTACAGACAGGTAGCAGAGGCAGCAAGAGAAAAGATGAGTGGATGTTATGAAAGAGAAAAAAAATGAACGAAGCAATAACTTGCATTCCAGATGTGTAACCATGTGATAAAGAAATTTGTTTAGACTTTTTTTTTCTTTATGAGTTCCAACTAAGACTATTATTAATTAAAAAAAAATGTTATTATTTTTTTTTGTTAACCAATTACAAAGTAATCTGTCTCTAAAACTTATTTTTAAAGAAGGCTTCTCTAATTATTCACATTGTGAAAAAGAAAAAGGTTTTCTTGTTAGTTTTACTTTTACTGAAAGAAAGAGTTGTACGACTTTCTCAGGGTCGTCTCTATTTGACTTTCTTTTTTCTTCTTCTCGTGTCCCATTATTGTGTATCCTTTGACACTGAGAAGTCACGGTTCACGCATTTTCATTCTAAAAAAAGATAAAAAAAAAAGAAAAAAAAGGCCCCAAACAGCCGACAAATAAAAAAATTCTTGTTTTTCTTGTCTTAATTAAGTGACCACTTATTTAATGAGGTCACATCGTACTTAAAAAGAAAAGAAAAAAAAAAGTAAAGTACATTGGGTGTGTGGATGCGCGCAATATGAGTATGCTTCACTTACACAGTGAATTCGGTTTTTTGGTTTGATCAAATAGTAGGTTCGATTCACATTGCTGTGGCCTTATTATACCAGGCTTAACTAACCATAATCGCATTGTTGTGTATATTATTGTGTCTATATTATTCTTGTTCAATTTTATTTTGTTTTTAACCGACCGGCATGTGCCCCCGCCTGCCTTTTTTTCATTTCTTTCAGTCAAAGCAGCAATTTACGCTGCCTTTTGGAATGTTTAGACAAACGGACAGACAGGAAGCGTGGAAGAAAGAAAGAACAGACAGACATAGAAGATAGAGAAAGACAGTGTCATATGACAATAATAATAATAATAATAAATTGAAAAATAAATAAAATAAAGAGAAATTCATTCTCACGTTTTTTGTTTGTTTTTTTACTGTACTCAAAAATCACACCTTTGCTTTCTTATCGACGTTTGTCGACATCAACAACCCAAATCGTAAATTATTTTACACAGAAATGACTATATATACACTTCTTCTTAGTCACATGACATTACACAACTTTAGACAATATTGCGTAAATATTGCTTAATTTTCCAATTTTTTTAAAAACCCAATTCCAGTTTGAAATGCTCGCCTTTTAATTTCGAAGTCCTTTACAGCACACAGAAAAATACATAGCACATTTTTTTGACACACACACACACAACATAGAGAAGGAAATATTCTTTCTTTAATTATCTGGTACATTGAGGAAAGAATTGTCCGATCCTTCTTCTATTCAATTCCGAATTCTTAGACTTGTACAGACGATGAAAAAATAAAGCATTATTTAAAAAAACTATCTCGGTTAAAAAAAGTAAAACTTATTTCTATTGCTACACAGCACGCCTACTTTTCGACAGTCGTCATTTTTCTTTAAATTCAAACAATCTACCATTTATAATTACACAGCATTGGCCATTTTTTTAAAGAAACATTTAAAACCGTTCAATTTTATTTTATTTTTTTTTTTGGTTTGTTTGTCTTCAGTACTTTTTAGCTAAAGTTATGACAAAATAAAATAATTGAAGTTTTGCAGTCAAGCGTATCTGTGCTAATTGACTAAAAAAATCTATATTTTCTGCCTGGTAATTTTTTATTTTACGCTTTAGCCGAGTAAAACTTCAATAAAACAATCAAGATACTTTCATAAAGTTAATGTTTTATAAATGTTTTTTAGTTTATGTTACACTACACAGTAAGTAAACAAAAAGCTAAAAAAAATCCCAATAATATTGGTTAAAAAAACTTAAGAACTAGAAAAGAAAAGATAAATTTTCTGTTGCAAAAGAAAAGTTTTAGAGACGTGTCCATTTTTAGTACTTTTACATTGAAACAGAAAATAAAGAATTTTAAACTGAAAGTAACTTTAAAAATAAGTTATGCAATTTTATTTTTTCGAGTATTTAACTGAAAAAAAAAAAAAAGATTTTTGTTGTGTAAAAAGTTAAAAACTAAAAACTAAAAGTCCGTTTCAATGATTTTCTGATCAAAACTAAGGAATCATTCATGTTTTTTAACTGCAATTTGTCATTTTTAAGAATTTTTTCAAAAAAGATTTAAAATAAACGAAAATTGAAAACTATTTTTTCTTGTTTTTCTTCTTTAGTAAATAAATAATCTAGTTGTGTACTTACAAATAAATTAAAAATTCAATAAGAAAAAAAAAACAATAAATCATTATTTAATATTTAGTTAAAAATTTTATCAGAAAAGCTTTCTTGGTTATTCTGTGCAAGCAACCAACAATAAAAAGTAAAAAAAACGTTTGAAATACATTTTTTAACCCTTCACTTTATCATAAAGTCTTTAATTATTCAATTTTCTAAATAAATTAAAAAAGACATTTTCTCAAAAAAAAAAAAAAAAAAAAAAAGTGTCCCTACCAAGAATTAAACAGTAAACAAGATCTTCCCCTAAAACTTAAGAATCGGTAATTTAATTATCATTTTTTTTGTTTAAAATGCACGATGAGACAAAAATGACATTAAAAAATGAAACTTCTTCCTCGAAAAAGTAACTTTCGATTATTCTATTCATCATAAATAAAAATAAAAAAATAACTTGAAAATGGAAGAAGCTAGTAAAAAAAAGATACATTGCTCGTTTATCGCTTCAAAGACATGGGATTTGATTTCTTCTTTTCGATATTGGTAGGTTTGTGGATGTTGATGAAGAAGACAAAATTCCATGAGGGCTAGTAGTTTTTTTTTTATTTAATCATTATCTCGCACTGTCTAAACAAAACTTAATGAAAGTGAAATTAGTTTTTTATTATTATTATTATTATGATAAAAAATAATACAACGTGGTTCGGATTTATTTATTCAAGTTTTTTAAGTTTTGTTTGAATGTCGATTTTTAAAAATAAATAACAGAAAAAGAAAAGAAAAGGGACTTTAAACTCCCACGAAACATATGCCGTTCACAAGGCAATGAAATTTCAATTCTGTTGTTTAGTTGTATCATATAAAAAAAAAGCAAGCATCTTTTTAAAAACTTTTGAATTTGACTTTTTTGACAGTAAATCTTCGTTAATTTAATTAACTGTTATAAAAATATAAATAACATTTTTTTTACAGCAAATACTTTTTTGTTGGTGGATTCTTTGTTTTTCATTTTATAATTCATTGTTGAAATGTATTACTTTTACATTTCTTTCTTTTACTTTTTTTTGTTTAAATTTTTAAATTCTGTCCGGAAATTGTACCAAGAAATGAGTGAATTGCTATTCTTACAAATAAGAAACAAAAAAACACTAAAGACAGTGATTTAAAACCAAAATTTTAAGACCGGCAGGGACAATAATAACATCAAAGAAAGGCGGATGGAAAGAAAAAAATAAAAAAATGTTAAGATAGACGAATTAAAATAAATATATAATTACTTTCCCTTTTTCTTATTTAATATGAAGATCCAGTACTTACCCCTTTTTTTACTTCCATGGTTTGAATTTTTTGAAGAACTTTCTAAAAGACGTTAGAAAAAAAATCAAACGTTTTGGTTTCTTTCTTTTTTACAGAAACAAAATGTTGTGTAGTTTGACTGATGACAAAAACTGCAGAGATTTCTTGTTTTCTTTTACTGTTGTTTTTATATTCAAGGCAGTAAAACGAGAAGGGGAAAAAAAGCCCGGAGAAACTGTATCATTCGTTAACTTGTGGTTAACGATTGCAAGAGAAAAAAACAATAAAAAGAAATTATATTGCGTGGGTGGGATTCAGCAATTATAACTAAAAAAAGTAAACAAATGTATCCACTTTGTTCTTTAAAACGTGTAGAAATGAGATAAAGATGATGTAAAACTGCACGATGCCCGCGAGAGAAAGAAAAAAGTGAATGAATATAAAAATCACTTGATAAGAAAACCAGTGATAGAAAAAGAGAGACAGCCAGACAGACAAGAAGGGTTTGACTGCTTGGCGGAGTCACTAAACTGAACGGCTGTGACCCACACACATTTAAAAAAACAAAAAACGTTAGTGGTGGGGCGAGAAATCCACCTGCCCAAGGAATACAAGAAAAAGGAGATTCAGTTGAATATGAGCGGTAATATAGTGCAGCAGTGGTTGTGCAGCCCGAATGAATTAGAATTGCAGTAGATTTGCAGTAGATATACAGTTGTGCTTTTGTAACAGCAGAAGCATCATGTCACCATTATCGTTATCATCATGACCATCAACAAAACAAAACATTTCGCAGGTCTTCAGTTTATCTGTAAAATTAAATTAAAATAATGACGTCATTCAATAGCATTTATTTTTGTAAAATAAATTATTTTTTCCTATTTTCCTTCATATCATCGTCACAATCTTTCTTCATCACCTAAAAATTAAGCATGATTATGATCATGATGCCACCACTCGTGGCTGAGTTACGTATTATTCCCCACCGGTATAAACAAAACAATAACATGTTCAAGCCTATAACCAGGATTTAGCATGGCACGTCTGGCGTAATATAATCTTCCTATTCAGATTTTGGCTTTCCATTCATTCAATTCAATATAAATGCTCTATGTTGTTTCATTTTTTTTAGCGATTGATTATTTTACGTTTTTAGTAAGAATTGATTTTTTTTTTTTTGCTATTTGATTGGTAACATTTATGCCAGTCGAATAACAAAAAATAATTCAAATTAAATATGATTCAACTATTATTGATACATAGTGTTCTCCATATTTAATTAATAATTGATGCAGATTTTTAAAAAATTCTATCAAAAAAATGTCATACCGGGACAAATAAATCTCACCTACGTACGAAATGCATATTCAATTTTAAAATAATAATTAATAATGATTATTTTTACACACATACATTGTCATTAAATCACTTTTCCTTCTACTAACTCGTGTCGTTCTTAAACAGCCTCCTCAGATCTAGACTATCTTATGGATGTCATATATGACCTTCAAATGTCTAAAAACTATCACAAGCGAATGAAGCATTTAAAAAACCTTTAGGTTTTAAAGAAGACAGTTCTTCATCAGACTGATGCCATACGATAACAAAGAGAAATAGTAAACACCACATGACTTGAAGACTTCTAACAGCAGCAACAACTATGTAACTAGAAGAAAAAATAATCATATACTCAAACTTTCTACATCAACATGAACAAAAGGTTTGGAAGGAAACTTCTAGCAATACGAGAAAGAGTGATAACACTGAACGTGAGAAGCCTAATTTATTTGGAGAAAAGGAGACGAGAGAACGTCATTTCTTCTCTCTCTCTTTAATCATTTCAGCCCATGGAAGGTAATAAAGCCACTAAGACACTAGGGGTTACTGAAGGTGAAAAAATAAGAAAAACGAGAAACATTATTAATGACTTAAAACAATACAAGAGGAATCAAGAAAACAGTTGATAACGATTGACATTGCATTTAAATTTTTGAAGATCAAAGTTAGCTGGAAAGGATGGGGCCGGAAGAGAGTTCAACAAGTGAGAAGTGCGAGAAAAAAAACTGTTAGCATAGAACTTGCAGCTACATCTAGCAAATTCAAATGTGAACTGAGGAGACCTTGCCGCCAATCTAGTACTGCGCTTAAATTCATCTAGGTACCGTATCGAAGAGTTCATCTGATTATTTATAGAAAAGGCTCAGGGAAGCCACATTACGGCGGTGGGAAACAGGCTGAAGCCGAGACGCCAGGTCAGGACGAATAATATTGCCAATTCTTCTTTGGATTTTATCAAGAATCTCTAAATACACAGCAGGGGTACTGGAGCATATATGGCGGTGGTATTCAAAGCATTGTCGAATGGTAGACTTATTCAGGGGGGGGAATTGTTTAGCACGTCATAATGAATCAACTTTCTTAGCAGCAGACCTAGCAATGGATTCAATATATTCTTTCCATTTCATGTCAGCTGAGAATATTAGCCCGAGAAGGTACAACGAGTCACTCTCCTGGGGTTAGCATCAGCCATGCTGAGTGTAGGCGGGAAGGGGTGTTTCATCCAGAATATTTTGAATAGTGCAACCGAAAAAATCATAATACTCTTATTCTGGTGTCAGATTTGCAGAGAAACAGACATTATAACGATAAAGAAATAGTTTTTACAATACACAAATCATACAAATTACAATATACGCCATGCACAACATTCCTCTTGTGCAACTCAAATTATCAAGGCAGGTTAACAGTTTTTTTCAAATATAAATCATTTTTTTTCATATAAAACTACAGAAAATGTTTTCTTTAACAACAAACGGATTTTAAAAACTGTAGAGAATCAGTTCTTATAAATCAATTCCTTAGCAACAAAATAAAATTACTAACTTCGAAAAGTTCACAAATTCAAAATGTCGCATGTTCAAAGGTTGACAGTTAAAATTCAAAGGTAAAAGTTGAAGTTCAAAGAGAAGTAAGAAAAGGTTGACCGATCTTGATGAAACTGCTTTTCTGAGTCCTTTTGACGAATGTGCAGATTTTAGGAACAGGCATTCTCTTATACGAGATAAACTCTCACAAGTCTATGAAAGTCATTCGTATTATGAACATTTAGAAGATTCTTCTTCGTCATCGTCAGTAACAGGTCACCGAGTAGACTATTTCTTTCATCAGCAGCAATAGATTTTACATGTCGAGACAAACCTTTCTGACTAATGACAGCATTTCATCAGAGATGCCCAATCCCTTCTCAGCATCAGCAGCTTTTCACCCGAGTGTGGTTTAATCCTTTCTCAATTTATAGTCAAAACTTTTCCTCTTATACCAAAACCGATTCGCAAACCGATTCCTTAGGTGTCCTATATTTTTTATTCTCAATGTTTAAAAATCGAAAATCACCATCCAATCAAATCGCCACGTTTTAAATTTAAACTTCATTTTGGCAAGTTTGCAATCTTTACATATCATTTCTCATATATATATATATATATATATATATATATATATATATATATATATATACACACACTAATTTAAACACCGCATTACTGGGCGGCATTTAAACTAGCTGCTACAGAAAGCTTTTGATTGTGCGTTCAACCCAACAATGACACTTCATGCATTCAGTACATATTGAATTTTATTAAACTGGAACAATATTTTTGAAACAATTAACAGTTTTCATAAAAAAATGATATAACTTGTCTCTTTGGAACTTATTGCAAAATTACATGATAAACAGCATTTTTGGTTTTCCCTTTCATATCAATATAAATAGCTTGTTTCCATTGGCAACCCTTGAACAACCAACATAGAGCTGTCCTTGAGAAAAGCAGGGTTTCATCAGATGAAGTTCAGTTACTTTCACTGATTGTCCTTGGAACTTACTGATTGACATTGCATAGCTCACTCTCACTGGAAACTGAAGTCTTTTGAACTCAGATCTAAAGGAATTAAGACAATTATTGTGTGACGTCGTCCCCTGGTCGCAGCGCCAACCGTGTCGTTCTATCCTAGTCTACCACGGCACCAACTGTGACGTCCTCGCCGCGGCGCCAGCCGTTCGCTCCTCGCTGCTCCGTTCGGGTGTTGCTGCTCCAAATGCGATGTTCTAACCTTTTGGTGATTCGGGTGGGAATCTGGTTAGATTTGATATCAGCCTCGTCGTTCCCAACTCGCTTCCAACGCCTGGTTACCGAAGTAACTACTTTGATTCCCAGTCTGCCTACCCACGTTGTGAATTGATCTAGGCAGAGGAAATCAATCAGTCGTCGGGGCCGTACTGCAAACCGAGTTCAACGGGGGTGATACCACACAAATATGCATAAAAGGCAATAAAATGAAAACTCAAAAGTTCAAAGTATCAAAGAAAAAGGTAACAAACTTTATGTCTAGTTGTTCGATACATAGGACTGCATCTATCTCCCGACCCGTTCTATGGATTGTGACACGTCGTTTTCCGCTAGGCAAGTTTTAACACTTCAAGTCGTCTGCTCTCTAAGAAATTGGTGTTTCGGTGGGTCTTTGGACGAAAGTCAAAAGAAAAACTTATTTCGGTGATCTGGATCTAAGTCGCTCTTCGAAATAATTGTTCTTGGTTTGAAGATGGGTCCGGAATATGCGTGAATCCTGGTCAGCTATTTGCGAGGCTTGCCTCAACCGGAGACTGACTCTGGGAACTGCTGGGACTCGACTCATTTCTGCTCGTTGTGGCTTCGTTTATATGGGCGCCGACCAAAACCGGGATGAGTTTGTCGGCGCCGGGGGGTTCCTCGATAATTCTAAATACATATCCACCTATCTGGTTAGGAATTTCCACCTTTTTCCATTTTTGGGAACCTTTCCTCACTCCCACCTTCTCATCATACTTCAGAGGGGCGTGAACTGCCTCCCCACATCTTCGTGGCAACCTCTCTTACTCATCCTCCAGATGGGCGGCAACAGCCTCCCTCGTGCATCACGTGATCACCACTCGACCAATGATGTCTTAGTCGGGCGTGGACGAATCTGCGGCTTTGTTTCAGGAAGAAAAAAATATATCTTGCTTAAAAAAAAAAAAAAAAAATTTCTCTTCTCTTTCCCTTTTCTTCCACTTAATGGTTTATCATTTCTCCAGCCGCGAACGGGACAATATGACAATGGCGGTCATAACTCTTGTTCTACACGTGGTTTACGTCAGGTATTTTATCGCTAATTATCAGAATGTGTGGTCTTCTTAACAAGGTCTCAAAAAGAAACATCTCCAAAGTTCCAGTCAGTCTGTCGCCTCGAAGAAAGAAAAAAAAAACAAAACACATTCATTTTCCTTCGGTACAAATTTTATTATTGCAGGCCAAGGATGTTCCGTCTGACGCTCGTGGGTGGTTTTTAATTTTTCATATCTGTCCAAGTTCTTTTAGTTGCCTGTTTTTCGTCACTTAACGAAATAACATTTTCATTTGAATTTTTTTTTCTTTGGCCAGCCGGTCTGTAGTTGATAATAAGATGTCTCCCCGTACCAATAGTCTGTTTTCATATCCTTAGATAACACAGCCGATGCCAAAACATATCTGATTCTTTCCTTCTTTCCCTTTCTTTTTACTCAGAATTTCCCTGTCATTGTAATGACACTCTTGTAACATTTGTTACTTATCAAAATATCCTTTTATCCATTGTCTCTTAGCTGTGTGTGTGTTCTTGCTTATCACTCACGATTCGGTTCTTAGCCTCTCCTTTTCTTCTTTTCTTTCTTTTCCCTTTCTGTCTCGTTAAATGGTGCCACAATTGGAATTAAAACTCTTTCCTCCTATCTTTGAACCAGTAAGGATCTTCCAAGAGAAGAAGATGAGAGACAGACATTTTCACATTAATTATATAGAAGATGAAATATTTAAAAGTTAGTGAGTTGTGTCCCTTTAATTGAAAAAAAAAAGCAGACCGACATTTTTGCATTTACTATATAGCTAAACCGTTTGGACTCTTTTTTCGCAGTTTCTTTTTGAAAGAAACCGTGTAACATTCTAATTTTCTGAATTAGTTTTAGTACAATGCATTATTAATTTTTTGTTATTAAAATAGTTGCTATATTCATTTTTATACAATTCCAATATTTTAATTATTTTCGCTGATGCAATTTTAATATTATCGTTTTTATTAAAATAATTTTTATATAATTCCCTGAAAAATTGTTTTAAGAAAAAGATTTTCTAAATCTCACACGGAAGTAACGATAACTGTTCAGTCAATAAATGCTGAATGTTACCTGGATGAAAATACCATTATAATTCTGTAACACCCAATATGGAGGCAATTGATTTCCTGGAATTTCAAATATAAGGAGAGGACTGTCAGCTAGAGAAGTAACTAACCGAGAATTTCTATCATATGTATAATTCATAATGGCGAAAAATTACGCGATGATAATTCACAATACGGCGGAAGGATCGCAACGGGAGTAATGTAACCCGGGATCGCAACGGGAGTAATGTAACCAGGGATCGCAACGGGAGATATTTAACCTGGGATCGCAACAGGAGATATTTAACCTGGGATCGCAACAGGAGATATTTAACCTGGGATCGCAACAGGAGGAATGTAATTTGAAATTGCAAGAAGGGGAATACAACCTAGAATTGCAAAGAGTTGAATATGACCTGGGATCGCAAAAAGAGTAATGTAACATGGGTCTCCGAGAATACAAGGGAAGTCATGAGACCTGGGATCCTTAGAATCTTTACTATAATTGGCTAATTTAATTTTGTTCTGCTGTCTCTTTCAAGGCCTTTAATATATTGGTTGTTTGGCCAGAGATCAAAAGTTGAAACACACAAGCATATACAGAGGTGCATTAATAATACTCTCAGGACGTAGGCGATCACGGCTCTCCACAGTTTCCTTTTTAATATATGTGAATTAACATAAGACTAACCACCAACCAAATCGACAGAGCCCAATTTGCCTTGCTATCAAACACAAGACAAAGCTCATTCCTTTCTCAAGAGCATCAGTTTAAAGTCAACGCAACAGACGAGACCAGAATTTGAACTCTACCCACCGTTTACACTTTTCACGACGATAACCACCACACATTTTAAATATGAATAATGACGAGTTGTACTTTAACCTGTAAAAATGTCGCGATTTTACCTTATTCTAATATTCTGATGAATCTTAATTCTTAAGATAATGATTGAGTAAGCCCACAGCGAGTTCTACGACAATTAAATATCCGTAGAAATTCCCCTATCACATCATTAAATATTTGAGCTAAACAACTTTAACAAAAAAATATCGCAATAACATTAACAGTTATAAATATAAATGCTGGTCAAGTGGATGCTTGAGTCTCTCTGTATGTGGACTCTCCCGTCGTATTCGACGTACGAGGGTCAAGAAACTCAGTTCCTAGAAACCGACAGCCAGACACCTGCACATATAATTTGATTATAGTTCTGAAGGCTTTGTGCAGAACCAACCACACTATTTGGAGGGCCGAATACAGAGACCTGGTGCACTACGCGCCACAAGATCCCCAAACGACCCTCCGCAGGTTTTGAATTTAGAGTTGTCCTTCTCCGAGACCAGTCGCCATCCAAGGCCAGTCGGTCCTGCTATTTACCCATACCTGGAGGGAGAAGAAAAGAATTAATACCTTTCCCAAGGGTATTAGCACGTAAGTGACTATAATGGATTCGACTGGAATTCGAACTCGGCTCTCCGATTCCTCAAATCCGAGCCGCTATCCACCAAACCTCCTATTATATATATATATATATATATATATATATATATATATATATATATATATATATATATATATATATATATATATATATGTGTGTGTGTGTGTGTGTGTGTGTGCGCGCAGCCGACTACGATAACTGGATTCGAATCTCACCATTATCGATTTGTCAAGGAGGTGACTTTTTGATAATATAAGCCTGAGGAGGGAAATCACAGCGTGCGGCACATTTGGAAAGTGCCTGAAAACCATACCATGGGTTAACCCAAGGTTTGTGAATGAAATTGGAAGATAGAAGAGTTCGAAAGTCGTCGATGGTTGTGTTAGCAGGAAGTCACAAGTCATCGTGACCGAGGGTTTGAGCATGTTGGCTTTGTTAAAAAAAATTGAGTCAAGTTATGCACTCGTTCCCAGAAACTGTAGCAAGGGTTTGTTCACCATAATTGAGAGACTGTTGGCTGAGCGGACGTCTGTAATGTGGACTTGCTAGCCACACATACACACGTGTATATATATATATATATATATATATATATATATATATATATATATATATATATATATATATATATATATAGATAGATATGTGTATGTGTGTGTGTGTGTGTATACACACACACTAGCTTAAAAGCGATGGACGTTACTCCACGGAAGTGTACGAAATTATAACGCTGCACGAATACACTGGCAAGCCTTGCGAGTACAATCGAGAATCTGTGATCAATCTGCAAGGGACGACTTCGTGGAATGGACATACGAAGTACTAACATGTGCATTGGGTCATGTTTCATTGGAAAAATATGAAAAAAGTAATTAATAATGGAAATATTCGCTTTGTTTCAATTAATTTGAACAAGGGTTTGTGTGTGTGTATATATATATATATATATATATATATAACACACTGGGTGTATTTTGCCAGCAAATGTCGATTTAAACAAAGTTTCTTAAATAGAATAGACAAATTGGCGTCAATTATACATCTCTTCCAAAGTGCCAGCTTGATTTCTGTATGTTAAAACTGAAAGAATGAAGGAACCGTTCACAGTTCATGTCATTTTTTTTATTAAATATTAGGTTGGTGCAAAAATAATGACGTAATAATGTCGTTTTTTGACGTATTTTTTAACGTCAAAAAACAACATTATTACGTCATTAGTTTTGCACCAACCTAATATTTCAAACTTTTGGCTGACTTCAGTCATTGTCAACAATTAAAGTCCATTTTGGTAAAATCTTGTGATGAATTTGTACCTTTATTTTAAATATGATTTAATACATATTTTTAACTTTTGAATGTATTCGATTTCCCATGAAATTGTGTAATTGTTTTGGAGTGATCTTATTGTGTAGTCAGTGTAGGTCTGAGAGATATATAAGACCTGTGTATTTTTTTTTTTTTTTTAAATCATCGGGGTGAAGTGTGGACAGTTGGAGTCTAAATTACTTAAAAAAACAAAACAAACACTTGTTTTTATTTTTACTAAATTTCACCCATTGCAAAGCTCGAGTCACTCAATGTAAAGCATTACATTAAACATGGCACGGGGAACTAGAACTGTCTACCCCAGTGAGCGAAATAAAGGGTTCAGTTTGACATTGGTATGATTTTCATTCAATCACTTTTCAAAGGTTCCGCTCGCTGTAATAGGCTCCCAGACCAATAAAGAAGTCTCCTTACTGAAAATCGACCATCGCATGGATCGAACCCAAATCTCGGTTCTACCCACGGGGCAGCGTTCAAACCACTCGACAGCGAACGGGGGTAAAAAAAAAAAGAAATAAAATAATAATAATAATTCCTCATTTAAAATAGGTACCTCAAAAGATTCGTTAAAAAATGAGCATATATGATAAAAAAAATGACCCCAAATTTAATTAAAACAAAGTTTTATCATTAAAATCTTTGTTATTATTAACAGGAAAGAGCAAAGGATTTATTAAACTATTAAATTATATTTTTAATTATTTTTAGAACCTTCAAAACTTTGGTTAAAAATCTTTTTTTTCTTGCGTTAGCGGGTGACCATAGCGTCTTTTTTGCGGTGTTGATTGATTTGGAAATTCTTACAAAAATCAAATAATTGTCGGATTTTAATTAAACTTTCAGAACTTATTCACAAATGAAATATTTTTTTTTTAGAAAATCTAGCTAAAAATATTTTTTATATTTGTTACTCCCCACCAAATATATTTAATTTTATGAAAATAAATAATACGATATAAAACTAAGATATTACTTAATTAGAAAAGCTTTTAATTACTTTTATAATTAAGATATATTCCTCTTATTCTTTAAAAAGGCCAGAGTAGCTGTTAGCGTTTAATCAGCAGGGGGAATCAGGGATTGATCTCCCCTGATTGGGTCGATTTGGTGATGGGGAGTATGATGTTGAAAGACCCGAAACTCCCTGATGAACCAAGTCAAAACGTCCCTGACGACCCCCCTTGCGCGCCTACTTAAAAGCGTATTTACGATTTATTCTTTCTATTGTTTCACAGTGACACCCGGGAACAGATCGGATGACGACCCAGGAATAGACTGGTTGACAAATTGGAAAGACAATTGACGGTGAGGAGAGACCACAAAAGTGTATTTCTGGGCTAGCAACCCGACTTACGCTATTCAAGAAACGCTACAGAAACTCATGCGAATAAATACCCCCAGGGGATCCCGAGAGGGGGGTGGAGAATGAGATCCTCATTAGGCCGGATGAATCGGAAACGAACCAAGCTAATGATCTACGGACAACGAGACTGACATGCCCATGTGGAAAGATGTGTAAAAATATGCGCGGCCTAAAAATACATCAGGCAAAAATGAAGTGTCAGGTGCGGTCGAACCAACAGTAGCGCGCAGGAATTTTTCCTGGTGAGACGCAGGAGGTGCAAGGCCGGGAAGCTCACCACAGTGCCCAGTCCCCCCAAGCAGAGGTTCAAGCTGTGCCTGATGCTCCATTTCGAAGAAAGATAAAATGGCCACCAGCCAGTAACAAACACGCCTGGCACGATTTCGACGTGGACATCAGCGAGATCATTCAAATAACATCAAGAGGTTCGGTGGATAACTGACTAGCGACAATGTCAAAAATTATCACTAGTTACGCAGCAGGGAAATTTGGATATGAGGAGCGGAAGGAAAAGAAGGGTATTAGCAAAGAAAATAGGAGGGAATTAAGGATTAAACAATTCAGGTTGGAGCTCAGATCTCTTCGGAAACAATTTAAAATCGCGAAACCCGAAGAGAGAGAACCCTTACGGTAGCTTCGAGATCTAATTCGTTTAAGAATTAAGTCTTTACGCAGAGCAGAATGGCATAGACGAAGGAGGAAAGAAAGGGCAAAGAAACGGATGGCATTTCTCTCAGATCCATTCAATTTCACAAAGAAGCTGTTAGGGGCAAAACGAAGTGGTCAGTTGGAGAGTACCCCTAGTGAAATTAATGCTTTCCTCCAAGAAACCCTGAGTGATCCAAACAGACAGCTAGAATTTGTAGAAAACGCGTCCCTGATAATCCCTAATGCACCATTAACGCCTTTTGACTTGAAAGAACCAACTTGGATGGAAATTAACGCAGTCATTAAAGCAGCCAGAACGGCCTCCACACCAGGTCCAAACGGAGTGCCTTACATAGTTTACAAACGTTGTCCAAAGCTCCGTCGGATGTTATGGAAGTTATTGAAAGTTATTTGGAGAAGAGGAAAAATAACTGGACAATGGAGACACTCTGAAGGCATTTGGATCCCTAAAGAGGAGGAATCCAGAAGGATAGACCAATTCAGATGCATCTCCATGTTGAACACAGAGGGTAAAATACTTTTTAGCATCTTAAACCGACGCTTGGCAGATTTCCTTCTTAAAAATAAGTACATAGACACCTCTTTGCAAAAAGGTGGAGTACCACGAATATCGGGATGTATGGAGCATATAGGGGCCGTATCGCAATTGTTAAAAGAAGCGAATGCAAATAGGGGCGATATAGCAATCGTGTGGTTAGATCTTAAAAACGCCTACGTATCAATACCACATAAACTAGTAGAAGAATCCCTCCATCGCCATTATGTACCAAGTAAAATTACTGAATTAATCGCTGATTACTATAATAACTTCCAAATGAGAACGTTATCAGGAAATACAGCCTCGACATGGCATAAATTGGAGAAAGGCATCATAACAGGATGCACAATCTCAGCGACCCTGTTCTGTCTAGCCATGAACATGTTAATTAAAGCGGCAGAAACAGAATGTAAAGGCCCGGTCACCAGATCAGGATTACGGCAACCTCCTATAAGAGCCTACATGGATGACATGACAATAACTACTACATCCGTTATTGGCACGAGATGGCTACTGAAGGGGATTGAAAAGCAGATCACATGGGCCCGAATGAGCTTCAACCCCGCGAAATCAAGGTCACTCGTTTTAAGAAAAGGTAACATATTAGATAAGGAGCGATTCAGACTAACCGAGGGAGACATACCAACAATTAGGGAAAAGCCCGTAAAAAGCCTTGGAAAACGTATAGATCACTATCTAAAAGATGCAACAGTAATCCAAGAAACAAAAGACAAACTAGAAACTTGGTTAAAGAGAGTTGACAAATCCGGCTTGCCAGGCAGATTTAAAGCTTGGATTTATCAGCATGCCATTTTTCCTAAAATTTTATGGCCATTGTCTATTTATGAATTTACGTCTTCTCATATAGAACAATTAGAAAAAAGAATTAGCATACGCCTACGAAGATGGTTAGGCCTACCGAAAAGTTTGACCAGTGCTGCTCTATACGGCAACACAAATGCCCTGCAACTTCCTTTCTTGTAGAAGAATACAAAGTCACCAAAATTAGAGCAATAACGCAGTATGAGTTATCCAAAGACCCAAAGGTGGCTGGAGCAGGCATTGAAGTCTACTCAGGAAGAAAATGGAGAGCAGAGAACGCATTGCGTGTCGCTAAAGAAAGGCTCCGCGAAAAGGCCATATTAGGCGCCGTAGCTACTGGACGAGCTGGCCTAGGGTTCTACAAGAAGAAGTACGTAAGATGGCAGGACTAAGGCAACAAGGTGCGTGGACCAATTGGGAATCCATGATTTATAGAAAAATCAAATGGTCGGGTATATGGAGAAATGATACCAACATAAAGTTCCTGATTCAATCTGTATACGACACCCTTTCCAGTCCTACCAACCTCCATCGATGGTACGAAACAGAATCGCCACTATACCATTTGTGTTCGCGTCCAGGAAGCCTAAAACATATTCTAAGTAGCTGTAAGACAGCACTAACGGAAGGCCGGTATAGATGGAGGCATGATGAAATCTTAAAAGAAATAGCAAAGATAGTTAGTATGGCCATCAGCACCAATACTTTAAACACATATAAAAGAGCCATAGAGTTCCATAGAGCTGGTGAGAAACCCCCCAAAAAGCACAAGAACATAGCAAATACTCTGTCACTGGCAACAGACTGGGAATTAAGGGTCGACTTAGGGAAAAGACTAAAATTCCCTGACCACATCGTGCAAACATTATTACGCCCGGATTTAGTATTCTACTCTAACAATATTAAAAAGGTAATAATGTGGGAACTGACAGTGCCTTGGGAAGAGCATGCAGAGGAAGCCCACGAACGGAAGATGTTAAAATATGACGAACTATTAACGAGTTGTAAAAACAATGGGTGGAAATCAAGCTGTTTGTCAATCGAGGTGGGTGTAAGGGGTTTTGCTGCAAGGTCCCTATGCAAAGCTCTAACTGATATTGGCGTAGTAGGTGTTAACAAAGGAAAGGAGATTCGGACCATAACTAATACAGCAGAAAGGACAGCAAAATGGTTATGGATTAAGCGTGATAGCTCTTGGACATCAATGTAACGAGTGGTTGTCGGGCCGGGTAGGTTTGTGAATGGTTTTAATATAGTTGCAGCATGGCAGTATTGTAGACATTTTTAATTTAAAAAACATTTATAATTTTTTTTTTTTTTTTATGTGCGAGGGTGGGTGGGTGCACGAGTTGAGTTGTGCAGGTGCGGCCGGGGAGTTTGTTTCGTCGGTTTGTGAATTGTGTGGTTTGTAGATGTGTTGTTTTTATGTTGAGCCCGTGTTATGCTCGGTGCCTTTTGGGTTGCTGGTTACCTTTTTGGCGGTTTCGGCGCGACACATCTCGTAAGACTTTTTGCCCATTATTCTCATACTTTTTTTTTTTTATTCGAATGCAAGACCGTTTATTTTTTATTTTATTTATTTATTTTTTTCGAACGTAAGACCTTTTATATATTATTCGAACGTAAGGCCATTTTGTTAATTATTTATTTTTTTTTTTTTTCGAAAGTCAGACCTTTTGTCTAATTTATTTATTTATTTTTTTAAATTTATACGAATATTTCACATTTTTGTATATTTTAAATCGGAATCATAACGCGTATATAGTGTATTTATAGTGTTTTCCCTCTTGATCATTGCCATATATCGTTTGTATATATCATTTTTATTTTATTAGTTTGTTTATCGGTTCTTAGCGATACATATATATATAAATATAATTTAAAAAAATATTTTTTTTATTCGAACGTAAGACCTTTGTCTAATTTTATTTTATTTTTTATTTATACGAACATTTCCCTTTTTTGTATATATTATTTGTATTAAGAAACAGGCTAACGATAAAATGTTATAATAGCGTTGAGTTCAAGTATCCCTGCCAAAGAAAAGGAAAAAGTACAAAATAAAAACGGCAAATAATTAAACCTTAAAATACTTAAGGAAATAGGGTAAGATTTAGGAACATTAAGATTAACTCCTCAGTTATCCATCGAAACTTCAATCCACCGAAATAAGAAAAGAAGCCAATCCCCACCGCGGGCCATTTAAAACTTAGTCCGCATAGCAGATTGGTTGTTACTAACATCCAATCGGATGCGCGGAATATGTGGTCTTACTTCCTCTTAGTCTTTAAAAAGGCCAGAGTAGCTGTTAGCGTTTAATCTGAAGGGGGAATCAGGGGTTGATCTCCCCTGATTGGGTCGATTTGGCGATGGGGAGTATGATGTTGAAAGACCCGAAACACCCTGATGAACCAAGTCAAAACATCACTGACGACTCCCATGCGCGCCTCCTTAAAAGCGTATTTTTGAATTATCGAATGAACACGATTGTCTTAAGAGAAAAGAATTCAATGAATAATGAATTTTTACAAGAATTGTTTTCATTTTTAAAAATTTTAATTATAATAATTTATAAAGTTTTAAATCTTAAAATTCTGTATTAATTTGTACCAGTTAAGTGATAGTGTTATTAAGTACAAACTATATTTACTAATCATAAAGGGAAAATTTTACAGCAGTTCAGCGATCCCTCAGAATTAAAAAAAAACATAGAATTTTTTTTGTGTATAAATGTGAGAATTTTTGTAAATACGGACGTCCATACATGACATTATCAGAAAATGACTACAGTAATTTTATTTTAAAGCCAAAGCACCTAAAATTCATTAACATTAATTTACGGAGAATATTTTCCAAAAATTTTACGATTATTAGGTAGTTAAAAAAAAATTATAGCAAAAAAAAAAAAAAAAAAAGGCGCTCACATTATATTCATCAAGCATTTTTACGGATATGTCCCACTTAGTTAAATTGCCCAAACATCAGGCTGTCAATAGAATTGTCAACACCTCATAAAAACATCTCACTTCGTCTTAAAAATGCTTTTCTGCGATATTTTAAACTGAAAGTATGTAATATTTTATTAAAATCTGATTGATTAAACTTTAAATCAGCTAATCTTCCTTAAATAAAATATATTTTTCTGAAAATTCATTTTTGAAAAATTTTTTTAATAAAGAGAATTACGTTGTTCTAAGAGAATTGTAATTATGGCTAAAATCAGCGATTTAAAACTATTTCAATCAATTTAAATTCGTTTTGAAATACAGCTGTAGAATGTTAATCTGAACGTTGAAGGTAGTCACCAATGTTGAAGTGGTTAAATAGATAAATGTGGCTGCGTGTTGAGAATGCATTTAAATTCATACATAATATTTAAAATATCAAGGAAAAACAATGAAGAACCAATTTGTTTTAACGAATAATTAAAACTCAACAATAATACAAAGTAGTTGTAATATGAGTGAAATAGGGAGAAAAAAGTAGCTTCCCTTTAACTGTAAGGAAATGTTTTAAGGAAGATTTGTCTGAGTATAAAGTTCAGAGTTCAGTGTTGAAATAGAATATTTCTTTAGAAAATTGTTCAGTTGTGTTGCAACTTACAGAATTGATTTAACTTTGTATGTCCACAGAGAACTGGTGGTGTATCAAATAAAGTTCTGTATCTGTGTGTATGTACGTGCGGAGTAAGTAGGATGAATAACACAAGTGAGTAGTTGAGATCTATTGTCTCTGGTCTGTACTCAACTGTGGTGCTGGAACTACTACTACTGGTTTTTTGGAATGCATCCAATATTTATCTTACTTAGGGTGGCTCCTAGCACAAATGTGGGATATGTTTTTAAATGTACACGAAAAATACTCGATTGGACGAAAAATGAACCAATCAGTGATTTTATAGCAAAACTTGTTTGTGAGCAAAGTGTAGGAAAAAATTCAGTATGGTGAAATGCGATCGATAAATTGTCCTATTATTTTTAGTATGTATTTATCGACCAATCAAAATTGATGTAGGCGTGGCACTACACAGCAAAGTATTTTGCTTATTAGAAATATTAAATTTAATCTATTAGTTTGAAATTAAAACTAAAATAAAAGCTTCAAGATTTTAAATCTTAGGTATGGCTTTTCTTTGAACGGTACCTAATTAAAAATATATCCTGGCATAAATTGTCACTTTTGTCGGAAGACAATTATCTCTGTATTTAATAATGAGGACGTTTTCAAGCAGTCTGAAATTTCATTACAATATGACGTCATATTTTAGTTCCTGTGGACAGCAATTGACAACTTGCTTCCTACCTGTTTCTCTCCTTATTTTGTAAGCGGTGAAACATCAAAAGCTAGAAAAAACACAACTTAAGAAACAAATAAGTTTTATACGTGTGGGAAAAAACTGAGATAGTATTTTGTTGAAACTTGTAGAAATATTTGTGTAGGCAAATATATTTATACAGTTTGAATTTCTTTTCAGAAACTAAATTATTGTGTGTCAATGGGGACATTTGTCAGATTGAAATACCTTTGTCAACGATAAAAAAATAAAAATAAAAATTGAAATAAAATATGAAAAATACGAAGTACAATAATTCAATTCCCGGAATGGCCGTCTGAAACCAAAGTTTGCTTACCTGATCGCTAGTGGCTGCCGTCACCTTCAAAGTATTCTCTCCTTGTGGAGATATATATATTCGTGGATGGAAGGGTATCATCTTCGCTGGGTACGTTCTTAGGACTCGTTTTCCGAAATAACTTTCTGTAATGTTGCCACGTGTTGCTGGGTGCCAGGGATGTAAGTAAATATTTCTTTCAGAATCCTTAGTATGACGATAAACTATGTCTGGCAGTAACGCGTCTGATCGGGAGAGTGGAGGTTTTGATTGGTGGTTAATTGCTGTTATGCCAGGTTCACCCTGGTCCGAGGTGGTAGCACCAGCAAGAATAAAACCTTCGGTTTCAGCTTTTAATCTTGCACTGCGTAACCACTGATAGGTATATAGGGTTTGTTTACATCAGCTTGTTTGGTACGAGCAGAGTACTGAACAATGAAGAGACTTGTGGCGGACTTCACCACATTAATTTAACTTAGATAAAGAAACCAAACTGACGTCAAGAAAAAAGGATAATGCAAAGACATTATTAGTTTTGTAAGACAGTTCTAGCTGAACTAATCCTCTTCCTCCTTCGGATCTGGTTACACACAGACGATCAACATTGGCCTTAGGATGATGCATGCGGTCGCAAGTGAGAAGCTGTCTTGTTTTGACATACATTCGCTTAATGTCAGCTATGGTCCAGTTAAGGATGATGAAACTGTATTGCACAATAGGGACTACACAAGTGTTCGTGGCTGATATTCTGTTTTGTGAATTCAACTCGGTATTTAACATCACACGCACACGCCTGTAGTATTTTTTCTGGCTTTTTTCTTCACTTGGGTATGCTGTTGTAGTGAGTGCGAAATATTAATAACTCCCTTCACCTACTCACTTCAAATTCGTAGGAATGAGGAAAAAGATGGAAAGAAATTCGCGAGCCTATGCGAGATTTTTGCATTTCACAGAAATTAACCATTAACGGAGGAAGAACAAAAAGAAATCTGCGAGTCTACGTGAAATTGCCTTAAACCAATGGAAACCTTAACTTTACAGAAGTTAGCCGGTCAGCCAAAGAGAAAGAAAGTAGCAAGCCTACGCGAAATCCTTTTTCATATAAAACGAGGAGAAAAATTAAATTAAGAAGAGTGTCTGAAGTCAGTTGAAAGGTTTCGTTTCAGTTCCTCGCGACAAGCGTGGAAATACTTGCTTGTGTGAAATTACTCACCTCTAACTAGCATGCGGTACTTGAAATAATTTTCTTTCAACAACCCAAGTTTTGTGATGTTCGACGGCTTCGCTTGTCATTTTTGCTATGTCAAGCGAAAGCTCATTATCACTTCCTAAAAATGCTTGTTATATTCGACACTTCGTAGACGCCGGTACGAGTAGTAATGCCTTCTAATAATATCCGCTTTTAGTAATACTTGTTCAAGTAGTAATCGCCAAATAGTATAATCAGAAGAGAATCGTAATCCGTATAGTAATAGAAGAGTGAACAGTGATCCTTGCGCTACATCATATTTATTCACTTCCTTTATGATCACGTGATCTACTTAATAATGGAATCGACCGTATTGCTCACTGGCGATCGAGTTTCAAACCAGTGTCGGCAACGTCACATTCTTATACAATACCAAGAAAGCTTAGCATTACATAACTCTCTTCGCCTACTTTTGACGTATACAAACCATATATCGCTTCTTTGACCAACGACCTCCATTTTTTTTAATATTATGTCAGATCAATTAATCTGTTGTATGAACATTTCTTCTTCATGGAAATACGTTAAAACTACAAATTTTAAGTATTCTGATATATTCTTCTGAAACGAGCTACTGACAATTACTTCAAGCGTATAAATATGTGAATAAATTTCTTGTCTTGTTTTGTTAAAATTATTCGCGTGTTTCTTCGTCATTATCATCCTTCATTAATCTTTTTGGCGTGGGTAAATCATTTGCATTATTTACATTATTCGGACTGTTATCCTCATCTTCATTGCCATATTCACAACGTTTCAGCCATTGTACGCTCCGACCTTCTTCAGCTGATTGGAATTTCGAATCAACTGTTCATTTTAACCCTAAGCCCCACGCCACCATACTGCATTCCATCTTTGCTGACACCTAGGTACTTATAGGCCTCTTTTTGTTCCAGTTCCCTAATCTTTGTGACAAAATCGAGATTTATTGAGTGTGCTTTGGTAATTCTCCCTTTCTTGAATGTTACTTTTGCACATTTATTGAATCCAAAGTGCATACCAATGTCATCAAGGAAATATTTCACAGTATTGAGGAAACCTTTCAATTTGTTGTCTTTGGCAATAAGTTTGAGGTTATCCATATACAATAAGTGATTAAATTCTTTATTATTATTAAATAGGAATATGTTTATATCTGGATTGAGTAGAGAATCCTTCGGTTACGACAATTTCAGTTTTTATTAGTTAAAATAAAAAAGCGGCCCAAAATACTGTTTCGTAAAGCAAGCCATGACTTTCGCAAATCTGTCAATGAAAGAATTCTTTTGAGTTTATAAGAAATAAATCCTATTTCTAACACAATTATAAACCCACATACATGCCATATTAAAACACACCCAAACTTCATTTTCTACCCAATAACAGACTATTTATCAACATGCCAAAAAGATTCCGCAATACAACACGCATCGTTTAAATCAAAGTGTCTTTTGGTTAGAAATTAACATCAGTACGTGAAATGCTTGACCAGAGAAAACTAAAGGCTTATTTTTCTTTAATCTACTTTCGGGAAAAAATGTCTTATAAGCAGCTACAGATTTCCATTTTCAGCAGCAGAGATGCAACTATCTCCACGCCGTTCAAACACAAGAGAAGACGTGGCTACATTACTTCCCCCTCCCCAGCATGTACCGAAAGAAAATGTGTCGGCGACTTTAAACGAATCCTCTCAACAGCTGGAAGTGAATATTCGCTGACGATCAAAATTTTTTTCAACTGCAGTTTTTTTCCTGTGGACTACTTACTAACAGTCTTTTCTAGTCTTTTTCACACAACCCAAAGACTAACTCAACTAAAGAGTATTTTTTTTACTCCTTTTTGACTCTTTAAATTCATGTACATATGTTTGTAAATACGAACGATTTATTTAACTGGCATACCCATATTTTCTTTACTTTTATTTTATTGTTTGGAATTGGGACGTTTGAATTTTTAATGTGTAAAACTTTGGACGATTGAATTTTAAACCGCATTCCATATCCTTGGCAGCCTGTCTTACCGATGTAATGAATATGCATACACCTGGGTTCCCCCTCACAGTAATATGATTGGCTGGTGTCAGCCATAAATACAGACTGATGTGGACGTACATTGTCGAAGCCTATTGCCTACCACTACGACGAGGACCAGTCCATTACGGTTACCTGCTAGATTGTCCTACTAGGTTACAGTAGTCCAAAACCACTTTGCTACTTCGAATAAATATATCCCTTTTCGAGACATATCACTTACATAGATGGTGCTTTATTTATTCATAGAAACTCTGAAATAGGCAAATTTACTTATATAGCTATACTTTTCCCTAGCTGTCTATATTTCTGTTATTTCAATATTGTATTGTAGTCATTTACAATAATAATAATAAAAAAAATACAATATGAACTCTGGCAAAAAAAAAAAAAAAATGGATACTGAGACATTAAGTTTATAAGTCTCCCCAATTTATACACTAATGTCCCAATGACACATGGCCCAGTGGATAAAAGCGTTGGTTGGATCCAGTGACTTGACCCAATACCTGGCTACTGTAGTGAACAAAAACTTGGAGGGTTGAGTTAAAGGGAGATAACTGAGACATACAGGAGAGACATGGAAAATGAGAATAACAGTCCGAATAATGTAAGTATTCACAGAATGCGCCTAATCGTTTTATACTAAAATTCATTTAACACAATGCTCGAAAGCCCACCGAAGGGAAATCGCTACAATCAACGAAATTGTTATTCTGGTTGAGGTTTGTATTATAATAGGTTAAATGTTTAAAAAGTCAGGTTGAGGCTAGCGATTTTGAGAGATGAATTGATAATGTTGAAGAAACTTGGAGAAACGAACAATTTTTTGTTTTTTTTTGTTTACATTATTTTCATTGTTCGGGCTGTTGTCCTCATCTTTATTGTGTGCGTATGTAAGTTTTCATAGAAAAAAAGAGTATAAAGGGAGTAGAGCAACTCATCTTACGTTTATCGTGAGTGGCAACGAGAATTTTACAAATGACCGTCACCATAGTTAAAAAGGAATGTGCTGACTGAAAAGTAGGAGCAATAGGAGTCCAGTTTATAGCGGCGTTTGCTGAACTGGGATAATATTTTCATGCTGAATATATAATTTTGGTATTCCAGTGGCAAATTTCTGACCAAAGCTGAGGGCTTCTAATTGTGTATCTGTTATTAACGACGTTTCGGGCGTTGTACGCTTCGGCCTTCTTCAGGTGACTGGAATTTCAAATCGAACCCTTTATTTCGTCCACCGGGCTAGATTGCTCTATATCTACGTGTCATTCCTCTTCCAGATGTCTCAGTTATTTCCCTTTAATTCAACTCTCCAAGTTTGGGTTCACCACTGCAGTGGCCTGGTATTGAACCTACAACTCTTTGGGTCTAGTCACTGGTTCTAACCAACGTCTTTATCCACTGTGCCATGCGTAATTGAGTTCTGTGAACTAAATTATTTTCAGAAATGTTAGCCACTATCAGAAAGCAATTTTTTCCAATTACGTTATGTTTATTTATTCTTTTATGTGCCGTGCCCCTTCAGGACGTAGGCGATCATGGCCCTCCACATCCCACTGTCTCTTGTAGCTCTCAATAAGTTTTATCCATTTGTTATTTCTCCCAGACCCTGTTCTGCTATCCATTTGTTTAAACTCATCAAGTATGTCAGGCATTGATTTCCCCTGTCTCTCTTTTCCTCTATCCAACCTGTGAGTATCAAATTTTCCAAGCCGTATCATTTAGTTTATCTGTGTTGCTGCCCATTGCCAAACGATGGAACATTAAATTTCTGTGAATCAAAAAAAAAAAAAAAAAAAAAAAGTAAACTTTTTGCTTCACTTTAATCTTTAATAATATGTAAATTATGTCCTCATTGAAAATCATTCAAGGACGTCATGTCTTAAGTCCCCTTCTTTAGAGTGTAGATTCTTCTTCTCTTATGTGCTCTCTCCCTTCAGGACATAGGCGATCATGGCACTCCACTTCTTCCTATCCCTTGTAGCTTTCAATAAGTTTTGTCTTTTTGTTTACCCTGTCCTGTCATCCATTTGCTCAAGCCCATTATGTCACGCGTTGCTTTCCCCCGTCACTCTTTCCCTCTATCTGTCCTGTGAGTATCAGATTTTCCAAGCCCTCCTTCTTCATTACGTGTCCCAGAAATTTCATCTGCCTTTTCCTTATGTTAAATAAGTTTCCTCTTTGTTACCATTCTCTCCAAAACCTCGTCGTTGCTCACATGTTCGACCCTCATCATCCTTCTGTAGAACTACATTTCTGTTTCTTCAAGTCTCTTCTTCAGCTTCATTGGCTGCCATACAGGAGAACAGAATTCACATCACAGTTCAATACTCGTTCCTTTGTTTTAAACTCAAGGAATTACAGAGAGTGAAAGTGTACAAATTGATATGCCATAAATCTCATATTCAGAAATTGTCGAAAAATGAGGGTTAATACCTCAAATCTGTGACAAACATCTATAGAAAGACAATCGTGTATCTCTCTCTAAATTTATAGAAACTTTATTTTTCTTCTGCTACTTCCTTTTCCCTTTCCTTCGGCGTCTTTTTGTCGTCGTCGTAATAGTAATCGGCGTCTTTTAGTTTTGCTTTTGTTCAGATCCTTGAAGCTGTTCGCGATTATCTGCCGGTGAAAGCCTTGAATCCTGTTATCTTTTTCTGCCAATTCAGATTTCATAAATGACCACCAATCAGCTTGAAGTTGAATTAGAAATTTGATACTCCGACTTTGTAACTTATTTTACCCATTGGTTTAAAAAACATCACAAAGTTTTTCTATTTAAACCCCGCTTGCTCGCCAACATTCATTTAGCGGTTTCTCAGACCATAAAACTTGTACCTCTTATTTTAACATATTTTAAAACCAAATTTTAATCATTTATCTTTCATAAAACGCCAGGCTTATTTTGACGGTTATTTTTTGCAACATCAATTTCAGACGCACATATACAAAGTTTCACACGTCACATTTTATTCAAGCCGTTTTTACTAATCGTCTGACTTCATTATAGCAGTTTTTTTATTTAAAGAATACGTTAATTCTTCTTTTAATAACTGTTTTTAACACCCCTCTCAAAATAAAATGTAATAAACAAACCTATCAATTTTATTATTTTTTTAATTTGCCCATTAATTATTTTTATACTATTTATATTATTTTTTTATTAAATAAACTGTTACAGTTGAACGACTCAAACTCACCCTCTTATTTTTGAGTCTGCTATCGTGTCATTTCAAACAGTAAGGATACAGGCGCTTATCTCCCTTTGGTGAGTAAGTCCCATGGGTCATATGACGGCTACTTTGTGACATCCCTCAATAATACAATGACCAAAGCGGGAGTCATTTTTTGTTGGTTGACAGCAACTAAATGAGAAGGTTGCTTTCTTCTTGCTGGGGCTAAATCTACTTCCCACGGTAGCTTACTAGCACATGGTGCCGTTTCCCTTTGGGACATAGATGAATCCGGAACGTTTAAATCTGGAGTCCTAAAAATGTTTTCTCCAGGTTAGGAGTACCTCCAAATTATATGTAAGACCTTTCCTTTTTGATCCTCCTTATACTTTGCTATATGTCATATATAGTTATCCACGTGAAACACGTGTGTATATATAGTTTTGTGTATGTCTTAGTGTTATAAAAGTCCCTCTGGGGGGGGGGGAAGCATGTTTGTCATTCTTTTTCCTTTCAGTCATTCCGTCTGGTCCGTGAGCTTCGGTGTTGTTCTATCATGGACACATTAAAATGCCTATAATGGGAGAAATGTAAGTGGAAGAATCAATCTTTCTTCGAATCGTTCTCGTTACAAGATCTTTCCCAGGGCTATTGATGCTAAAGTAATATAAGAAATCTCATGCTTTCATGCTCAAAGACTTTTCTACTCATGAGTTTTCTTCTTCTGGCCCATGAACTCGAAGACCGCCAGAACTCAGCGGACAACTTCTCCAGAGCGTACATACACTAGAGACACACCATTAACGTAGCAAGGATGAACGTAATAGACAAGGGAATTGAGGAATTTCAATAACAAGAAACAAATCGCGTCTAATGTGAACACAGAATAAAGTTTCGCTCTACTTCGGAAATAAATGTGCGTTAAAAGTTAATGCAAGGTAAAACGAGTTTTCTATGAGTTTTAAGTTTAGCCAAATAAAACTCCCTTTTATTCTTATAGCGTGCGTTATAAATGGTTGGTGTTCGTATGTAAGTTTTCATAGAAAAAAAAAAGAGTATAAAGGGAGTAGAGCAACTCATCTTACGTTTATCGTGAGTGGCAACGAGAATTTTACAAATGACCGTCACCATAGTTAAAAAGGAATGTGCTGACTGAAAAGTAGGAGCAATAGGAGTCCAGTTTATAGCGGCGTTTGCTGAACTGGGATAATATTTTCATGCTGAATATATAATTTTGGTATTCCAGTGGCAAATTTCTGACCAAAGCTGAGGGCTTCTAATTGTGTATCTGTTACGGGACCTACCTTGATGGACTGAATGGACGCGTCCTATTACTATATTGTGCCTCTCAAGAGAGCTTTCTACAGTTGAGTTGACTACGGTTGACTAAGTGTGCGACTTCTGTTGAACTCTCTGCTTTGGCAGAGAGGAACCCGGACGAAGCTTTGCCGAAGGGCAAAGTTTCGTCCGGGGAGGTAGACAGGTCCTGAACCCGTCTAGGCGGGTTTAAAGGGTATATTTTTGGCCGAGCCTACGAGCTCGGAGAAACCCACGTAAACTCGGCCTTGTGCCACATACATTCCTCGTGGGGGGGGGGACTGTTAAATATCGTTGACGAGTTGACTACTGTACTTTACTGTCAGACGTGCAACATTTTTTGTATTCGTTCTTATTAATAATCTGTTTTCACTGAATTGCTGAGTTGGAGTTTTCTTTCGGGCCTATTCTGGGTCCACAACAGTATCAGATAGTTGAAATTTGGATAAGTTTGTTATTAGGTCTTTTCTGTCGACATTGGACCATTTGATATTATTAATGAGTTTACTGAATTTGTTTTGCAAAACCCGGACATTTTTCTTAGTTGATTGATCGTCTAATTTCATTTCGCTTGTCTTTTTGTAGGTAACTTCCTGTCATATATGCCCTTGCTAAATAATGACTTTTTTTCCTAATACATATTTATAAGTGATGGATTGTAGGGGAAATGTTATTGTAGTCATACAAGCTTTTTTTTCCGAACAGAAGATAGCGTATTGTGTTGAATTGCAACACGTGGTTCACCTGCGAAATAAGTCCCCCGCTACTCAAAGAGGAAACAAGATACGTTTTGTATCTACACCATCCTGTGGGAATGGGGAGAGAGAATATATATTCATTTTCCTTTTATACTTCTTTATACAACGACACCTAGTGGACGTTAGGAGGAGTTCCCTGAAAGACAAAGAACGGTAATCTCACAGAACAAATGTTTAAGAAGATTGTATGTGGACAATCGACACCGTGTCTGATGACGTATTTGACAGTTCATTGTTCTTCAAAGAATTAAGGAGGGTCCATATAAGAACTCATTGTTAAAAATAAATCTGATTAGAAAAAAAAAAAAAAAAAGAATTGAATTTAAACTTTTTCGAAACAAGCAGGGCGGATCATTAAAGGTGGGAATGCATGCGCATGTCTGTGCGAATGCAAATGATTTGTCGCCTGTACGATTTTCGTGATTACTCGCACTTTTGTAAACAGATTTCACAATGTAAATTCTTTTTTATTTTTTTATGGAGGGTTGACATTGCCCAAGGGAAAATAGTTTGGGGGATTTTTCACTGAACTAAAATTTATACAAGAAAATGACACTTGTCTTTGATATTAATTAACAAAATTAGTTTTAAAGTTGTAACGATTGTGGTCACATTTTTTACGCCCCCAGGGTTTATACTCTGCCGTTTACTTCATTAAATTTCCAACACAAAGATATTTGTGGATTATTTGTTAATCTGCCTGCTGTTAAATATACACCCTATAATCCCTTGTGATGTCTTATTTCTCTTTTTAAGCCACTCCACTTTTTATAGACATAATAAAATACGTCAGAAAGAATTGTTGGAGCTGCTCGTTAGCCTTGGCATATTTGGGAAGGATATTAGAATAATCCAGAACCTGTACTAGAAGGAAACCGTTTGCATGTGGATTGAAAAGAAATTCAATACCCCAAAATAGAAAGGGGCGTAAGACAAGGGTGTGTCTTCTCACCAGACTTTCAATTTATATAGTGAGGTGATTCCAAGAGAATTTCTAATGTTGTGGATTCCAGGATCCATTATTGGTGTCCACAACATTAGATATTTAGATGACACAATCTAGGAAGTGTTTTAACAGAGGAAAGAAAGTGCTATACTGAAACTTGAAGGTGTATTGGGATAAGGAAAGATGCCTTCCAAAATCCAAGCAAAGTATTAAGAAACAGGAAAATTTCAGTAGGAACAAACACAAAAGTACTGACCTGTTATATAATATTGGTCCTCCTATATGGCAGTGGATGCTGGACAGTCTCCTCACAGATGAAGAAGAGATCTGAAGTAACAGAAATTTAGTTCTACAGAAGGCTGCTGAGAATAACTGAGACTGAACAAGTGAGCAACGATTAAGTTTTAGAGAAAATAGGATAAAAAATGACATACGTAACATCAGAAAGAGTTGAAATTTCTAGGACATTTAATGAGGAAAGAGTATTCAGAAAATTTGACATTCACAGGACATATTAAAGGTAAGAGAGAGGAAAGAGCGCATAACCCCTACCTAACGAGTATTTGTAAATTGATGGCAGAATATGGGTTAGGAGAGATAGTAAAAAGAGATAGCAAAATTTACTAAGAGCTATAACGGATAGGAAACTGTGGAGAGCCGTGATCGTCAATGTTCTGAAGGGTTATTATTTATTAATCTTAAGTTAGGCCACTCTACAAGTGCTACTAGTACCATGTAATCAATAATGGCATTCCAAATTTCCAGGAACCGATTCTATAAAATCAGGTAATCTTTAGAAACCTATTCTGCTTATTTTCTTATCCATCTGAGAATGGAAACAAATTAATTTAAAGTATCAAAAAGAATTGAAGCGTTTTGATGATTTAAAAAAAAACCATTTATCCAAGATATCTCCAGATTGAGATTCTGTTCTCATCATATTTCTGTTCAGAATTATAATGCTTTTTGACTAGTGTCATCAGCTGTGTTATGGTTTCTTAGCCACATTCAAACTGAATTGCTGCAGTCCCAAAGATCTAATGGAAGACCTATCAAATTTATGACGAGATGATTTGCCACATTTTTAACTTCAAGACAATTTCTTTTATCAGGATAAATTATGTTCATCACAGAAAACTCTTTCAGTTTCCGCAGAACTTACAGCAATGGTATATAATTATAATTTTTTTTTTTTTTTTTTGGATAATTTGGGGTCGAACATGTTTATGGTAATTTCTCGTTACGTTTTCAACATAATCACAGAAGTCATTAACAGAGATCTTATAACGAGTCAATGGTCATTCAGCTTAATGGACTAGGCTTCATAGCTTTGGATGCAGTCAGTGTGGTGATGGGACGGTGTTAATGAGCAAAGGGCTTCCTAGGTTGAAGGTCCTCCATGATGAAATCAACGGCCACGCGTCCTTGACCAGGGTAGTTATGAAGGTGAAGGATATTAGCCGTGGTTTGACCAGGAGACGGATGGGTTATGTCAGGTTTACTTGCCCAAAACACGCTACGCATGAATACTGCTCCGGGCTTCAACACAAATATTAGGTTGGTGCAAAAATAATGTCGTTTTCTCACATAGTAACATATGTGAGAAAACGACTATTTTTTCCACCAACCTAATATATGAAGGGAACTGCTCAGGTGCTCAGTGACCCTACGGCCACACCCTGTGCGATGATGTTGATTTGTTAAGCAGGCCTTAAAAGTACACCCCAGAAAGAGAACAGAGTCATTTTTCATCAATACTTCGCAATGAAAGACAAAAAAAAAAAAAAAAAAAAAAAATGACATCCATCGAGATGTGATTTGTGGATAGGGAACTAGGCTCTTCAGGGTTGGTTTTCAAGTCAAGCAAATAGACTGATACTGTAGAGAAGTGATTGGTTTGGCTGATTTTATTTAGTGGCATATCAACACTTCTATGGGTTATTTATTGCCGAAATCTAAATAGTTTGAACACAATTTTATCAATACAAATAAAATGTATTGTTGGTCATTGCTCTGTAAAATATGTACCGATGGTTATTATTATTATTTTTTTATTATATCAAAATGTATTGTTTGTAATTTTTACTATAAAAAAATGTTTATTTTTTCATAGTGTTTTGATTGAAGGGTTCGCATAGCTGGGGCTCTAACAATATTTAGGCCCCGTTGTGGCCATCAGCGATTTTTAAACTAACGTTATTGTAATGTAGTTGTAAAGAAAGGAGGGGGAAAAAAAAAAAGAAAAAAAGAAGCCTGTCAACTTATAGTAGCAACAAACATCTGCAATAGATTTCTTCTGTCTCTCGACTGCAACACTTATAGCCAACACTTATAGTTCAAACGATAGTCCGTCGTATGAGTCCATCAGGCAACGTAGAAAAGACAAAATCGGGTCACAAATGCAACCTTCACTTCTCATCAGCAAAAACGCGTCTTCATCCACCAAGCTCAGAAAATCTAATCTCTCACATAAGCGAAAAACAACGACTTTTGTTCATCGAGAGATCTTTCTGATTGGTTTCTTTACGCCATTCAAGTAGGGTAGAACATAATGGTCCTTAAAGTTTTCTTCGGCAGATCGCACACAAAACACCACCACTTTTTCGAGGTAGCTGATTATCTCTTTCACTACAGTTATCATGTCAGTCGCCATCTAAAATAAACCGTGTATCTTCACGGCTGGTGCGTACTACGCAGGACCCCACCCCACCACCAAAACGAAGGCTAGTTTCAGCAGCGTTATTTTTGCTTTTTTACTACCTAAATTATATTTTGTCAATCATTAATAACAGACAGGGCCGGTGCATACTACCCCGAATCTTTCAACCGCCTGGGGGCAGAAGTGCTAATTTTAGTAGCGTTTATTTATTTTTTTAAATTGTAATTTTCTTTCCAAACAGTTCTTTTAAGAGGGTAATATATCCCAGTAAAATTATTTTGTTTTTTTAATTCCGAGATCATCTAGTAAGGAGCATGTTTTTTTTTTTTTTACTAATAGTAATACTAATCAGAAGTTGACGGCTAGTAATTAAAATAAAATTTCTACTCCCTATTTTTTTTACATTTCTAGAAAGATAAAACCGAGAAAATGATCGCTTAAAAAAGAAAAAATGTTAAATATTTCAACAAAGTAAAAATTTTCCCCAAAACTGAAATACTGTTTTTAAAACAATTTTTTAAGACAATCCCGTTTGTGTTGTGTTGGAATCTTTGTAAACTTTTTTTTTTTTGCAGCAGAGATGCAAAAATGTAAAAATTTGCGACTTAAAATATTTTTTCAAGTATAACTTAGTCATGAAAATATTGGTGGTTATTACAAATAAAAAAATTATAAAAGTAAATAATTAAAGAATGTGTAGTGAAATTTTCATTTAAATTGGATAATTCCATGATTTTTGATATTTAAAAAAAAGCGCTGCCCTTCTCCATCAATTTTCCTTCGAGAATTTGTGGCCCCCAGGTTTGGAAACTTTGAAATCGGCATGTAGTAGAGAGTGGGGTGCGAGACCCTAGCGCCGGCCCTTCTTACTGTAGTAGGTTTAGGTATTGATACGGATAATTGGCTATGGAGAAAATACGTGGAAACAGCAGCCAGCAATTTAAAAGTGAGGGCAGACTGGCGCCTTTAAAAATAAACTCTCATCCTTTTTCTCTCATTTAATGTAGGGTCATCGATCCTAACGAAAAAAGTACTCCTGAACAGCTAATAGTATTTCTGTTTCAGAAATTCACACATGGAAATTGGAATGTGCTGTTGATGAAAAGCGTACCTTTGATTACTTTATTTCTTTTTTATGGAATAAAAGTTTAAAATATTTCAGCGTATCTTGTATTTTGTTTTTCTTCTACCATAAAAATAGATATTTCCCTGGTAGGTATAAATACAATGACATAAAAATTAAAAATAGATTAACGACCCCTTCATAGATTTACCATTTCACTAGCTTTATTTTTATCGTAATTGTCACTGAACGTCTATGGATTGTTTTCACATCTGGTAAAAATGTTTTCACCCAGATAAAAACCAAGATTTTAAATATTGATTTTCAGCGCTGACCGACCAGAACTTGTGAATGAACTCAACCCATTCATCTAAACCTGCTATTTCCCTCTTGACCATGTAACATATGAGTACGATTTTTAATCCAACTCAGAACTGAGGATTGATTAACTGAGTTAGCCCTAGTAACTGGTAATTGAATACCCTTGGGAAAAGTGTGAATCTTCTTTGAAGCTATGGGTAAATAGCAAGACATCCCAGGTTCTGTAGCCTTGGATGGCCACTGGTCTACTGCAGAAAGAAATGGTAACCTACTGCTCGTCAGTCATGTATCGAAAGATAGATGATCACCTAAGCGTGTAGTGATTTTCCAAGCGTAGCTCAGATGTGGCACAAGGCCGAAAGTATGAGGCACCCAGTGAGGATCGAACTCACTACTCAGTCGTAATATTTCTAGCGAGACAAGCTTGCTAACCATTTACACCAACTCGAGGTGCCCTATCACCTAAGCGTGTATTCCGCATAACACATAACTGACTGATATAAGGACCATGGGAGGCTACTTTGAATTAAGTATTATATTCAGTAATCTCCCTTAGCAATAGTTATGGACTACTTTTTAATTTATGCATTATAATTAAATGCCAGATTTTACAGTGGGTATTAAATGGTTAACTTATGAAATCGATTAGTTTGTCTTTTTGATGAAAGAAGTTATTGATTAAAAGATGATTGGTAATTCTCATTAGCAACAAAAACTATGAAAACAGACTTCAATGATTCTGAAGTCAGTCATGTAATTTGGGCGGATAATAAAATACTTTCTCTAAATTATCAGTAAAATTGATAACAGAAGAGGATCTTATTTTTACTTTGAGTAAAAATATTTCGTGGATGTGCGGGTGGTGTAATGAATTGGAACAAGAAATTAGAGAGCCGAGTTCGAATTCCAGTCAGGCTCGTTTCATCCACCTATATGGAAAACTGGATTAAAACCAGACTAGTTGGGCTCTGTCAGGCTATTTTACCCTAGACACACCCCTCCTGCTACGACTACAGTACATATGGTGCCTCTGCAAACCTAATTGCGTATGTGAAAATTATTTCAGTTACATTTTTGTTTTTTGGGCAGGTCATTTTTTTTCAATTTTTATTTCTTGGTTACTATTTTTTGTCTATTAGGTTGTATTAAATCTTTAACACCGATGTAGGATTGTCGTATATCTGACAAATGGAATTACTGAAATTTACTAGGCTTTGTTTAGTATGGTACAAGGCCAAACGTTTAGGGTACCTCATGAAAATCAAACTCACTACACTAGAACTCATTTACAAAACTCGTTTGCTAACCATATTTGATGGAAATGGTGGAGACAGCTCTTATCGAACAAGTGAAAACCAGGAACGTATTAAATATTTATGGTATATAGAGATGAAGTAAAAGTGAAATTTACTGACTATAGTGTAGCGGTTGTTTACATACACCACGCACACAAAATACTCTATAATCATTGGATAGAAAATAAGCACTATTTTCTATACGACAATTTATGCATCGCATGAGCCACATCAAATTTTCTGATGTTTACTTTGCCAAACCTGGTTTAGAAAAATATCACTGATTGGTTGATTTTTGACCAATAATATAACACTCCTTTCAATATTTTTCCCACTCTCCTTCCTGGAGCCTATTCAGAAAGTATAAATAACACGAAAATCAAAGAAAAGAACAGTAGTAGAAACAGTAAATCTCCAGAGCTCAACAACGTACGTGAATTCTCATTCTTCTACTCACACACACAGACACAAACTTACAATTGCACTACGTTGTGAACTGTTTGTCCCAAAAGCCAAGTAACCAACTCAGAATTCTATCATTCTTTTGTACAACTTTCTCATACTTAAACTCAGTTATCACATATTGCTGAACTCTGAACATTTTAAACAAGAAAGTTCTTTTAACACATATTTACAATCTCACATCAGTACAAAGGGAACTACTTCCTCTTTCTTAACTTTGTTTCACCAAACACAATTGTTGTACTTGCTTGTTTTTCAATACATGTTATTGTTGATTACTGAATAATCTCTTGTTATTCCTTCTTTGTGTTTCTTCGTAAAATTTAAATGTGATGTGCTAATCAAAAACACAACCTTCACCAAAGCCTTCTTAGCACTTTTATACCAAATCTCATTAGCACGCCACAATTGATGAACCCGACGTTTTAAAGGAAAAAGGGCCGCCGCAACAATTGGACACCACCGACGTTTGAATTATCGCCTACATGCAAGGAAGAAAAGATTGAAGAGAGCGAGTCAGACCCAATTTGTGTCAGCAACACGTACAAGAATCTGAACGACTTATTTAATACACTACAGTAAGGTGACAACAAACCTACACAATTATTACGAAAAATGAGAAACCTTCTTGGAAAACATACAATGTCTGATTCATTGTTCCGCAAACATTTCCTCGATAAACTACCAGCCCAAATCACACAAATCCTAGCTACACTTCCCGACGATTTAGATTTGATCAAGACTGCTGAAATAGCGGATAAAATAAATGATGTCACGATAATCAACAGTGTCGATGCTCAAACATCACACGATATAACGATGGAGAACATGATTTATAAGTTGCAACAGTAGATCAACAAGTTGCCTACGCAGAGAACCAGCTCACAACTTATACAAGTTCCGACGACATTCTCACTCCACCTCTCGTCAAAGGAAGGCTGCAATATGCTGGTACCACCACAAATTTGGCAACTCAGCAAAAAAATGTACTAAGCCGTGTAATTTCAAACCACAAACAGATTTTACAACATGCCAGAAGGCGGGAAACGCCAGCCCCAACAGCGAGTGAAGGCGGCGTCTGCTGTTGGAGGTCAGTCTCTACATTAAAGACAAGAACTCAAATGAATCATTCCTCGTTGATACGGGTGCTCAAATCAGTGTTACCCTACCCAGATCCAACTTCTCGAAAATTAAATCTCCGGTTACCTTACGTGCCGCTAATGGCACACACATCCAGACGCTCGGACAATTATCTATGAGCCTGGACATGGGGTCTGCGAAGGGACCCTTCCAGTGGCTCTTTACGGTAGCGGACGTAAAATTCCCAATTCTTGGTGACGATTTTCTAACACACTATAAACTAATAGTTGACTTGTCGAAACGTCTATTGTCTGATAATACGACGAAGCTTAAAAATTATGGTGTTATTTCCATCAACTTTCGGCCTATACGAGTTTCTCTTCGAATGCCCTTCGGTTTGCGAAACGCCGCGCAATCCTTTCCTTTTCTTTAATAGATGAAGCACTTCGTGGCTTGCCTAACTCGTTCGCGTATATTGACGACTTACTAATTGCTAGCGCCGACATGGACGATCACAAGCGTCAAGTAAAACAAGTTTTTGAACGCTTGCACCATTATGGACTAAAAATAAACATTGAAAAATGTTTATTTGCAATGCCTAAACTTAATTTCCTCGGTTTTGTTATCGATCACACAGGAATTACACAAGTCCCAGAGAAAGTCAAAGCGATCAGTGAATTCCCACAATCAACCACACTCCGACAACTCCGCCGATACCTGGGATTGATTCGTGCAAAATTCTGTATTAGCCTATTTCCTTGTGATAATTAGTAATTAAGTAGAAACAAAATTTACGAGTTCAAAATTGCAAAGTTTAATAAATTTAGTGATTCCAATTTTTTTTCAAATAATTTTTTATGTTGTATTTTTCTACTTAATACGTTCCTTATTTCTATGTACGGTAGACTGAAATTGCCATTATTACAAAAAGAGTTTTGTCCCTTTATTCTAATAAATAAACATAACAGTAAAACTAAAAATAAAAGGGTTCACTCAGATTTCTAGTAATTTTCATTTATGGTCATCCGTAGTAGCTGTCATCACTTGTTGTCAATCAACACATCCAATCGTTAATAATTCGTTGTATATTACTTTTTTATGCTATAAGTAATATTTTTTTAAAATCAGATTAATTTAACATTAAATTTTCTAATTTTACTAAAATAACGTGTCAGAAATTTTTTTAAATATTTTTAAAATCGATAAATTTGTGTTTGTTTACAAATTTCTTAAAATTAAGAAAATGGCGGTTTTTAAGAAAATTAAAAAATTTGAAATTAAATTTGACATTCCAATGTATATAGTTTCTATCTGAAATATACCAGAATTGTTTACTTAATGGAAATAATAAATTTAATGATTCAACTTTCAATTAAAGCTAAAATGAAATCTTCAAGCATGTTCTTTCATTTAAAAAAAATGCATTTTAAACTTAGGTATCGAAAATTTATGCCGAAAAAGTGGAGGTACCTATGATAAATTATGACCGTCAATTCATCCCTAAGTGCTCTCAAATCTTAGCACCCCTCACCGACCTGCTCCATGGTCAGAGGAAGAGAAATGCGACAATAAGACTGACCAACGAGACACTTGCAGCTTTCATAAACTCCAGAGACACCTTGGTGAACTTTACTAAACTGTTATTTACAAGAGTAGACGATAGCACGACACACCTCTCATTAACTACAGATGTGTCGTCAGATGCTATCGGAGCTGTTTTGCATGAACATTTGCACGATAGTACAGTGCCTATTTCCTTCTTTTCAGTGAAACTTATCTCTACTCAAAAAAATTAAAACGCTTTTTCCCGTGAACTACTCGCAATATACTTGTCAATCAAAAATTCAGACATGTTATTAGGTTGGTGCAAAAAGAATGTCGTTTTTTCACATATTAACATATGTGAGAAAACGACATTATTTTTGCACCAACCTAGAAGGTAGGAACTTTAGACCGTGTTCACAGACCATAAGCCTTTAACCTTCGCTCTTAACACTAAGTCTGCCAAGTACAACCCACGAGATTACAGACAATTGGACTTCATATCAGACATCAGGCACATCAAGGGAAATGATAATATCGTCGCTGACACCCTTTCCAGATCCCCCTTATGCAGTAACGTTGAGGAAAATTTGGATATTGAACTACTTGCGGACGAGCAGAAAAGGGACGTTACTCTGCTCGACTCCCCGAAGGATTAGTCACTACGAATTGAGCAACACCCTCTACCATCAGCACCAAATCAATTACCTGTGACAAGTACTCACAATCCTAGACCCCTGGTTCCTGTCAGTATGCTGTACAGTTGACTCGATAAAAGCCAAGTCAGCACCCCCCCCCACGACTCGATATTCTAGCAGTATTTATACTGGCCCGAGGACTACCGGTGTTCTTTAATTGGCGTCCCCGTGTCAACGGTCTTCCTGTATCGCTACATGTCCCCCCCCTCCTATGACCACAATACCTAGATTTTGTGGTCACTTGTCTGGATAGCTCCGAGTACTCATGCATTGGACCCCGCATTTGTGGGGACAATGGTCTTGGTGGCCGTGTAACTCTCGTGCTTCGCCGTAAAATAGGACTTGATGGGTGTTGGTTTTCCTCCACTTCCATATCTGTGTGGTCCTGGTCCGCTATCACCTTATCATCAGTCACATCCACCTCCATCATTTCCGGTATGTCCCTCGGGGGTTCAATACTAATTGTCCTCGGTCTCTGTGGGGGTGGTCGTGGGGTTGATTGTTCGGGCGAATAGTCTGGTATATCTACTACCGGGAAGATTTTCCGGATGAATCGACGATTACGTAGTATAATTCTGCCACTGCCATCCAATCGTATGCGGTACTGTCTGGTGCCCATGGTCTCGACGACCCTCCCCGTTTTCGTCCATCGCCTTGGATATGGCCCTTCCTGATTTTGTACCTGCACAGATTCACCAACCTGAAGCTCTTGGAGTGGGTGGCTGTGCGTATTGTACTGCTTTTGATTTAGCAGATGCCTCTTTGCCATCGCTCTTTCTCTCGACTCCTTTGTCTCCCGCCACCGTTTGTGGATCTGGTACTTTTCATGGAGTAAGGGGAAGTGGTCTTTTATTGGTCGACCGTACAACATTTCCGCTGGCGATAGGCCAAGGTCCTGATGAGGTGTGTTCCTGTGTGACATCATTGCGCGCGCCGCCCGATCATGGCGCAAGTGACCATACCCATCGACACAGTCCATCAGTGTTCTTTTGGCTGTTTTTACGGCCAGCTCAGCTCGGCCATTGCTTTGCGGATAGTATGCGGATGATGCGCGTTTTTTTACACCCCAATCTTTTAGGAATGAGTTATATGCCATAGAGTCGAATGGTGGTCCCCCGTCCGATGATATTTCCTCAGGTGAACCGTACATACAGAACCAACTCCTTAGCGCATCACATATTGCTGTCGCTTTCCCTGAAGGAAGTGGGACCACTTCGATCCAGTCGGTGTATCGGTCTGCGTACACCATATAGCTTTTTCCATGCATGTCAAACAGGTCTGTGACCGTCTTTTGGAAGGGGAATTCCGGGTTCGAAGGTGGCATCAGTGGTTCTCTGGGTTGGGACGGCGCAATAGAATTGCATTTCTGGCACTGTGCCCTCGTTTGTCTGATGCTGGCATCTAAACCAGGCCAAAATAGTCGCTGTCTCGCGTTGGCCATCATCCCATTCACGCCTTGGTGTGCGGAGTGTAACGCTTCCAGAACCTCTGCTCTAAGCTGCTTCGGTATTAGAATTTTATTCCCTTTTATGGGTAGCCCCTCCAGGGAGTACAATTCGTTTACCATCGGCCAAAATTGTCGGATTTTCGACGGTAGTTCGTACCGTGATTTTGGGAATCCATCCTGTATATACTTCGTAAGCGTTTGGCATTCCTCGTCAGTAGCTGCGGCCGCCACAATTCTCTCCCAAGTTATAGCTTGCAGCTTAAGGTCGTGTGCGTAGGCTGCTATGATTGATGCCTGTATAGCGCGATCGATCCGCTGAATGCCATCAATGGTAGCTTCTTCGCTGTTCACTGGTGAGGCAGGGTATCTGGAGGTGCAGTCTGGGGCAGCGTTAAGCTTTCCTGAAACGTGTTTAATTCGGAACTTGTACATCAAAGACCGCTCCTTGAAAGCAAACAGGCGGGGGTTCTTTATATTTTCAAGGACTTGATCCGAAAATATTTTCACCAGTGGCTGGTGATCCACTGTGACCAGCAGGTCTGGGCATCCCAATACAAACATTCTACAGGATTCTAGTCCGTATATTAAAGCTAAAGCCTCCCCTTCTACTGGAGAGTAGCGAGACTCCGCATCCTTTGTAAATCGGGACCCAGCCAATATTATTCTCCAATGGTTCTCACCACAGTTGGGGCCTGATTCTGTTGGGCATTTGCAGTGTTTTTGGAAAAGAAAATAGCCGATGCCAGTTTTGCTGTAATCAGTCGAGAGGCACGTCGCCCTGTTCATTTCAAATGTTTTTACCCCCTCCTCAATCTTCCGAACGATGTTTCTTTTTGATTCCTCGAAAAGATTGTCTAGGGTGGCATCCCAATAGAACTTGCGGTCTTTCGTACGTAATAACTCTCGCAAGGGGGCCATAATCTCAGCTTGCGAGAACGCGTACGAAACTTGGTTAACCAGTCCAAACCAGAACCTAACACCCGTGATGTTTGTGGGAGTTGCGAATTTAAGTATAGCTTCGGTCATTTTTTTAGTCGGTTTTATGCCGTCGGCCGTTATTAAAAAGCCAGCGAATTCGACTTCGTCGCCTGCAAACTGGAATTTATCAGGGTTGAAGACGATTCCATTCCTGCCGCAGTGGGTGATATAGTCCAGCGTATGCCAGAAGGCCGATTCTATGGTTCCGTCCCATAGAAGCGTATCGTCGATGCAGCGAGTAATTCGGGGTGTATCCACAGTGGTGTCATCGAATCGGCGGGTGTATCCGTCCCCGGATGCGTGGAACCCTTGAGGTGCCCTGAGGTACCGGTAACGACCCCACTCCTTTATAAACGTGGTTGCATCTCGCGCCGCTGGAGAAAGCGGTAAACTATGGTACCCATTCCATGCGTCTAGAACTGTCTTTTTCGTTCGAGCAGGTACAACGGATACTTGGGTGAACGGGGACAGAGTGTGATGGGTTTCTCTCATTGTCGCCGCATTTAATTTCTGTAGATCTACTGTTCTCCTGGGTGACCCATCCTTTTTTGGTGCGACCACCATCCTCGAACAACAAAGGGTAGGAGTGCCTGCCGGTACTGGTTCTATAATGCCCAATGCGACGTCTCGGTCGAGGTCTTCTTTTACCCTCTTCTTCCAATGATGAGGGACACGTATGGGGGTGTGTACCGCCGAGGGCTTTACGTCTCGGGTGAACGTTATATCTAGTGGCCTGCCAGTCATCACCTGTAATGGTTGATGGGGACAGGTATTGAATGCGCTAGATTTAAAGTGTTCCCGTAACCATCGTTCCAAACAGTCTCTGTTGCTTTCAATAGGTGTAAATGGGATCCTAAAGGGTTTGTCCGGGATATTTGTTCTCCAGGGGCACCCACATGGTGCCTTCTCGCCATCCGTAGTCAAACTGTTGGCTTTCGATATTTGACTCGGAAAATTATTGGGAATCATTTCTAAGTCTTTCAACGCTGACTCAGATAGGTAAAAACCCTGATGTGTTCTCTGACACATAAACAACCTGTCTGGTTTCTTTAGGGCCAACCCTGATCTGCATAAAGACTATACCTTTAATCCTTAGTTGGTCGTCTGTGATCCCACGTATCCTATGACTGGTTGGTATGAGAATGTTGTTGGTGCATCCCAATACTTTTAGAATTTCCGGACCACTTGAACACGTCTGGGCACCGGCGTCTGCGACAGCGAGAATACGGTGTGTCCGGTGATAAGCCCTATCATTCAGGATTCGTCCAAATTTGGTGTGCGACTCAGGTATTAATGAGATTTCAATTTCCAGGGACGGTGGTGGTTCTGGGGGGCTCCTCTGGAATTCGCACTTACTCTATTTGAGGTGTGGTATACCTGGTAAGCCCCGTTTTTTATTATTTTTTTTATGCTCAGCACTCTTGACTGGTTTTCTCTGGAACTACTTGCTGATTCCTTGGCGGGCTCCATTTTTGGTTTTCGACACACCTCTTTGAGGTGGCCCACCACCCCACAGTTTTGGCATCGGAGTGTTTTCGTCGGACAGTTCTTCCGTCCTTTCAACCCATTGGGGTGTGACGTCTTCCCGCATCCATCGCATGGCCTCCCCCGTGGGGTTCTGGGCGTGCCTACACCTTGAGGCCGCTCCTGCTTAGATCTCAATGCGCTGAATGTTGAATGTAGATCCAGGCTGCTTCGTAAGTGAGGTGTCGACGTATCGGTAGTTTCCAGACTCGTCAACTGATGAAACTTCTGTTCTACCGTTGTAAGAGTATTAGCTTCAGCTAATATTTTACTTTGATATTCTTTGTTTGCAAGCCCGGCGACGAGTTGACCGGCCACCATGTCTTCTGAGTAATTAACAACGTACTGGCAATTTATGTTTGGGCATTGGACAGTGAATCCACAAAACCTCGCCTGGGACTGCAGTCTGGCCAAAAAATGTGTAAGACTTTCCCCCTCATTTTGTTTTACGTTGTGAAATCTATGCCTATGCAATTCTTTGTGCAGGCCTTTCACAGCAACGAACCGTATGTGTCCCAAGAGTTGCTCTTCCGTGGCTGTGTTGAGGGCTCCAGGTCCGACGAGGTCGAATAAAAGTCTATTCGCTTCCTTTGAACAAGCCGACCTCAGTTCGTTCCGGATATCGGCTAGACTTGTTAGGCCACACATGTGCTTATATCGGTCCCAAGTCTCAACGAACAGTGCCCAGTCTCCTTCTGTGTAACCATGCTCAATAATGGGTCTGTCTGTTTTTTTAGTTAGACACCGGTTTGGTCTGTCCTCCCTGTGAGAGCGAAGTTCGTTGTTCTCTCTCTGTAGTTCAATCAATTGTTGAACCCAGTTGCAAATACTGTTCACTACCGCCTTGTTGTCCTGAAGCCATTTCCATTAATTTTCAAATTAATCGCACGTAAAAATATTTGAAATCCTAGTAAGGAAATCCTGTTCACAGCGCCATGTACAGTTGACTCGATAAAAGCCAAGTCAGCTCTCCACGACTCGATATTCTAGCAGTATTTATACTGGCCCGAGGACTACCGGTGTTCCTGTGTCAACGGCCTTCCTGTATCTCTACATATGCGAAAGAAATGTTTCGACCATTTCCATTCACTTTCACACCCTGGTCGCAAGGCTACATTCAAAATAATATCGGAACGTTTTGTTTGGCCGAATATGAGCAGCGACATCAAGAACTATACTCAGTGCCGTTTAGTCTGTCAGCGAAATAAAGTTCAACGTCATACGAAATCACCACCTGGTAATTTTGCTGTACCTGACGGTCGTTTCCGTCACTTACACGTCGACTTGGTGGATCCGTTGCCGGAAGTGCACGGATATCAATATATCATCACAATTATTGACATATTTTCGAGATGGCCAGTCGCCATTCCCTTACAAAATATAACCGCTGAATCTGTTGCCAAGGCTGTATTCCAACATTGGATATCAATTTTCGGATACCCTTCAATAGTAACAACGGATCGCGGTCCACAATTCCAATCACAGCTTTTCACAGAATTTATATTAGGTTGGTGCAAAAATAATGTCGTTTTCTCATATATGTTACTATGTGAGGAAACGACATTATTTTTGCACCAACCTAATACATCTCCTCGGTGCGAAACACATTTCGACTACTGCATACCACCCCTGTGCCAATGGACTTGTCGAACGTTTCCATCGCCAGTTAAAAGCTGCCTTAACCAATTCCAGCACTGTCAACAGATCATCATGAATGGATAATCTACCCTTGGTAATGTCTCTCCGAGCACAAATAAAGGACTACTTTAATTGTTCGCCAGCTGACCTTGTCTTCGGACAACAATTGGTATTACCTGGCCAATTCCTTTCCAACCATCCAATTTCAGACCATACTACGAATTTTGTTAAGTACCTACAGAATAGGAAGTCATCGTTAGTTTTTACATCTACCCGGCTTTCAACAAAGGAGATATACGTTCCTTCATCACTACACAAATGTAATTTCGTCTTCGTCCGGCAAGATGCTGTTAAGAAACCGCTTAGCCGCATTATTCTGGCTCATTTCGCGTCCTTGCCCGGAACGAAAGATTTTATACTATTCAGTTTCCCAATGGCCGATCTAACGTGTTTATAGATCGTCTAAAACCTGCCTATATAGAATGCAGAGCAGATTCAAGCCAATCACCATCAACATCACTGGATGATAGTCAACAACAACAACAACAACAGCAGCAGCAACAGACGAGTAAAGGAGGAACGGTGCACTGGCCACAAAAATTTAGACATTACATATTTAAAATTATGACTATCATCACACTTTCCAATCTGTAGGTGGGTACTTGTAGCGGTTGTTTACATACACCACGCCCACAAAATATTCTATAATCATTGGATAGAAAATAAGCACTATTTTCTATACGACAATTTATGCATCGCATGAGCCACATCAAATTTTCTGATGTTTACTTTGCCAAACCTGGTTTAGAAAAAAATCACTGATTGGTTGATTTTTGACCAATAATATAACACTCCTTTCAATATTTTTCCCACTCTCCTTCCTGGAGCCTATTCAGAAAGTATAAATAACACGAAAATCAAAGAAAAGAACAGTAGCAGAAACAGTAAATCTCCAGAGCTCAACCACGTACGTGAATTCTCATTCTTCTACTCACACACACAGACACAAACTTACAATTGCACTACGTTGTGAACTGTCTGTCCCAAAAGCCAAGTAACCAACTCAGAATTCTATCATTCTTTTGTACAACTTTCTCATACTTAAACTCAGTTATCACATATTGCTGAACTCTGAACATTTTAAACAAGAAAGTTCTTTTAACACATATTTACAATCTCACATCAGTACAAAGGGAACTACTTCCTCTTTCTTAACTTTGTTTCACCAAACACAATTGTTGTACTTGCTTGTTTTTCAATACATGTTATTGTTGATTACTGAATAATCTCTTGTTATTCCTTCTTTGTGTTTCTTCGTAAAATTTAAATGTGATGTGCTAATCAAAAACACAACCTTCACCAAAGCCTTCTTAGCACTTTTATACCAAATCTCATTAGCACGCTACAATAGTACCATTTATTGTTGGTTACAGTGTTTAAAATGGTCGACTATTGTCAGTTCTCTTGTGATTTGAGAGTTCATACAAGGTTGTTGTGTTCCTTTTGGTTGACGGAAATTAATTCGTTGCATTCATCCTTTCTTCTTTCTCTTCTGGAGTAGTACTTCAGGTGAAACTGACAGCCGATGAATCACCATCAGGTTCCTCTCTACTACGGCATCTCTAGTCTCGTACGTGGTTTTCTTTTTATTGGTACTGACACATCTATGTTTCCCGTTTGATTTTTGGTGGGACGTGTTGCCGTTGTTTGATTTTTTTTATGACGTTCACTGACCCACATAAGTCCGGGTTCATGTCCGTTACCGAGGATAGGAACAAGAGAAGGAAGGAAAGGAAATATATAGAAGAGAGAGAGGGAGAGTTTTCTTTGTCACTCACTTAGTAAAGAAGAAAGTGTATATTTTCGTATGGTGTTATTACTATCTAATCCTACTACATATTCATTGAATCCTCATAAAGAGAACATTGAACTTGTGTAAAAATTTAACTTTCTGACTATCTCCAAGCTCTTGTGCTAGACACGAATTTTAGTTGCTAGTAATAGGAAGTCATGAAAATTGTCGTGACTTAAGAAACAAGACGACCATTGCGTAAAAAATTATGAAAATGGAAAAACACATTTATTTACAATTTATAAATTCGAAGGTAAAAAAAAGCAAAGAAAAAAGGGCTTGCCCACAGAAACAAGAAAAAATGTGATACCATTTATTAGATAAGAAACGGATTCACATAAATATGTCCCTATTAGTTTAAGAAACGGATTTATGTACAAAATGAATCCCTTCAAAATTAGAGAAAACGGGAAAAACTTAGAGAAAGAAATAACAAAATGACACAAGGCAGAAATTTTTCAAGTAGCACCCACCTCCGTTCTTAATAGTTTACACAAACAAGACATCTCAGCTCGAAGTGGGGTTTGTGTTATAAAGTTCACTTGTATGTTCTTGGGGTGAAATTTTCTGGTGTAGGTATCTGTCAGGGGTTGCTCTATCCCTCTCACTGAGGAGCAAGTTTCACATACGGAAATAACACGTCTGCATTCTTCGACATGTAAAACTTAACTCACTGAAATCACTTTCTATCTCTCTAACATTCCCACATTCGGCTCAGCCAATCAAAATTGGCATCCTTGTTTTGTCTACCATCTGACTTTATAGTCAGCCTCAGAAGGTCTGAGCCAAAATACAGTGCCACTAAAAAATAATAGTTTGAAACTATTATTTAACAGTATGTGAAATTTCCTGGTGTAGAAATCTACCTTGTATTTGTCAGGTCTGATTTATGACCTACGGCTGGCCTGTTTTTTTGATGTGCAGGTGCTATGCTGTGCCCATTCTCACCAACGGCCTATTTTTATCTCCTGTCTGTTAGTGAATATATATATATATATATATATATATATATATATATATATATATATATATATATATATATAAACCCTCGCCAAGTATTCAAAAGAATAAATCCGAAACACTTCAAACAATTTTGGCAGTTCACCGCTTGAGCCTAAGAGACCATAAAAAGTGCCCAAAATTTAATATACAAAACGCCTAGTACTTCTGAAGAAACAAATTAGACGATCGTACATAGTCCCTTAACAATTTTTTACAAAAAAATAATAATAAAAATATTATACTGGCAGAGACAATAACAGTTGGACCTCTTTCTTTCAGCAGAGTGCAACTCGGTTGAGGCTCCGTCGGAGGACAGAGGGGCCACGGAGGAATATTACACTGTGAGGTGCCCAGCCCTGACGAACACATGCTCGAGGCTGCACCTTCTCATTGCACAAGAGAGAAGGACCAGTGCCTGCACCGAGGCATGCGCAATCGACGGTTGCGGGGGCTCGTGGAATTTTTGTTCTTGGTCCGAGTGTAGGCGCTCGAGTTCCCCACATTAAATCCGACCTTGTTTCACATCCCTTCTCAGTGGGTAGGCCAGGGTAAATATATTAGCTTGGGGCAAAAATAATATCGTTTTTTGACGTTAAAAAATACGTCAAAAAACGATATTATATTTGCACCAACCTAATACTTACAGTGATAGATATGTGTCTACAGTCAAGAGAACAATTTTCAGTGTTTTTTTTTTCTTTCTTATAACATCATTGAAGAGTCTTTTCACAAAGTTATGTTTAGTATGGCATAAGGCAGAAGTGTGGAGCACCTAAAGAGTTTCATACTAAATGATCTCCATGATTATATTGTTAATGATTTCTCTGTGGGAAGAAGGCTTCTTTTGCTTAGTATGGTACAAGGCTAGAAATATAGAGTACCAAACTAAACCAGAAATTGTAAGGCGCCCTAGTAAGATACTTTTTTTTTTTTTTTACTAAGCTTTGCTTCATATGACACAAGGCCATCACTGAGTATGGATTAAGTTTACAATAAATTTGCTAAATTGAGATTGTTCTGTCAGAGTTGAAATATTACTTCTGTTACACTTAAAATTACATACACTATTTACATTATTCGGACTATTGTCCTCATCTTTATCGCCATATTTATTACAACGTTTCGGCCGTTGTAAGTTCCGGCCTTCTTCAGGTGGTTGGAATGTCCAACTGAAGCCTTTATTTCTCTCACTGGGGTAGACTGTTCTAGTTCCACGTGCCATGTTTAATGGATGTCAGTTATCTCCTATTAATTCTCCTCTCCATGCTCTCCACTGCCTTAACCGGGTATTGAACTCACACTCTTTGGGTCCTGTCACTGGATCTAACTAACGCCTTTATCCACTGTGCCATGTGTCTTGTGTTACATGTATCTTACCGAGCGGTTTTTATTTTACACTCTTTACATTGTTCAGACTATTGAATTCATCTTTGTTGCCATATTCACGACGCTTCGGACGTTGTAGGGTCTGGCTTTCTTCAGGTGATTGGAATTTCGAAGTCTATAGGTCTTAACGAGAACCATCCTTCTTCGAGCATTGTGAACTGGTGCTACACAATCATAAACGAAGAACTGAGGACTTTCAACAACGGCAACAACTAAAAAGTTTGGTTTGGTTTGTTTTACGACATATCAACCTCAATCGGTTATCTAATGCCGATAAGATTTTTATCGCTGTTAATATATTTTTCTTCAAAAATCTATTTTTGGGAATATTTTTTCCTTGAAGAAATCTAGAGTTTGTCATATCTTTTTCAAAGAATCTATTTGCATTGCTGATAATCATGTTTCCTTAAAAAATATTGCTGGTAATAATTTTTTTTTATTACAAAGTATTTCTGGTAGTAAAACCTATTTTTACACAAGTTTGGGTGTTAACTATTTTCCCATAGCTGGGACCCTAACAGGTGCTACCACCCCGGGTCAGAACACCAGCAATTAAGAGTTGGTTCCACGCTCCTCAAAACCTCCTGCTGTTGGACGTAGTTTATAGTCTTACCCAGGACGCGGACGTAGTTAATCGTCGTACCCAGGACGCAACAACTAAAAAGGATAGCACACGTCGAAGTAGAAAATAAAATAATGGCATAATCAAAATGTTGGCTTTCTACACGTCTCCGAACAAAAGATTTAAAAGGTAGCCGCCATCAATATCGGAAAGAGCGATGAAGTCAGTGAACTTAAGAAACTTACTTTTCTGTAAAATTTTTTTAATAGAAATATTTCATAAATTTCAACTAATATTGGCACTGGCTGCTCGGTCCATGACTGTTTAATGCATCCTTATAAAGAAACGGTTGATATTACTGTTAAGCAATATCATTTGCTTTACTGCAAATTTTCACAGTCTATGGCTATCAGTAAAGAGTGTGGGTCAAAAATAAAGTATATGCTCAAATCGAACTCGCATCCTCTTGCCTCAGGGAATCCGGTTAACTACACTAGATTTCCGAGATAAAAGAACGCGAATTTTATTCTTCCTGAGAATATCCTTTCTTCATATTTAAATTTATAAAATGTATTGCTTAATGCAAGGGAAGTAATTTTACTCGAGTTACCTCCCATTAATTACAAATTCACTGCGAAATGAGAAACCTGAATGAAATATAAATTGTGCTCATGCCATCGGAATCTAAAAATAATTTTAGGCTTTGGAAAGTTCGATATTATTTCATAAATTTGTTAATATTCTTTCCTTTTTTGACGGCGGATTAAATGAAATTATTTTTCATCTTCTTAGAGAGTTCAACTTTGTGTAATTGAGTTTTTAAATTAAGTAGGTAACCATTTTTTTTTTTTTTAACGTCGCCGTATATTTCCGATGTAATGACGAAGGTGGAGAAAATGTTTACCAATTCAATTAATAAGCACTTCACTAAATCTTGCAGGCATCATTATATATATATATATATATATATATATATAAATGTAATGAAAAACAAACCACTTTAAGGTACCATTACGATAATTTATTTCACCTAAATCCTTTTTTAAGGATTCAGGATCATCAGGTAAAACTTCCAACAACGAATTGAGAGGAAAAATGGGATTAGAAATTGGTGGGTAGTGTAATTTTTGTAATTTAATATAGGGGGTTGAGAGTGGTAGTTAAACAGACAATATAAAGTATAGGGAGGGGTAAATTTTATATCTCTCTTAAGTATGTTTTATATTGGAGTAGGAGGAGTGACAGAACCTTGACCTCTTTAGATATAGGAATGTTCTCAAAATCTGTTATTCTTTCATGAACAAAAAAGATATTGAGATTTGTGATGTTTGTTATAATCCTTCATGTAACCATAAACGTCATGAAGATTCTCCTTTACAAGTTGAATGCTTGATTCACAGATTTAGATAATTTAATTATTGAGTATAAAAATAATTTCGATATCCAGTTTGGTTTACACGTACGTACACACATACTAGAAGAGGTGAGCCAGCAGCCATCAACTAAGGACTTGACTATGCACTTACAGACACATTAGGCTGACCGTCATAAAATAAGTCTGTCCACACATTTCACAGTGCACTAAGAACACGTACATAGTTGATAAAACAAACTTCACTGCAAGGAAAATTTAACATTTTATTGTTATTGCATATCTCTAAAAAGAATATATAAAATGTTATTTCAACTGACGTTCTGCTTCTAAGAGAATAATCTTTTTTTATGTTTCCTTTAAAAAAATGTGTTGCTATTGTTAAATGTTTGAAATCTTGAAACTTGGATAACAATAAAAACTGTAAGTATAAAAGTGAACACTGAGGTTGTAGTGGTGCTGTAAGAATTGTTGGCTAGGGTCACCGTGAATATAATCAAGAATGAAAGCTTTGTTCTTGTAAAACAACACCTCACATGAATAATGCACAATAAACACGAGAGAAAAATAATCAAGCTCAGTGAACATTAATAAAATATTATATTAACAATGGTATACAAATTTCAACAATAGTATAAAAAAAGTTGCTTCCCTTTTTCCGTAATAAAAAAGCTAAGTTTAGCTAATTAATGTTGAGTACAATATTGAATGTTATTTAACTACAAAGTTCAATTGAGACCTTAGCTAAATAAAGAATAGTTGAACAGTGTTTTATCAGTGTAGAAAGATGTAATGTTCATGAGTGATATCAATAAGAATTAGTATGATTACTCGAATGCGTAATAATTAAGAATTAAAATGTCAATATAGCGCCGTGCCTTATTTTCCAAGAATTGAACTGCTACTGGCTGTTGGCTAACAGCGAGAGGATTTATATAGGTACGGATAGGCTCCAGAAAGCTTGGCGCTAAAAATATAGAAAAGATACTAAAATATGTGATTGGTCAGGAAATGGACCAATCCGTGATTTTAGAGAAAAATTCGAATTACTTGCGATGGTTAAATTGTCATATAATAAGTATCATATATTTATGAACCAATGACATTAAAGAAAGCGGAGGTATGGCACATGTAAGTGATCACCATAAGGTCAACACAGAGTTCGGCGGCTACTTTAGCCATTTTCAAGGAGTTCCTTGTTGAATGTTAACTTTTCATGGTTGTCAGTTTAAGATGAAGTTGAGTGAGGCCTATATAGCAGTAGCGTTTATTCTGAGCCCCATGAAAAGAACGTGGCTAGAATTCGAGTTGGCTTCTTTCTATTTTAAACATTTCCGTTTGTTAAAATGGTGAGATTAATACTGGGTGTCAGATGTTTTATGTAGAGATATCTCGCTGTAAGTGAAGCCCTCTACATAAAACATTTTTTACTCCTTTACCCCCCCCCCAACAAATAGAAAAATGTAAGAATATTAGAAAAGCTAAATTAAAAAAATTCAAATTTTTCCTTGTTTGTCATTCAATGAAGTATTTTTGAAAAAAAAAAAAATTGTTTCCCAAATGCGCGTTATATGTGTTTGCGTGTGTATTTAAGCATGTATATATGTCAATAACATGTATGCATGGCCAATTTGTCCTATTGTTATCGGACTGGAGGGGTCGATACCAGCATGCAGCACCTTTGGATTGGAAAGTGCCTGAAGATCATACCACGGGTTGACCCAAGTCTTGTGAATGAAATTGGGTAAACGGAACCCTTGGGGACTGTCGATAGCTGTGCTAGCACAAAGTCACAAGTCATCGTGGCCGAGGGCTGGAGCGTGCTGGCCTTGTTCAAATTGTTTATCACGCTAGATAGCACGCTCTTTCTCCAAAACTGTAACTAAGGTCTGCTCAGCATAGTGGTAGTATAAAGCACAGGTGGGCTCTGTGGGTGTTGAATAAACACAAATGCATCTGAGCAAGCGTCTGCAGTAGGAATTGGCTAGCCGCCCTAGTAGATGGGCATCCTCGAATACGAGTGGCCAGCTATAACTTATGTATATAGTAAATATACCAGACAATTTTGGAATTATTTTGAAATGTTTCGTTGACAAATCCTTGAAAAAAGAGAAGAGAAAAAAGAGAAAAAAGAAAAGAGAAAAAAGAAAAGAGAAAAAAGAAAAGAAAAAAAGAAGAGAAAAAAGAAAAGAAAAAAAGAAAAGAAAAAAGAAAAGAAAAAAGAAAAAAGAAAAAAGAAAAAAGAAAAGAAAAAAGAAAAAAGAAAAGAAAAAAGAAAAGAAAAAAGAAAAGAAAAAAGAAAAAAATAGAAGAAAAAAAGAGAAGAAAAAAAGAGAAGAAAAAAAAGAGAAGAAAAAAAAGAGAAGAAAAAAAGAGAAGAAAAAACAGAAGAAAAAAAGAGAAGAAAAAAGAATTTTGCTTCAATAAAATCTGCATTAATGTGACATTTGCTGAAATAAAATTATTTCCCTCATCACGACGTATCATTGGTAAAAATTTTAATAAAGTAATTTTCCAGACTGTCATATATTAGGTTTGTGCAAAAATAATGACGTAATAATGTCGTTTTTTTTACGTTAAAACATACGTCAAAAAACGACAATAATACGTCATTATTTTTGCACCAACCTAATAAACATTTTGTTGGATACTTACGGGCTGCGATGGATAAATTGTCGTCTAAATTACGCAAAAATGAAAATAACAATAATAATATTTTAACTGATATATTTACCAGAATTACACAAAAATACCTTGAAATATTAAAGAGTAAAATTATTCAATAAATTCGCCATTGGCTTCAACCATGGCCTCCAGACGACTTCGGAATGTCCTGCAACTCTACTGGACGGTCGGCTTGTTTAATTTGGTGAATGCTACCATAATCCTTGCCTTCATTTCATTTTTGGTGTTACAAGGATTTTTCTATATCTTCTAGTTTGCATTTGATCTTTAATTCTCTTTCTCTCTCTATATATATATATGTATATATATATATAAAGTGAACATTGAAATCAACACTTAGAGGCGACAGTCTGTTTCATGCTAGACGCAATCGTCGCCTCTAAGAGTTGACTTCACTTTTACACACGCTCTATCTCTGATATTGAGCACTTTATCCAATAAATACAGCACACCTTACGACTAATATATATATTATATATATATATATATATATATTCCCACCAGTAGCACAACGCAATCTTCAGGTGCTGAATTAAGACTGCCAGTTACAGAAGTTAAATTTTGTTAAAGGTTATCGAAATGGTAGAGCAGTCCATACTTTATACGCCGGTTTTTTTTTCAGGGATGCGGTATTACAGGACGATTAGTTGACTTAATACAATCATTCCTATCAAACCGTGGAATGATGGTCGTCCTAAACGGGTTCTCCTCCGGCTCTTTTATCACGAACGTTAGTGTCCCCCAATGATCTATCTGTTCCTGATCTTCATCAATGACCTTTCGGATGTCATCAGTTCCTAAGTAGGGATCTATGCGGATGACACTAATATTTACTCTTGCCTCAGTAGTAAATCTGGTATCGTTGACAAAACTAACCTGGCTGTTGATCTAGAAAAGGACCTCCATTCTGTGATTGACTGGAGACAGAAAATGGCTTGTAAACTTTAATGCCTCCAAAACGAAACTGCTCTTTTTTACCCAACACAGAACCCTCCTGCCTCCCATCAAAATAACTGATTCCCAACTCCTTGAGAGCGCCTCGTTACGCCTGCTTGGTCTCACGCTGTCCACTGATATGAGGTGAAGTATTAGGTTGGTGCAAAAATAATGATGTAATAATGTCGTTTTTTGACGTTAAAAAATACGTCAAAAAACGACATTATTACGTCATTATTTTTGCACCAACCTAATAAATACATTGAATCAAGAACTTCATCTACCGCAAGGAAAGTTGGTTCTCTCTGTCGTGCCAGAAAGTTTTTCTCGTCTCAGTCCATCCTTCAAATCTATAAACCAAACATCCACCCTTGCATGGAATATTGCTGCCATATATGGACTGGTGCCCTCGCTGTACGTCACGAGGTCCTTGACAAAATCCAGAGACGAATATGTAATGTGATAGTTCCTGATCTGTCATCTAGTCTACAATCGCTTTTCCACAGATGTGCCAGGGTTCCCCTGGCTCTTCTACAATATTTTTTACGGCAACTGTTCCAATGAGCTACTTTCGCTGGTTCCTAGACTGCAGGAATTTAAGTGAGCTACCAGACTGGCATCTCGGTCCCACCCTTTCACTCTCGAAACGGTTAAATGTAATCTCTCACACTTCTTGTCTGTGGAAGTCTCTTCCTTTTACTTGCTTCCCTGATGACTATAATCTTTAAAAATTCAAGTGTAATGTCAATCGACATCAGACACCCACAGCTTCTTCCCTGTCCTTCTCTGTATCTTTTCCTCAAACACGTCTCTTTATTCCTGTTCTCGATCCTCTGTAACCCCTTGCGTTCGAGTGGCACTGCCGTCTTGCTTAGGGTGAATTGCTTACAAAAAACAAACTAAAAAATAAAAAAAAACTATTAAAGAGAGGTTTTTGAATATCCAAGTTGACTGGGAAGCAAGAAGCTGAAAGGAAGTTCTACAAGTGAGAAGTGCAAGAGAAGAACCTTCCAGCATAGAACGTAGGGTTACACCTATAACCCAACCCAAATCATAAGATAGACATTTTACTAAAGGTAATATAGTATGGCACAAAATCAGAAATTTAGATTATCCAACATTTGATACTTACTAGGTACCCAGTGCTTCTGGTCTTGTACCATACTAAGTGTTGATATAACAAAATGAATACTGAATTATTAAAGATTTTTGATATAGTTTTTATGACACAACATAAAATTATTTTTGTTGCAATATTTCTCTACCAGCAAGTGTTATCAAAAGAAGACATATGATATGATTATGACATTTAAAAAAATTTTTTTTGTTAATCCTTTCATCTAAAGAAAGGTAATAAATCCACTAGGGCACAAGGGATTACTGAGTGTCAGAGAATATGAGAAAAACTACAATACGGAGAGAGGATAATAAAAGAACAAGAATTAAGACAGAAGATAAAGATTAACATAACATTTACAATTTTGAAGATCAAGATTAACTAGGAATCCAGAAGAGAGTTCCACAAGTGAGAAATGCAAATGTTAAGTATTTAAGACAATGTATCCATGTATATGTTTATTTACTGTATACTTATTTAAGGAATTTGCTCTTTTTACTTCTCTCTTTTTCATTAATACTGATCAGGGTCAGCTTAAGTTACTAGTAATCCGATCGCCATCAAGGCCGAGGGCGCCATCATGCGTCATTTGTTTGGGGTCCTTCCAAAACTAAAGCTTATAAAAACAGACTTGACTTTGTACATGACACATGATAGATTTAATTTTTTTGGCTATAGAAAATAATCTTTTCAAGACAATAGGTGTAGAATATTTAATGAAAAAGATTTGCAGATCTAAAAGCTAGAAAAAATGTTTTAGGTTGAAAAATGAATGTTTTCTTTAGTTTGTATTAAGTTGTATATTGTAATAAACTTGTTAGTCTACGTTTTCAGATATTTCCCCTTGTGAGAAAAACAAAAAACAACAAAAAACAAAAAAACAAAACAACAAAAAACAAAAAAAAAAAAACAAACTTGTAAGTGTGCCAAAGTTCAGCTTGCCCATACCCTCCCCCCCCCCCCGGAGTGCCAGAAACCGTTGGGCCGTCACTGATATTTTTATAGTCATTATTACCACTGTATTCCTTTTTATTATCGTATAGTCATAGATAATATCTACACTATTTGCATGTTCCCAGTTTTATCATCACATTTTTGTGATAGCTATTATTATTTAATTAGATTTCTGTTGTATAAACATTTCCTTCCAGATCCCAGATTCATTACATTTTCCAATAGGCATTTTTGTAAAAAAAACAAAAACAAAACAAACAAAAATCACAATACAACACAAGACAACAGAAAACTAAAAACAGCAAAAAACTAAAACAAAATCTAAACCCCCACCCCCCAAAAAAACAACCCCCCCCCAAAACACTACCCAACCCTCCCCAAAACTGATTGTTACATTTGACAAGGATATTTTTACCCCTTCCATATATATCCTAAAACATTTTCCTTAGACACTTAGTTTGTTTCTCATTCCAACATGAAGACGCCAACCATACAGAGGCGAAACGCATTGTCAGTAAAAGATTTGTCTTATTATCATTATGATAATATTATGTAGATTCTTTATTTAATTTGTATTCTTAAAACTGATTTTATAGGTATTAAAAAAGCAATGTGGAATTTTGCATAGAATATTTTCCAATGAATATTACAGAAAGAATGTACAGGTGACAGCTTAGCTGGGTAAATGTAGTCATCGAGGCAACAAACTCAAGGATACTAATTCGAATAATTTAATGCACAAAACTTTATATCGAAATTTCAGATATTCAAGAGCAAGACATTTATTACAATAAGTAAGTAAGTAAAAAAAAATTAATAAATAAAAAAGCAAAAAAAAAAAAAAACAGACTTCAAGGGAAACAACTCTTTTAAATTTATGTAATATTATCTCCCATGGACACGACTCCCGTAAAATAATGTGCTCCTTAAATAGTGACTAGTGATATATCTGTGTTCGTGTCAGGTGACGCTACGAGTGTAATTGGTACCATGTAACCCAGTACTATCTGCCGCACGGTCAAGTCATGGGTGGCTAAACACGTTCCTCCACCAGGCTTTTTCTGGTGAGGAGGGTGGATAGATACGCAATAGGATTAAAAACAATATAGGGTCGGAACGAGCATCTAGCACGATGGGGTAAACTGGGCTTCATAGCTACGGATGCAGCCATTTGAGTAACAACACGGCGCCACTAGACACAGGGTTTCATTGACTGGTGTAAACTATCGT
>OZ010588.1:4865251-4902751 GCA_963932145.1 Acanthosepion lycidas
TTTTCCATTTTGGTTCTCATCAGTCGAGGTGCAGCTAAATGCACCGAAACGAAGTTGCATTTTTGTAGTGAGTAAATTTTTTTTGTGTGTATGTGTTATATATATATATATATATATATATATATATATATATATATATATATATATAGCTTATTGGAAATATTAAATTTACTCTATTAGCTTGAAATTTAAACTAAAATAAAAGCTTCAAGAAAGATTTTTCTTTTTAAAAAATCATTTTAAACCTTAGATATCGCATTTCTTTTGGGGTCGGGACCTAATCTTTCTTGAAACTTATTTTTGTTTTAATTTCAAGCTAATAGATTAAATTTAATATTTCCAATAAGCAAAATACTTTGCTGTATTTCAAAACTAATTTAAATTAACTAGAATGAGTTTTTTCTTTTTTTGAAATCGCTAAACATCAATGGTTTTAGCACCATTTTTAGCAATCAGTCAGCACAATGTAATTAAAAGAAACTCTTTCAACAATAAAATATAATTTTCTGAAACTTTTTTAAGGAATATTAGCTGATTTAAAGTTTAATTAATTTGATTTGGAACAAATATTACTTTCAGTTTAAATTATCACAGAAATGTAATTTATAACACGGCGCTAGTTGTTTATTTAAGGTTTTGGCAGGTTGACAGCTTGACTGACAGCCGGAAGTTTATCTAATTTTTTTCTACGGGGGGACATATCTGTAAAAATTACTTGAGGAAATTGCTTAAGCGTCTTTTCATATCATTTTTAACTACCCAGATATTTATAAAGTTTAAGAAAATATTCTCAGTAATGTTTTATTGGAATTTACGTACTTCGGCTTTAAATTTATTATAATTACCGATGTTATTTTCTGATAATGCAGTATATAGACGTCCGTATTTACAAAAATCCGCACGTTTATACACATAAAAACAATTCAAAATTCTTATTAAAATATTGGGGGTCGCTAAATTGTAGTATACTTTTCCATTTATGATTACTAACGATAATTTTGTTTTTTTACTTAATATCAACTCAACGGTACAATTGATATAGAATTTTAAAAGAGTTAAAACTTTATAAATTATTCTACTGAAAATTCTTGTAGAATTTCATTATTCATTGATTTTTTTAAGACAATAGTGCCCACAATATATTTTATTCATAAAATCAACAGTTTTTCTAATGAAATAATGTCTTAGTTTTATTGCATTTTTTATTTTACGATTGAGAGCAAATTTTTGGTAACTGTAAATACTGTTTTGCAAAAAAAAAAAAAAAAAAAAAGAATTGATAATTGAAATTCTCCAAGGACTTCTGCTTACAACTAATATAAACATTAAGCGGTACAAAAATGAATTTCTCGAAATTTCATAAATTAAAGAAGTTTCCCTTTGTAATATGTTTTCACCAAGATTTTCTTAAAAAAAAAAATAATTCTAACTCCTGAAAGCTTCATTAAATTCCAACAATTACTTGATTTTTGCAAGAATTTCCAAATCAATGTTTTTCACCGCTAAAATTTCCTGCAGCAATCATAGGACCCCCACTGACGCAAGAAAAAACAAAATTTGTAACCAAAATTTCAAACGTTCTAAAAAATCTTTTGGTCTTCCCTCTTAATAAAGATTTTGACGATAAAACAACTTTATTTTTTTTATTAAGTTTGGGGTATTTTCTCATCGTGTATGCTCATTTTTTAGCGAATCTGTGGACCCATATATATCTATATAATAAATGCGAATATCAGTGTGTCACACTTTGTTCAATTTTACTCCTAAAGGCCGTAGTTGAACATATCATGCAATTTGGGAATCAGGCCGACTGTGAGCAAATTAAAAACACTCCGGGCTTTTAAGCATACATATATAAAGTGTAACCCGGATATGAGAGAGATTTTCTCTGGTCCCAAATTATTCCCATACTTACCTAAACAAAATAGACCAAACCCGGATATAAGAGAAACCTGGATATAAGCGACTTCTTCTCCGGTCCCGACAACTCTCTTATATCCGGGTTACACTGTATTACGTAATAATGTTTCCCCTATTGGGGGTGGTTTTGAACTTTTTAAAACTCTTTATTTTGCAATCAACGCCATCAATTGGCAAGATACCAGAAGTGTTGAAACAACATTTTTGTAGTGATCTTATAACATGCTATATATATATATATATATATATATATATATATATATATATATATATATAGCTGGCCACTCGTATTACGGTGGCTAATCAATCCCTATTGCAGACGCTTGCTCAGGCGCATTTGTGTTTATTCAAAACTCACAGACCTTACCTGTGTTTTATACCGCATCTATGCTGAGCAGACCTTAGTTACAGTTTCTGGGAAAGAGCGTGGTATCTAGCGTGATCAACAATTTGAACAAGGCCAGCACGCTCAAACCCTCAGCCACGATGACTTGTGACTTCGTGCTAGCAAGACTATCGACGGATTCCAATGGTTCCGTTTATTCACAAAGGCTGGGTCAACCCGTGGTATGGTCTTCAGGCACTTTTCAAAGATGCTGCACGCTTCAGTCCGATAACAACAAGAAGTTTCCTTCCTGACAAATCGACCTCGGTGAGATTCGAACCTGGGTCTCATGTTCAGAATGCGAACATTCTAATCAATCGGTCACACACAACTCTGGTTTTATTTTGAGTGTCTTGGCCAGCAACTATTCAAAATACTGCATGTCCAGTCTATTCCCAAAAAAGTATGCTGAACTCTGCTAATACAAATATCGATCTGCTAGGAATTTTAAAACTTATAAAAAGTTACGAAGATTTATTTTGAGTTATTGAGAACATTATTCGTTTTAGGCTGACCAAGAAATAAAACTTTTTTTTTTGCTGTGGGTTAATAAGAGGATTATTTTATTGGAAATTCCTAAGTAGTAACGATTATAAACGATAGGCTGGAAAAAAAGAAACAAGCCTCCAGTCCATCTTTCACTTTCTTCTGTCGTATTGGAGCAAAAGAGTAACTCTGAAAATGTCCGCCGGTGAAAAATACCGAATGTCGACAGAAAATGCTGCAGTGACAATGGCGATAAGTAGTAACCTCCGGGGAAAAAGACTTTGGAAAGTCGCGATAAACATAAACAATCCTTTAAAAGAAATAACCCAATATAATTATTAAATCATTTAATAACTAGTTTGCTTGAATATATGGTTCGGTACTTCTGCTGTATATTTTAGTATATTTTTGATAAAATCCAAAGAAGAATCAGCAATATTATTAGTGCTGATCTGGCGTCTCGGCTTTAGTCACCTTTCCACTATAGTAATGCAGTGTCTCTGTCCCTTTTCTATAAATACTTTCATTATAACTGTTAGGATGATCTCTTCGCTATGGTACCTTGACTTTATGAATTCAATCGAAGTACTATGTTGGCGGAAAGGTCTCATTAATTCACTGTTGAAGTAGCTAGATATAACCGTAAGTTCTATGATAACAGTTTCTTTTCTCGCACTTCTCGTTTGTAGAGCTCTTTCGTCTCCATGCTTTCCAGCCAACTCTGATGCTTAACAATTTAAATGCAATGTCAATCGTTATCTACTGTCTTGAATACACGGCTATTGTTCTTGCTCCCTAATAAGGTTTCTCGTTTTTCTTAATCTTTTACATTTTGTAAAATCTTAGTGGCCTTACTGCATTGCTTGGGGTGAAGTGATTAAAAAAATTTCGAAATGTTTCCAACGGCCATTAAAATGTTAGATTACTAGAGACTGAAATTGTTTAAGCGAATATTTTTTTGTGTCATCTTGAAATGAATGAAGACTGCTTAGAGGAATAACAAGGAATATACTATGCAAAATAGATAGGCTTCTACGAGACACGAGTACCGTTGACATTTTTACCGCCTAAATATGTTTTCTGTTTATTTAGCAGATGATAATGCATTTTGGCGGGGATTTGCTGCTAATACGACATGATCAGCCTATGGCGGTTTGACAAACGATTTGAATGCTTCAAATTGCTTTAATATTTGTCTGAAAGCTAAAAAGATCAGAGACAAATGATGTCACGCATTTCTGACAGCTGCAGTCAATACAGATTTATTTTCAAAATATGGTTAACTAAACTAATAACATTAGCAACAATGCTACAAATATAATATCAAGATGGAATTATTCGAAATATCCCAGATGAATTTATTAAAAATAAAATTAAATCCTTCTAGAAATGTTTTCTCTCTTTTGAAATATATATATATATATATATATATATATATATATATATATATATATATATATAAAGACATTTTTATATTTATACATTCTTTTTATAGATACAAATATTTAAGTAAATGCTCTGTTTATAATAAACCGTATTTAAAAAACATTTACCGGCCTGAATGTCCGAGAAATGTTCATAGAAAATATTCGTCCTCTGACAAGAATCGAACCTGTATCCTATACGGAACTGTCCTATAGCCTGACGTGCCTTTAACCGATTGGGCCACAGATGAGCGTTCGGTTAGCAAGTTCGATATGAATATACGTGAGAAAATCATAAAAGATTGCAGTTTAAATAACAGTAAGTACTTTAGTGAAAATAGAACAGATTACATTAAATTTGAAACTACGTCGTTAACCCTGGTTCGACGAAAGTTAGCCTTTTGTTTTTTTGTTTTTCCGACTTTTTGTTATTAACAAACACAGCCGCACGCTGCCGTTGCATAAAAGTGGAGCCGGTTAGAATCGAAGAGATATTTACTATGACAAGCTCGTTAATCAGTACCCGAAGATAGTTTTTTTACGATTTTATTTATTGTAACAAAAATTACCAGACTAGGTATAGCCAGGTCAGAAGAATCGGGCCACACTAGGTATAGCCAGATTAGTCTTTTGAGGCTTACTGTAATGAATGGGATAACATTCTTGTCTCGAATATAAATTGGCTTGCATAATGAGTCAGATTTTCACTCAGTTCTAAGAAATTGTGGCCTTTTACCAAACAAAGTTATCTTAACAAATGAACTAAGCGATTAACTGTGGTGTCAAATTTAGAAAGCGAGATAAATAGAGATAGACATGAAGGAGGTGAGGCAAATAGAACGAATTGAGACGAAGGTGATTAAGTGACTGCAATACGAACAGAAACAGTCTGAAAGAATATTAATGAGGAAGTATTTTAACAGTTTATGGACAGAAAAAGACATCAACTGAAATAGACACATAGGCATGAATATACACACATGTATGTGTGTGTGCGTGTGTGTGTATATATATATATATATATATATATATATATATATATATATATATATATATATATATATATATGTTGTGTATATTTAGGCAGCAATTTTTCATTGATGCAGGTTTCATTAAATAATATAGACAAGTTTTATCTATTTTAAGTAAGTTCCTTTCATACAGGGTGCCCATAAAGTTCGTGAGCACTTTAAACAAATTATAACTTTATTTGTATTTGTGATAGAAATAATTTGTAAAAAGGATTAGAAAGAAGTAAATCTATATCTTTTAAGGTTTTATTGAAATTTTATTTAAGTTTATACATGTCCTCCATCATTAGCAATACAAATACAATACGCTGGAAAAAAGCAAATATTTTTTTTTTTTTACTGATGTAAAAATTGTGGCAAATTTTGTGGTAAAGAATTATTCAATAACTATACTTAAAATTAGGTGCATTAAACTTTATAACATTTTTACAGATTATTTCTATAGCAAATACAAATAAAGTTATAAATTTTTTAAAGCGCACACGGACTCTATGGACACCCTGTATTATCTGGTAAGCTTAATAACATTATCATTGAAAGACGAAATGAAATCACCATATTGATACATGTTTAAATCCAATCTAAGCTTTCGGCTTACATGACCCATTATCAAAGATGACATATTACTTTTCAATATATCAACAAAATACACGGACGAAACAATAATGATTGTCTGTTTTTGTTGCATGAGCTGGTTTTATATTTGAAAATCAGATTTTGGGCGGGAGTTGCCGAGTCCTCACTTTCCTGTTTTGATAGAGTTCAAAAGAGTCTCAGAGTCCTTGGAGAAGAATTACTTTACACTCTCCAGCCGCGAGAAGAGCGAGCCTCTCGCTGCTCTATCGCTATTTTCATTGAAAGTGCTCGGACGAACTACCTTTCTTGGTTCCTCCAGTTCTAATCTTCATGCCTAGGACCCACCATGCCCCACGTACACAGTAGAGAACCATCCGCATTCCCTTCGTATTATATTGGCAAGTAGTAAGTTCCACTCAAATAGGTTTTTTTCCTTTTGATTGGAAATTTAAAGCACTGGATGATTTTTTCGCCCTGTTCGGATGTTTTTAGTTCTTTCTCTCCTGCACCACCAATTTTTCCCGCCAATACCTATTTGTTTTGATATGGTAAATTGTGTCATCCGAGGTTTTTTTTTTTTTTTTTACGAACGGAGTATATATATATATATATATATATATATATATATATATATATATGTTATTTTATCTGTGCATTTGGGCAGCAATCCATGTTTTATACAAATTTCATTAAAAACGATTGACAAGGTATGGCTCTAATTTGGGACCAGAGAAAATCTCTCTTATATCCGGTTTCTCTTATATTCGGGTTACACTGTACATCTAATTCTAAATTTCAATTCAAATTAATTTTAAAACAATTTTGAATAAATATTCTACTCTTTAAGTTGAACTTAAAGATATAGAATTACGAAATATTCATCGAACTAATATTTAGCGATTAAAATATTAAATCTATATTAAATCTATATTGAATTTCTATTAAATCTATATTGAATCTAATATAATTTTTGTAGTTATTCTGTTATTGTCCTGTCAGATGCGCCCTATCAAACTCCGAGGAGAATAATCGATCATGCCATCTTATATGTGAAAATTGATCTCGAAAGTTTAACAATACATCGAAATACAAATTACAAATTAGTGACACTTCATAATGGATTATTGCCTCTTAAATAAATCGACATGTTTTGCGGCAAATTTTAACGTCGACATGAGATTTTTTTCCTTTTGATAAAAAGTCAAATAATGTAAACGTTCACAAATAAGTAGAATTTCTTTAGAAAAAAAAGTTTATTCTCTCCTCATAATTCAAATCTATATTTCTTCGCTGTTCTTGGAGCAGAATCTAGACATGGATGACTTCAGTGCCACAGGCCACCTTTTTTCGTCAGAAATACTCCCGAGGACTGCGTCTTCAGTGACAACCAAGTGATACTCCAAAATGTTTGCTCACAAAACTGATTTGATTATACTTTAGTTCACCCAACAGAAAACCCAAGGTCCGTTCAAGATAAATTTTTGGTTTGTGTTTAGCGGCATATCAACACCTTTATGGGTTATTTAATGACAAAATCTAAATATTTTGAACATAATTGTATCCCTTCAACGACAGATAAAATGGATTGTTTGTCATTTTGCTATAAATATGTATTCTTGGTTATATATATATATATATATATATATATATATATATATATATATGGTACTTTATATTTTCGTAGTGTTTTGTTTTTGTTTGGGCATTCACTATTTGCCTGTAGCTGAGGCCCTAAAATGTGCTACCACCCAGGGACAGGGCGAACCTGGGAACAACAGCAGTTAAGAGGTGGGTCCATGCTTTAACATGAAACCAGCAAAACCCAACTTGCTGTCGGATGTAGTTTATCGTCATACCCAGGAGAAGGTTAATAAGTAAGATGGTTGTAAGAGAGAGGGAAGAGAAAGTCATCAGTTGACCCTCAACTTGGAAAGGTTAAGATTGTAGTGGTCAGGAAAACATCCTCTCGGGAGTCTATTTCACGTACTAAAAGTACCGGCAAAGAAGTTGAGTTGAACTTACTCCTTACCAAAAGGACACAAAGCGAATGGGAATGATTTGCCACCAGGGACATGATATAGTGGATATTTGAGGCGAAAGCCTGATTTGGTGTGACTAAAGAATGAAACACGTTTGAACATTTGCCATAATATCGATAGAGTAGAGTCTTCAGGGTGGAAAATAATTCATCACCCCCAATTCATCGAAGTCAAAGGCTGGGCAGGTGAGGAATAGGAAATGCCAGCATAAATATACAAAACCATTCTTTGTCCCGATTTGACTCTGGTAAAGATTAGATCATGGCAGTAAGAGTTTGGTATTTTCTGGAGCGACACAAGGAAGCGACTATTCTTCCAGTATCTTTAGCAATGGCACGGAATATAGGAGTTCTGTCAAAACCTTTCTATATGATGACCAGCAAGATAACTGAACTTGTCATGGTTACCTTTAGTATTAGGAGTTAAACTGACGACAACACTAGATGGATGTGTTTTAGTATGTTTTAGTATGTGCAACACTAGATGGATGTGTTTTAGTATGTTTTAGTATGTGCAACACTAGATGGATGTGTTTTAGCGATTCGATAATAATAAGAAGACCATGATCTCCCGTAGCTTAACATTATTTTGTCAGCCGGCCTAGAAATCGAAGTCTATACTAAGGAAAAATGTAATTCCAACCAGAATCGAATCTGTGTTCCCTTTCGTCCCCATGACGAAAAACCCATTCCTTTAGCCGAAGGGTGCCTACCAGTTAGGTCATGGAAAACCATACAAAACTGACTTCGGGAGGACCCAACGAGATGCGCATTCTTTAGATAGATAACCGAGTCTTGCATTATTATCTGCTTAGTTACATTGCTACCCCCTTACGTAATAAAGACAGTCCACGCTCGACACGAGAAGTTGAAGCTGGAAATTGACCACTCGTTATTCATTCCACGGCTGTGAACCAATGAAAAAGAGGGTCAAGTCAAGACACTGCTTTCTACATTCTGTCGAACCACTTAACAACAGAACTTTCAGTCAGCGTCTGTCTCTGTGGTGCAGCCACCTTAACAATGTGGAACACAGGCTCCCTCTCTATCAGTTCTACAGAATTACTCCCCCTTAGTTGCAGTGATGCCTAGCTCTTCTGGTCCCGCCTGAATCGCCCCCCCCCCCCGAACAGCTGTTGGTCGCTGTAGAAAGTAGCGATGTTTTCCCAAACTGCCAATGCGGGCAATCATAATCATCATCATTATCAAGTTTGCCTCAATTTTGAAGATTCATGCATAATTAATGACCTTGAAACAACCCAAGCAAGGCTGTGTGTGTAACACTAGATGAGTTTAATGCAGCGATTCGATAAGAAGAGATAATGTTGAATGTAAATTCGGAGGATTGCAATAATTTACTTACTTTGGTCACTTGAAATGGAACATTGTACCGAATGAAGATACTAAGTTCGAAATAGAAATCCAGCCCAACAGTGACGTTACTTCAGTCGCTTAAATCGCTTTAAAAAATCGGTTTCACCCCATGCAAGGAAGTAAAGCCACTAAGACACAGGAGGTTATACTGAAGAATTCGGAACAGAAACATTAATAATGTGCTGGAAGAGGAAAGAGTAATCAGGAGGACAGTAGATAGCGATTGACATTTAAATTTTTGCAGATTAATGTTGGCTGTAAAGCATGGAACTGGAAGGAAGATTCATATACGGGAAGTGCAAGAGAAGAAACTGCTAGCATAGAACTTACGGCTACATCTCGCCAGCTCAATCGTAAATTGATGAGATCTCGACACCAGTCTAGTGCTGCGCTTAAATTCATAAAGTATAATTACCATAACGAAGAGCGATATTTATTCCGCTTCTATACAAAAATGTGGCACAAGGCCAAAATGGAGAAAAGGACGGTCTTCTTCTGTCTTAACGTTAAACGTAGCTAGCCACAAACACTGACCGAAACATACAATATTCCTTACACCAAAACAACGCATTGTTACTTCATCCACCATAATAGCACAGAATCTCCATCAAGTCCTAACTAGTCCCCTTACATACATACAATTCATTGCCTGTGGAGGGAGGGGATTAAAAAAAAAAACAATTTAAAATCTAGTCTCAATGTGTATTTACAATATGAAAAAAACTATTTACCAAACAAAATCATGTTAGTAATCCTTAAATGCGGCAGAAACCTAGCGAAAGTATTTATAGGAAAGTCATAGGGGAGGGCAACATTACGGTGGCGGGAAACTGACTGAAGACGAGACGTCAGATCAGACCTAGTAATATTGCAGATTCTTTTTGGGATCTTGAATAGCAGGGGCACCTGACCATATGTAGCAGCAATATTCTAAGTAAGAATTTTCCTGATGATTTTTTTGTAGGTTGGTAAGGGCATCTTTAATGCATTTAAAGTATTAATGCAATGGTTTATCAGCATTAATTCGGGATTCCCACCATCTTGTCTAGCTCTGTTTCAAAGAAACACGTACAGATTCTAATAGTTTGTTACAACCATAGGTAAAGACAGAAAAGTTTATATATAAACGATTAACTGAACAAAGAAACCACCGACGACTGCGCGCTATACGTTGAAACACGGTTGAAAGTATGTGCATTATATGAAAAAAAAAAGCCTTTTCATTAATCTCAGTCTTAATTGAATATCTTTGTACAAGGGTCGACTGAAAACTTCATAAGCGGACCAAGATATTATCATAGACTGTGATCAAATGGGATTTATTTTTCAATAGAGTCCCCGTAGCGGTCCACACCTTTCTTCCATCGTTGTTTCAGTGCTTGGATCCCATTGGTCAAGAAGCTTTTATCCTGTTGGCCAAAAGTCATCAATAGCCGATATGACGTCATCATCACTGTGATATTAGTTCCCGGATATGACGTCATCATCACTGTGATATTAGTTCCCGGATATGACGTCATCATCACTGTGATATTAGTTCCCGGATATGATGTCATCATCACTGTGATATTAGTTCCCGGCCAAACACTTGGCCGGGAACTAATATCACTAATATCAAAGTTGGGGAACAGATGATAATCAAATGGTACCGAAACAAGAAAATAGGGAGAGTGATCAACATGTTCAAATCCACAGTCACGTAAAGCAGGACGTGAGCTGGAGCGTTGTCCTCATGAAACAAAACCTTTTTCGTCAGTTTTCCAGAGCGTTTGGTCTTTATATTCTTTCGTAACTGCTTCAGCAAGTTGGTAGTGTATTTCTACATTGATGGCGTGACCGTTTTAAAGATAGTCAATAAAGCCAATGACTTTTGCATCCCAAAGAAATGAGAATATCACCTTCCCTCGAGATGAAACAATCTTGGCCTTCTTTGGAGCAGGTGAGCAGGAGTGTTTCCATGGATTGTCTCTGTCTCTGGCACAAAGTAATGAACCCAAGACTTGTCTTGGTTAGCGAACATTCAAGGAAAGCATATGGATCTACCTCAAACAATGTCAGATTTTCCTGTGATGTGATCAGCCTGGTGTGCATTTGATCAGGTATCAGAAGACGTGGCACCCACTGAGTAGAATCCTTCGTCATGTTAAGTTCTTTGTGCAGAATATTCTCAACCTTCTCAAAGTTTATGCCAATAGCATTGGCTTTTGATTTATAGTCAATCGCTTGTCATCCATCGCCATGAACGCGATCAATGTTTTCCTCTGTGATCACAGATACAGGATGTCCAGACCTTAGGTTATCTTCAAAATTCTCCCTTTCCCCTCATAAGTTCAGCTGCCCACTTTTGCACTGTTGATAAAGCAAGAGTGTCATCCTCTAATGTAGCAAACATGTCAACATGAATGTCCTTGGCGGTTAAAAGATTTTTGCATGCAGGGAACCAGAAAGAACACCCAAGAAAATATATAAGAAAATCAACTCATATAATATTTTAAATCGGATATTTGAAATCCAAAACAGTACTAATACTTCGACAGTGCTCCAAAAAAGTCAAAACACTTACTGATTTTAATACAAGAAAGGTAAATACATGAATGTACACGACGCCAAATTTTGTCCATTTTGAAGTCAAATCGTTACTAGATAGATTTCAAGTTTTCACTCAAAAACATGAAATCAAGTGACAATATGTTGAAGAAACTTTCAATTTGATTGAAGTTTTTTCTAGAGTAAATGAAAAGGTAAAAATAACCATGGCATTTGGCGCGCACACAGACAAAAAAAGCAGCCTAATACCAATAATTGGAACGTTCCAACTAGGATATAAATTAATTACATTAATCTTTGTATGATGACAAAAAAAAAAAAAAAAAAAAAAAAAAAAAAGAAAGAAAGAAAAGGAAATCAATCGGCAGTCAATTGCTGAAACATCCTGAAAAGTGGGCTAAACATTTACGGCAAAATTAGTCTACGAAACTCTCGAGTCAAGGTGCTGAAGGTAAAATTAATCAGCTAAGTGACATATTCTCTCTCCCTCTTTCTCTCGATATATATATATATATATATATATATATATATAAAGCGAAGCTGGGGAGTGTATTTGGTACGTCTTGTTAATTCATACATAGACCAATGTATATTAGTGATTCAGTAGGCATTTGGTTTATCCTTTTCCCTTCATTGGTTTTTCTCGAGGTTTGTTTTATCGGCTATTATTTTTTTTATCAGCTGACAGGATTTGTATTGGTTTTACCAATACACTATATATATATATATATATATATATATATATATATATATATATATATATAAACTTAAAAGTCATTTTAGTGGATACTCGTATTTGAGTAGATGTTCAGTATATTTATTTATTTATTTTCATCTACTGTCCTGAACATTCGAGAAATCTTATTAACACTCTCCGACAGGATTTGAACCTGCGTTTCCCTAGGAGAAACCGTCTTTAGATCTGACGTGACTTAACCTCTCGGCTACAGAGTGCGTCGATGACCAAACAAAGTTGAAAAGTGACTTTAAACACAGATTTTTCTCTGACTCTTGAAATATTCATATCTGTTCAGTTTCGTATCCTAAAGTAAATAAAGCAATTTCTAAAGAAAGGCATGGATTTTTTATATTCATTATTACTTAAACGCTATTTTTAGTGCATCTTAGTAATTACAGCATCCACATTTGTCGATAAATTTCATCTTTTCACCTAAAAGAATTTTACAGCTTGTCTTTGGCCAAAATCTTGTGACTTTTGTTCCGAAATGACATCAACACTATACTTGCACTTTGGATGCTTCATTGAACGCAACCATTTTGTAAAACAAATCACTCTAAGCAAGGGTTTACTGAGATTGAAAGAGAACGAGAAGACATTAGAAGGAACGGGAAACCTAATCCTAAACAGTTAATAAGGGATAAACCTATTTCTGTTCAAATGACCAGGGAGGAGTGTGAACGGGACGATAGGCGAACCTATCTACTCGTATTTAACTATCCACCTTATCCTCATAATCGTAACTTCCCACCACTTCTTCTTTCAGTCATATTACAACTCATTTATGATTAATCATTAAATAAGAGTAAATGTGACGTCGTCCCCTGGTCGCAGCGCCAACCGTGTCGTTGTATCCCAGTCTACCACGGCACCAACTGTGACGTCCTACTTTGATTCCCAGTCTGCCTACCCACGTTGTGATTTGATCTAGGCAGAGGAAATCAATCAGTCATCGGGGCCGTACTGCAAACCGAGTCCATCGGGGGTGATACCACAAAAATACGCATAAAAGGCAATAAAATGAAAACTCAAAAGTTCAAAGTATCAAAGAAAAAGATAACAAACTTTATGTCTAGTTGTTCGATACATAGGACTGCATCTATCTCCCGACCCGTTCTATGGATTGTGACACGTCGTTTTCCGCTAGGCAAGTTTTAACACTTCAAGTCGTCTGCTCTCTAAGAAATTGGTGTTTCGGTGGGTCTTTGGACGAAAGTCAAAAGAAAAACTTATTTCGGTGATCTGGATCTAAGTCGCTCTTCAAAATAATTGTTCTTGGTTTGAAGAGATGGTCTGGAAAATGTGTGGGAATCCTGGTCAGCTATCTGCGAGGCTTGCTTTAACCGAAGACTGCTGGAACTCGACTCATTTCTGCTCGTTGTGGCTTCGTTTATATGGGCGCCGACCAAAACCGGGGCGGGTTTGTCGGCGCCGGGGGGTTCCTCGATAATTCTAAATACATACCCACCTCTCTGGTTAGGAATTTCCACCTTTTTCCATTTTTGGGAACCTTTCCTCACTCCCACCTTCTCATCATACTTCAGAGGGGCGTGAACTGCTCTCCCCACATCTTCGTGGCAACCTCTCTTACTCATCCTCCAGATGGGCGGCAACAGCCTCCCTCGTGCATCACGTGATCACCACTGAGACCAATGATGTCTTAGTCGGGCGTGGACGAATCTGCGGCTTTGTTTCAGGAAAAAAAAATATCTTGCTTAAAAAAAAAATTCTCTTTTTTCTTTCCTTTTTCTTCCCCTTAATGGTTTATCATTTCTCCAGCCGCGAACGGGACAATATGACAATGGCGGTCATAACTCTTGTTCTACACGTGGTTTACTTCAAGTATTTTATCGCTAATTATCAGAATGTGTGGTCTTCTCAACATGGTCTCAAAAAAGGACATCTCCAAAGTTCCAGTCGGTCTGTCGCCTCAAAGAAAGAAAAAAAAAAAAATTATTTTCTTTCGGCACAATTCCCGATAACAACATTTTATTATCGCAGGCCAAGCATGCTCGTGGGTGGTTTTTTAAATTTTTCATATCTAAGTCTTTTTAGTTGTCACTTAACGAAATAACATTCTCATTTGAATTTTTCTTTCTCTCTCTCTGGTCAGCCGGTCTGTAGTTGATAATAAGATGTCTTCCGTACCAATAGTTTGTTTTCATATCCTTAGATAACACGGCCGATGCCAAAACATATCTGATTCTTTCCTTCTTTCCTTTTCTTTTTACTCAGAATTTCCCTGTCATTGTAATGACACTCTTTCGCTATTTGTTACTTATCAAAATATCTTTTTATCCATTGTCTCTTAGCTGTGTGTGTGTTCTTGCTTAACACTCACGATTCGGTTCTTAGCCTCTCCTTTTCTTCCTCTCTTTCCTTTTCTCTTTCTGCCTCGTTAAATTGTGCCACATAAAGCTACCTGCAGTGACTCTCGAGCCTTGTACTAAATGACCATTATTATAACAAAAAATCAAACTTACTAATTCTTGAGCTTGACCGCGGGTAAATGAAGTCTGTCAAAACAAAACCGCGGATAACAGGGACTATTGTATTATCATTTTGTAGAAAAGAGGAGACCAAAGAAACAAAACACCGTTAAGTAGAGACTAGAAAAGAATAACGTGGTAGCTGTTAACTTCTAAAAGACACCTGGAATTTTCTAATTAAGGGAAAAAAAAAATCGTCACCGTGTAGGCGTAAGCTTCGGGTTTTACATGTAATTCTTGTAAATTCATTACAGAAATGATTTTGGCTTATATTTAATTATCAAATGAATTTCTGCCTTTTGTTTCAAATGATAAAAATTGTTGAGTTGTTTTCTTGGATTTTACTTAATTATAGAGAAGTGCGTTTAATCGAATGTAAGAGCTCCTATGGGTTAGGCAGGTAGTATAAAGATTAGCAACGTGGAAAGTGAAACCGTCATGCAGAGTTCGAATTCTGTTCACTTTCATACAATAACATTGTGAAAGAGATGTATCCATCTTTTCTTCTTACCAGCAATAGGTCCACTCTTATCTTAAAATGGCAACCCGTCAAAAAGAAGAAAAAAAACTGATTCAAAACAAGTTTGAAGAGTTCAGTCAGGTTATATTGCCCTAAATTGGGCACCTCGAAGCAGGGTTAGGGTTAGTAAACTTGTCTCGCTAAAACAATTACGTTTGAGTAGCGAGTTCGATCCTCACCGGGTGGTCCCTATTTTCAGCCTTGTGCCATATCTAAGCCACGCTTGGAAAAAATCACTATATTGCCCTAGATATACCACTGTTGTTATTTGCTATCCATGGGATACGAAGTGATATCTGAACGTATCGTTTATAAATCCTTCTTTATCCGTTTTTCATTTTTATCATATAAAGATAGAATAGAGGTCAAAGTGCAACCTAATCGTTACTTTTTGATTGATTTAATTTTTTTGTGGAAGGCTGGCAAGTAGCAGTGAACGGGCGCCTTTTTTTTTTCATCATTACAAGAAAGCGACGAGATTTTAATGAAAAATAAGGGATGATTATGTAATAATTTACTTTTTTTTTTACTGTATTATATTATATCGTTATTATATTTTATTTATTAAAATAAATATTTATTTGTTTATTCTTTAGGCTTGTATTCATCGCCTGTCTTTTGAAAGAGTTTCATTTGGTGAACTTATATTAGGTCGGTGCAAAAATAATGTCGTTTTCTCACACATGTTACTATGTGAGAAAACGACATTATTTTTGCACCGACCTAACTACAAATAGTTATCACATTGTACTATGATATTAACACTGGATATTTGTCAGGTTCAAACATCGCGGAGGAATCGGATGAACCAAAAGGCGGACTCGAGTGGTACCGACAACCGTATTTGATAATTTCTTTATATATTTGACACGCATCACTGAATTTTATTTATTTATTTATCTATCTTTATGGACGTTTTCCTTTTTAAGAAAGGAAACGTATGTTAGAATTTGTAGGAGAGGCGTTTCGAATCCTAATATTACTTCTGTAATGTTTATTTTTACTATTTATTATTCACAGCCGATTATGCTCTATTATTTCACATTTCAACAAGTGTTTTTAGCAACGGCAATGATGTTAATCTGCTGCTGATGTTTGGAGGAGACAATCATCAAAAAATTGTAGACACTGATATAAAAAGAATATAAATATTTTTTTTTTTTTATTAATTGGCTTCTATGTCCACATTACTGGAAGATTGGAAAAAGGAAAATGTGTCTGATGAAAACTGATAAATATATGACTGAAATGGCATTATTTACACTATTTACACTGTTCGGATTTGTCATATTCACGACAATTCAGGTAATTGGAATTCATAGACACATGACCCATTGGTTGGTTGAAGTAATCCAGTGACTTGACCCAAAAAGTTATGAGTTCCCTATCAGAGGTGAACAAAACTTGTAGAGTTGAGGCACTGTCGAGTTAACTCCTTAATTCCCTAATTGTTCACTAGGGGTCGCTCTCTCTACACTATAAATACTGGGCGATTTCTTGCCTCGTTCTATTTTTCATTTCAGCGAACACAGCGTCTCCCCACTTGTTGGAAGACGCCATGAACATTATACACACATTGACGTAGGTACGAACATTCACCAAAATACAAACTCTTTACGTTCATACACAAACACAAATGTTAATGTCTTTGTCACTTGTAAATTTGTTGTTTAATACAAATACTTGTTTATATATTATATATATATATATATATATATATATATATATATATATATAGGTCTTGTTTTTTTTCTACATCTTCGGTTGGACTCAACTTGAGTCCGCATTGTTCTTGTAGTTGGACCTTCTTCTAGCAGGAATAAACAGCACGTGTTCTTAATTTAACAACACTCAAACCCACACGGTCCTCTACAGCACTAAAGGGAAATAATTGAAACAGAGATACTCTGAAGAGGCATGGCACGTGGAACTAGAACAATCTACCCCAGTGGACGAAATAAAGGGTTCGGTTCGAAATTCCAATCACCTGAAGAAGGCCGGAGCGAACAACGGCCGAAAGGTCGTGAATATGATAACAAAGATGGGGACAACAGTTCGAACAATGTAAACAGCGTAAATAATTACAATACCTCATCTCAGAAATAGACACAAATGTTGAAATGACATTTATGAAATCGTTATCCAGCTCCATTTTTTCTCAGGAGAATGAAGAGGAACATATGTGCACTGTGGTTCAGAGATTTATAAGTAGTGGTTTCAATTTAATTAAGGCCCCAAAAAATGTCAAATGCATTTTGGGTATCCACGTAGGCCTCAAGTGGAACCCGTTTTACGATCCATCAATAAAGATGTTGGAAAAAATAGTTGATTTCCTGTACCGCTCCTGTAAGTACTTGACTCCTCCTGCTATCTTCTATCTACGCAGGAGACAAATCAGACCAAAAATACTGAAGTACTATTGTCATATTTGGGCAGGAGCTGCCCAGTCCTCACTTTCCAGGCGTCTCCGCTATCCTCTGCCTTTACAAGGGCCAGATCAGATCGCAGATGGATTACTGCTGCCATATATGAGCAGGAGTTGCCCACTCTTCACTTTTCTAATTTCGATAGACTCCCCCCAAGCGTATTCTCGTCTGTGATGAATTATTTTCCATTCATTTCTCACAAACAAAACATCGCACTCCTCTCGCTGCTATTTCCATGAATTCCTAAGATCCAGGAGTTCTAAATTTTACGGCTAAGACCTTCCATGCCAACTTGTTCAAGTCTAGGGTTAACTGTTATCTTTCCCACATATCCCCATAAACGGTGGCTCTTACTCTGTAACCCTCTACCTTGAGAGGCTTTTGGGCCTTGAGAGTGGACATTGTAAAAAAAAAAAAAAAAGAAAAAAAAGAATCCCCAAAAACCAATAATATTTAGCAGATAAGATCGGTCATTTTAACCTGGAATTTTAATGTAATCCTTTATAGTTCATAAGTTTATCAAATATATGTGGACAACATCTGTAGTCAAAAACATATTTATTCAAACATTTAAAATAAAGAAATAAAAGCGAAACAAAATAGTGAGAAAAAATATCATATATGTCTTCTCCCCAACTCTGAAAAGGAAAGCTCGCGGATATTTAAAAAAAAGAAGCAATATTTACTCACAAGTACGGCACATTATGATGAAAAAGGCTTTGTTTTATCCAATTGTCAGGGAGGCATCTTCGTAGCGTCTCCCTGAAATCTGTACAGACTAGCTTAATGGACTAGCTGATAACGCGGTGCATACTAAACGAAGAAGAGAAAAACAATACTGGAATTATTATGTCAGTTATCAAATATTAGTGTTAAATAATTGTATTTAGGTTTTTGTCTAGAACAACTACTCTCGCCATCGGTATACAAGACACAAAGTGATTTTGGTGTTGGGGGATCCTTTCTGCTAAGTGCATGAAGAATACTGTATTAATGCTATATTCTCTTTATTTTTATTACCCTTTTATTGTGTTCTTATAAAATCCTAGATAGGCACGCAACATGAGAGCAAACATATCTACAGTGAATGCTATTTTTGCTATCTTGGTTGGTTCTATTGGAGTTATGTCGGCTTTTTGAATATAGATATAGTCTCAGTTACTTTTTGATCTAACTTGGTTTAGAATTGATCTTAGCTGATCTGGCGTAGTGTGACTTGATCTAAAAGCGAACAAGACTCAAGTACAGTGTCGTGAGACAAGACGCTTGAGAAAGACCGGCTGGATCAAATGTTGTCCGGATTCAATCATTGACTTGACTGAATCGACAGTGAGACATGAAAACTAAACTAATGCATCAAAATATCAATATACAGAATTGTTCATCGTTTGGTGACCAACCGTCAACGAACCAAAATATCATCTGAGTAGAGGTGATCTAAGTAACGTATCTGTTCTCTTAAAAAAAAACAAAAACAAAAACAAAAAACAATTTCCCCAAAATACAAAAACAACTTCATTCATGTATTTTATATGAATGTTTGTTAGGAAAAAGGAAAAAAGAAAAAGGAAAAAAGAAAAAGGAAAAAAGAAAAAGGAAAAAAGAAAAAAGAAAAAGGAAAAAAGAAAAAAGAAAAAGGAAAAAAGAAAAAGGAAAAAAGAAAAAGGAAAAAAGAAAAAGGAAAAAAGAAAAAGGAAAAAGGAAAAAAGAAAAAGGAAAAAAGAAAAAAGGAAAAAGGAAAAAAGAAAAAGGAAAAAAGAAAAAGGAAAAAAGAAAAAGGAAAAAAGAAAAAGGAAAAAAGAAAAAGGAAAAAAGAAAAAAGAAAAAGGAAAAAAGAAAAAAGAAAAAAGAAAAAGGAAAAAAGAAAAAGGAAAAAAGGAAAAAAGAAAAAGGAAAAAGGAAAAAAGAAAAAGGAAAAAAGAAAAAGGAAAAAAGAAAAAAGAAAAAAGAAAAAGGAAAAAAAAAACGTCACTATTCGAATAAGGCATGGACAACCATTTTCGAGAAATGTGATCTCTGGCTCATGATAAGACGGGCCACATTGCTAATCAGATTCAAGGTCCTTTTTTCAACTATTTTCACTACAGAAGACCATATGCTTAAGTATATACCTTAGAAATGGGGGATATTTTTTTTAAAAAGATTTTTCTATAATTAAAAATCTTTCCTAACAAGTCAAATAGATTCATGGATAAGAAAGAAACAATTTGTGCAGGGGTTTATGATAATCTGAGAAGTGGCAACTTCTCTTTAATAGAAGTAAATGTCAGACAATTTTTGAAAGGGTTAAATAATGTGAAATTAACAAAATGGGTTCACCTTAATAAACTCGTGAAAAAGAAGCAGTAAATACTTTCTAAAAAAAAGAAAAAGAAAAAAGTCATCTTCATTTATTAGACACCTGTGAATATATCTTGATTTTGAGCGCAAATGTACACCATTGGCAAATTAATTGAAACAACCGCTTTAGTTTCTTGTCTTTCACCATACGGTCAGTTTTAGACCCCCACTGAAATGACTGAGTGTAATCGATTTCTATTTTTTTTTCTCCTCAGATTAGTTTATTTGGGGTGGTCAGCAGTAACATGAATCTATTTTCGGGGTGCATGATGAAATTTGATTGACTTTGAAAAATATTGCGTCATCCGTGATTGCATCAGATTTTCATCACGCCAAAACACTATTGTCTCGACTGTCAATTAGTTGTCTTACGGTCATTGTCTATGATGGACGTTACTCCAAGGAAGCGTACGAAAATTGTAATGTCGTACGGACACACTGGCAAGCCTTACTAGTGAGGAAATAAAAGTACTATAGACTGTCCATGAAACTCCTGATTTAATTTCAATCGAGAATCTGTGATCAATCTGCAAGGAACGACTTCGTGGAATGGACATACGAAGTACTAACATGTGCATTGGGTCAGGTTTTATTTGAAAAATACGAAAAAAAAAAGTAAATAACGGAATTATTCGTTTTGTTTTAATTAATTTGCAGAAGGGTGTACGTGTTTAATGTGGTTTGTAAATCCCAGTAACATTTTCATTATAGTATGAATTTAGATAAATAAAAAGCATATTTTTCTTTTGATTATTGGCAGTACTTAAACAACGTTGTCTTTAAACATCCTGACGACAACTTCGTGCTTCTACATTTAAACCTGATAGCAGTAATTTCTAAAATAACGTGACGTGTCTTGAAGTAAATGCAAACTAAAATTTAAGTCACATTTGCTGTATTAATGTTTTTTAGCAAATCATATGAGCCATGAAAATTTAAGAACAGACAAATGAGAGTCGAAATGCCGCGTTACAGTCTTTGTGACAATGTCGTAAAAAAACGGCCCCAAATCTGACTATCAAACAGCAATAAATATAATTCTGACGCTATTTTACATGCAGAAATTAATTTAATGAAGATTAAATATAATGGAGACCTGCACTCGGGGATGGAATGGAAATTAATGGAGACCTGCACTCGGGGATTGAATGGAAAGTAAATTTAAATGTTTTTTTTAAATGAGTGTTTTCAAGCACTAAATAACCATTTAATTTTCTCCGATTTTATTTATTTTTAATTGTCTCACAACCAAAAAAAAGGCGATAATGCCACTAAGATACAAGCAATTACTGGGAGTGGAATGTAAGAGAATGAGAAGACTAGTCAAGAGAAAGGTCAATAAAAGAACAGAAGATGGTGATTGACGTTGCATTTAAATTTTCTGAATATTGTAGGCAACGGGGAAGCAAGAAACCGAAAGAGTTTTACAGTTGAGAAGTGCGAGAAAAAAAACTTAGAATAGAACTTACTGTTATATCTAGCTATTTCAACAGTAAAACGGTGAGACCTAGTCGCACGCTTCAGTTCATGCGGTTGAGGTACAAAGGATAAGTACCCATTAGAAAAATTGCCGTAGAAATATTTATAGAAAAGACAGAGGGAAGCCAGGTAACGGCGATGGGGAAGTGACTCATGTCGAGATGCCAGGTCAGGATGGATAACATTACAGACCGTTCTTTTGAATTTTATCGAGAATCTCCAGAGAGATAGCAGGAGCACCAGACCAGATATGGCAAAAATATCGAATGCACGGACGAATGGTAGATTTATAAATATGTAAGATGGATTCCAATGAGAAATATTGTTTAGCACGATAGAGTGAATCAAACTTCTTATACCAAGTAATTTTGTTTTTCGAGGAAAATTTTTTTTTACACTAATTGTAACAACTGTAATGGGATAAAACTAGTCAATATTTCCCAGATGTAATTTCTAATTAGTATGTTTTCATATATTAGTATCTTAATATTCAAGAAAAGGTTGTTTGGTTGCTTACTAGCGCTAGAAAATGGATTACGTTAAAAAAAAAAAAAAAAAAAATGAAACAATTTTAACATTTGTTTAAAACTGAAAGTTAACAAATACCAGTGAAGATTGTTTTAAGGCGGGGTGGGGAGGGGTGAAGACTTAATTTCAACTTCACCCACCGCGACGGGAATGAGAACTTTTATTGCTGATAATTCCAAATCGGTAGATTTTATCAAATTTTGTTTTGTTATTTTCGAATTAAGCCTGTATATTTACACCTAAATGGAACTATTCAGGAACTTTTTATGAGAAACTGAGCGCGGGGATTGAACTGCAAATTACCCTCGAGTTGAAATTAGTTCTGTCACCAGTTTTTAGTCACTGATAAAAGACGGCGATATCTTTGACACTCGGACCTCAAAATGGTAAATATAAATGATTTATATTAAGAATGATATATCCCAACTCGCTATCATGGGTGATTTATTTGGAGTCAAAAGTGAAAGTTGTATTGAAACGGGCTTATTTTGCCGTCGGGGTTGGTGTACTGAAACGGGCTCATTTTCCCATAAAGGCAGAGATCACATTAAAAACAGATGCATTTTGCTGCTGAGACACTAAATCATTTAAAGCGGACGTATTTTGCCGAGGAGATTTTATTACATTGAAACGAACCCATTTTGCTGTGGACACATCTACATAGAGTTATATGCCTATACAACAACGATTGTCATCAAATTTCTTTCTGAAATTATTGCTAATAGAGTGAGATTAATAATTCATACATACATCATTTTTTTTAGATATCTTTCAAGCTAAGTTAGTGTTCACAAATCAATGTTTGTAACCATGTGTTCGATAAACGGCCGCGCTTTTGTGGCCGACTTATTTCAGTTAAGTGAACAGGTTCAGGAACGTCTATTTGGCCCCAGATTCATTCCAAACCTCAAGTGGCACCCATATCTATGATTCATTGCTGAAGATGTTGGAAAAATTGTCGAATCATATCAGTCCAGGAAGTGCTCCACACCTTATTTCCTGGTTTATAAGAGTCAGATTAAGCCAAAAAATGGCGTATTGCTGTCATATCTAGGTTGGAACTGATAAATTCTAACTTTCTAACCTTGATTGTTTTCGTGGCTTTGTGTTGGGGAAGAAATTATCGAATCTGCAGCCTCTTTTGCTATAGACGTAACGTCCAAAGGCTATTGCTACTCTAATGCTATTTCCATGGAAAATGTTCAGACGAGCTATATTCCTTAAGGTTCACCAGTTCAGACCTTTACAGCTAAGCCTATCGCTACTCTATCGCTATTTCCATGGCAAATGTTCAGACGAGCTATATTCATTAAAGTTCACCAGTTCAGACCTTTACAGCTAGGACCTACCATGCCATATGCACGTATCAAATAAACCCTCCTGCTATTCGTATTCCATTTGTAAGAAAGAAGTTCCATTTAGACAGCTTCTTCTCGAACCAATATTTTGTAGAAGAGATTCCCGAGAGAATGCTTTCCTGATGTCTACAATCCTTTATTCATATTTCTTTTTTCTACGCCCTTTTTTTTCTTTCTTTCTTCTTAATTATTACTTTATGCTAATATCCATGGCAAATATTTGGATGGAATTTATTCTTTTATTTCAACAGTTATTCTTTTATTTTACACGGAGTTGAATCCACCTAATTTCCTTCGTATTTCAAGGGTAAGAAAAAAATTCCAAGAAGCATTTCCCCAGGAACTGTCATTTTGTCGAACAGGCTCCTGTGTGGGTGCTTTCCAGTCTTAACGACTCCAAGAGTCAATCGTTATCAGTCCTTTTTATCTTCATAATTTTCACTTTGCGCAACCTTTATATTCATTAGTATTACATCCGACCCGTAATCCTCTAACTTAAGTGGCTCCCGAGCCTTACATGCATTGAGTGAAATTGGCGACAACACACACACACACACAGAGTCATAAACATGGAGTTGCAACTAAATGGGAAGCTTGAAATGTTGGCAGCATAACTCACGTGCGTATTCGCATGCTGACTTGATCATCCGCGCAGCAATGAAACGATCACGAGCCGTCAACCAATTGACCAACAACCTCCAGCATAGATCTTCAACAGAACGACACATGGCAGGCGACGGTGGCGCCTGTGATGGTGTCTCTGATAATGACGGTCGTGACACTATTGGGCAATTTATGATATCAGGATAATTTGACGTGAGGAAAACGAAGGAAGTGAAGAAAGATATGTTAGTAATTGAAGGATAGATAAGCGCTTTGCGATAACGACGCCAACTGCTTAAACCGTAATGACGACGACGACGACAATGGCAAGAACAAAATAAAAATGTTAGCGGTCATGAAGATGCGATGAGTCAGTTAGCTGAAAGAGCTTGAAAAAGAAGAACACGGTTGCTCAGAGTAACGGATTACTGATTGCCGCCATGACAACTCTTAAATGCTAAAGAGGACGTCTGTCTGGCCATGCATGCATACATACATACACTCACTAAGACCTGGACATAAATAGATGGAATTTGCATACGGATACATATAATCGCATAGGCTCAATAGCAAATAAATACAAACATTTATTATTCGGACTATTGTCCTCACATTTGTCGCCATATTTATTACAACGTTTCCGCCTTTCACTATCTGTCTATATTACTGAGATGAGATATTATATACACTACTTACATTATTCGGACTATTGTCCTCATCTTTGTCACCATATTTATTACGTTTCGGCCGTTGTACACTCCGGCCTTCTTCAGCTGGTTGGAATGTCGAACTGAACCCCTTATTTCGATCACTGGGGTAGACTGTTCTCGTCCCACGTGCCATATTTAATGTATGTCAGTTATCTCCTGTTAATTTCCCCCCTCTGAAAGTTTTCCACTGCTTTAGCCGGGTATTGAACTCACACTCTTTGGGTCCTGTCACGGGTTCTAACTAACGTCTTTATCCACTGTGCCATGGCACGTGGAACTAGAAGACCGGAGCGTAAACACGCGAAACGTTGTAATAAATATAGCGACAAAGATGAGGACAATGGTCTGAATAATGTATATAACAATGTACATAATACCTCATCTCAGAAATATAGACAGATACAAACATAACAGTCCATTTAATAATGAAATCTGAATGGCCAGGCAGACTTTTAACATGTACAATTAGGTAGCACTCTTTTCTTTTGGTCATTTAGTCATTTATGCGAATAAAGTTTCCAATTGCCGACAACAGTTAGTCCCTTAGGAACAAACACGCGTACACAGACTAACATGCTTACACAGACTGATATAAACAGATATATATTAAGAGATATGAGAAAAAAAGCCAAATTTTCAGGGTACGATTTGAATCCTGGCGGTATGATGTAGAAATAGACTTGGATCTTCAATAAAATTAGTGGGTTGGAATAAGGAGGGTTGGAAAACTGAGGAAGGAGTAAGAATAAGCAGGAAGTTGGAATAAGAGCATTAATAAGCAGGGTGGGCAAAAGACCAAGGATCTACCAAAGACGTATAAGATAAAAATAATTTTTTGAAACTCAAACACCCCCCACCAAAAAAAAACAACAAACAAACAAAAAAACAAACAAAAAACAAACAAAAAAAAACAAAACAAAAACAAACAAAAAAAAACAAAACACTCAAACAAAAAAGCCAGAGGCTGAATGATTTTTCATTCCAGCTACTATTCTTAGAGCAAGGGTTGGTATTGTTGAAAGGACAGATTTTTGGTGAACGGGTTACATTTTTTCATTTTTTATCGAGTAGACATCGTAAAACGTGAGACAATGAGCAAAATGATCTACCAATTTTAGTCCCGAAGAATTTACGGCCACATCACTAATTCCCGTACCATCACCAAAGTTTTAAGCAACGTCAAGACTGGTCAGTATTTAGAAGGGTGACCGCTTGGGAATACCAGCTATAAGCTTGGATATGCAGGTGGTCTAATGGATAATGGCTCGGAGAACAGAGATTCAATTCTAGTTGGGTTCGTTATATTCATTTACACGCAAATACACTTGCTTGGGGCATGTATGATTTCCCCCAGTTATGAGTTGTATCACTAAACCATTACTATCTATTAAAAAAATTGTGTACAAAATATTAAGATTTCGTCATTAAATAATCCTTGCCGCTAAACAACAACAATAAAATACACACAAAAAAAAATCACGCACCCCCTCAAAAAAAAAAGCAAAAAAAAAAAACAACACAAAAAAGCAAAAAACAAGCAACCAATTGGACCTCTGGTTCGGTAGATCAATTATGGCTGAGTAGTGAGTTTGATCCTCAATGGGTGCTTCTTAATCTCAGCCTTGTGCCACAATGAAGCTAAGCTCTCTCTCTCTCTCTCTCTATATATATATATATATATATAGAGAGAGAGAGAGATAGATAGATAGACACAAAAAATAATTTGGGACCACACAGCATTCACAAAACACCTTAAAATGAGCTTTTTTTTTTTTTTTTTAAAGGAAAAGAAAATTTAAGTAACTACAGTGGCAACAGTCGGTTCTTGATGATGACAAAGACAGGATGGGAGTACTTGAAGAAAAAAGAAAACACGTGACTCTGGACAGTTTATCCACAATTTTGACAATGTACAACATCTTATTCAATAAATGGAATAAGCGAAAAAAGTTAGATTGACAGATCTCCGTTGAACTTTAAAATTGGGCAGCAATCCCTCCTTTATACAAGTTTCGTTAAAACGACTGACAAGGTACTGCGAGTAAGTCTTTAAATTTTCTTGTGTTCGTCTGAAACGTGTATAAAAGAGGGTTTGCTATATAAGATTAATATAAATTTAATGTCCTTGGTTAGCAACGGTTATTTCTTATTTGCTTCCGCGTAGAAAGCATGAAAAATGTCTAAAATGTCCATCAAACTTTGCTTTTAAGTCAAGGATAATGATATTCCAGAAATTTCGCATTGCAAAAACTGGCGAATGGGAACATTCTCATTGATGCAAACCAGAAACAAAACGACATACGACTCAAAAGTAGCATTTATTTATTCTAAGATTACACAAGAAAGACCACAAAAACTTAGAAGTGAATAGATTTTCGCGAGTTACGCTTATACATTAAATTACTTTCACGAATCAGCACCTTCCACCCAAATATAGTCTCCCATCATGTCTCGTTATACGATCCTTGGTAACGGCGTTCACAGTCTTGGCGGAAGTGCACGCTTTGATTGTCTGAGTACGCCCCTATGTTCTTGAATTTATGCAACATAAGCGTCAAGGATTTGTATGGAGTTTGAGTGGGACATCCTGCAACCCATTTTACCGTAGTTTTTCTCCCAGGGGGGGGGTCTTAACAGGTTCCACAGTTTTCGGCCTTTTGATTCCCCAAACCACTACGAAAAAGCTGTTCCATGCCGTTTTCCGCCTCTTCGGCAATTCCTTTATTCTATAATCTGTGATCTAACGAAGATATCAGCTTTGACTTTTACCACAGGCAGCTTAGGGAAGAAGTCTTGAAGGTTGCAGACTCGTTATCTAGAGATGTGACAAATTGCTTCATAAAGCCCGATTTTAAGGGCAGTGAGCGAAACAATATTTTCCGGGTTTTGGATCCAATTTTCAGCATTGGATCCAATTTGACGTCGTTCCTCTCCAATTTTAAGGGTTTTTTTTTTTTTTTTTATCTTTAGACATGGTTATTGAATCTGCCTAAAAAGCAAATGAAATTCCTTTCAAACTTTGCTTTTTTGACCAGTAGGGAAAATAGAGCCTTGAAATTCTGAATCTCACGAATTTTGATGAAACCAACTGACCACTGAAGGTATTGCTTCTTCTACATGGTGGACCCTTTCAAACGTTCAGCAGGCAAGAATGTGCCTGCTATTATATATTGACACTTGTCAATTATCGATCCAGTGCCACACTGACCTTACACATTCCCTATACTCACTTTTCCAAAGAGAGTGACTGTCTTCAGAAGAGAACAGCAATTCAGAAAGGATAAAATCTTTGATTCAAGATTACAAAGGAATGAAACACACACTACTCAACCAAAAATTCTCAACTACCTGATATCAAAGATCTTGGTCTTATAAATTTTTATAGTGTATATTCAGGCCGGTAAATATTGTTTAATACTGTTTATTATAAAACAGAGCATTTACTTAAATATTTGTATCTATAAAAACATTGTATAAACATAAAAATGTCATATATATATATATATATATATATATATATATAAAATCATAGAAATAAACACAAACAGAATATATATATATATATATATATATATATATAGTTATAGTAGACGCTCCGTCTATTTTAAATAGTATATATTTCGTCTATTGCCTGCATAGTCGAGAAAACCTAAGAAAATGTGCCATCCCGCAACATTCGAACTTGCATCCTCCTTTGCAGGAGAAACCAGCATCTGATATATATATATATATATATATAACGTATCGTATTGGAAGGTTTTTGTAAGTATCTTGAAATACGAGGGTCGCTTCAACATTGTTGTATCGTTAAAAGAGAAATAAAAGGAAAAAAAAAAGAAAAGGAGTTGAATATTCCGAACCACATTTAGTGAAACATTGATGTTATCTTTGTAAGGTTCAGAGCCCAACAACGAGTTTCATTAAAACTACACGCAATCGTTGATATTTTTAGGCTTTTGAAAATCACTGGACTAATCTCCACGAAGATAGATTCATGAGAATATTTAATATTTTGCATCGTCACAAACATTTTATTTCCGAAAGGAAAATTGAAAGAAAAAATTATTGATTGAAGTTGCCTTTCATAAGATTCTAATAAAATTTAAACAATGACTAAACACTCGACAGGATGAAAAGGAGAATATAATTTCAAATCTTCCGAGAAGGCTGGATCAATAAGTATATAGCCTGAAAGCTCGTTATTAGGTGCATAATGTTCTATGTGATTAACATTCACAATTATAAACAGGAAATATCTCTTGCACAAAATTAAGACTTTTTTCCCTTGTTTGGTGCGCCATTATTGACTGACAGACATGATGTTTTAAAGTCTTAACAAATAAAGGCTATGATACTCTTAAAAAAATACTGTAAAGGCTTGATTGTAATTTAATGTTGCGAAATAAAATGAAAAAAAAAATTACATTTAATGCCAATGTAATTATTAAACAGGTGTGCTTATCTGAGTAATTACAAAGATTTTTATTGTCTTTAATCTCATTTTTTTAAAAAGTTTGAAATCGTAAATCTTTTCTAACAAGTTGACAAACAGTATATCTTATCCAAAGACAACTACGAGATTTGATAGTAAAATTTGATCAGAAATCTTAGAATTCAAACCTGCTTAGTGAGAAGTCCCAACGTCGGTCTTATCGGCTTTAGTATTACACAGGATATATAAAAAATAGATTAAAGATGATTTTGTGCAAGTGTTCTTTATTTGAATTCAATTTCCAAGACGAGTCCGCAAGAAACTAAGTGACTGTGATACATTGGTTATCCTGGTGCTGTTGATGCAATATGGAAAAGACGGGGGCGAGACGAGTATTATGATGATGTTTACTTTATCAATACTGGTAATTTGATGATAATTACCCTAACAATGTTGGTAATGTGCTGCTGATGATGTTTGCTGTGGCAATGTTGGTAATTTGCTGCTGATGATGCTTGCTGTAATAATGCTATTAATGTGTCGATCATACTTTAAAAATACTGCTAATCTGATGATGATTACTTTAATAATACTTGTAAATTTGTTAATGATGATGCTTCCTTTATCAATGCTGGTAATGTTTGGACGATGATGCTTGCTTTAACAATGCTTGTAACGTTATCGATGATGATGCGTTAACAATGCTGGTGATGTGTTGATTATGATAGTGGTAGTGATATTACTAAAGTTAACAGTAAAGCTATAGAAGTAACCTTGTTCTAGGTGGGGTGGACAGCGATGGAGGCGATGGTGATGGTTTGGAGCAAGATGGGCGGCTGGAATCGAAACTAATGATACGAATTGCTATGGTTCGTTAACAGATACATAATTAATTGGGGGGGATTGCTTGCGAGCGAGAACGAGCTTAATGATGCGATTACTAATATAGAGCGAGGAAGGACGTGGTCGCGAGGGAAAGAGAGAGAGATAAAAAGACAGAAAGAGTATGCGAGAGAGGAATGGCGAACAAAGAAGGGTGTCATTATTTAAGGAAGAACGCAGTAGAAGTGGAAGAGAAGAATAAGGAAACACAAGAAGAACTGAGAGGAAAAAGTAGAAGAAAGCGGGAGAGAAAAGACATTGATGAGAAGTCGGGATGAAAAAAAGAGAAAGATATAGGAAGAGAGAATAAAACGAAGAACTTAGTGAAAACTGAAAAGACATCAAAGGAGAGAGAGAGAGAGAGAAAAAAAGAAGGCGATAAACTGACGTAAAAAAGAAAAGGTTAATGTCAAATTTAATGTAAATCCGGGAAAAAAAAGGAAAAAAGAAACAGAGAAAGATAGACGAATCAAAGTTCCCATTTTTTTTTTTAAAGTGCGAATTATGTCTACCGGCCTGCGCAAATATACTCTCCAACAGGGTTCGAACCCGTTTGCGTTCCCTTTTGTAACGAAATAAGCGTTTGAATATCTCAGTGCCAGTGATGGTATGCATGACAGCCTGAAGATTGCGTTTAAACATGAAACATACTGTCGCCGCTTGGTGTGGGCCTCAGTGTCTCTCTCTCTCTCTCTCTCTATATATATATATATATATATATATATGTATGTGTGTGTGTGTGTGTGTGTGTGTGTGGAAATGAAGAAATGTAAAATCATATGAGATTGAAACATTTTAAAATTGCATTGCAGAAAGGACAATGAACGCACTGACAATTTAACTTGGAACCTAATAGAATGCCATTTATATGCACATAAAGGTAGAAATGTACGACCAATACGCATTTACACATATTTATATAAGCGTTTTGAATATTTGTTGAAGTGACAGAGGGAGAGGAGTGAAAGATTAAAAGAGGAGGAAGAATGATTTTGAAATTAATGAGCAGATCAGTACTTGTCCTCTTTTTCTGCGGTAGGGAAATTCATGTTTCGCTTAGTAGCAAATATGGCGTCAAATTTCAAGATGGATTATGATAAAGTCGAACATGTCGCGATTAATGGCCAGACAGCATTTCGTTGTAGCACCAAAGAGCAGATTAGATGGATAAGGCTGGAGAAGCAAAGTGGAATGGAATGAAGACAGTGAAGGTGCGTACAAAATCACAGAAAAAGTATTGCTTAGAATAAACATGTACAGGTTCAATTCCAACCAAAGGTAATTTCTAACATTTTCATATAAAGCAAAGTGTACATAGAAACAAGTTGTAATATATTCTATTTGCAATAGTTTTCAAGATCTTGCTTAAAATCATTGATCAAAACTATCTATCTTGTTCGGCTCGTTTGCTGAAACATGAGTGAGTTTACTTTTGATTTCAATAGTCAGTGTTTATATATGGAGTGGGAGAGAGTGAGTGAGCGGGGTAGTTCACATCTCTCCCTCTCTCTCTCTCTATATATATATATATGAAGAAATACAGTTTTAAGTTGTGCTATATTTATGTGATAAAGTGCTCAATATCAGAGATAGAGCGTATGTAAATATAAATTAAAGTCAGCAGAGAGGTGACAGGCTATTTCATGCTACGCGCAATCGCCAAGCCGCGAATGTTGGGTTTTTCTCGACTATATATATATATATATATATATATATATATATATATATCCAAATATATAAATTAAAAAGCATCCAGCCACCAAAATAACAGAATAGACTACAGTAAGCAATCTAAACATTGAGCGAATAAATAGCCTTATCTTCGCAGACCAAAACTATTAAATAAACGACCTAAGCAAACCCCGCCCAATTTTCTCTTTACTCCGTTAACCAAAAACCAAAAAGAATACAAAATAAAAATAAATTGACCCAAACAAATAAATGAAAGCCACTCCCGCAAAAATAACCGCCAGAATAGATTACCCACAATGCGCCACTGACCCATATATATATATATATATATATATATATATATATGAACACTCACTGTGTGTGTCCGAAAAAAAACTGGCTTGTAATATTTATGGCTCGTCTCGTCAGTATAAAATACTGATTTTCTACTCAAGTCAATTTTTCCACTTGTGAGATTGGCGCTACACTGCATCCGATAGAAAATTAAAAAAAAAAATTTTTAATGCTTCGTTTAATTACCGATCAGTCAAATTCATTTTTATACTTAAGCTTCGATCGTACATTTTAAAAATCGAAAATTGGCTGACATCGCACAGAAGAAGCGTATTGCATAAAATCAGTAGAAAATGTCTTCTGCAACCTGTGACCTGTGACCTCTATATAACTGTCGATCTACTACCATGATAATTAACGACTGAGAAATTCACAGTTTCCCTTTGTTTTTTCCTCATCCACTTTCACAAACTCGCCATCTCGCTTTATTTTTCTATATTTTCTTTAACCTCTTTCCATCTTGTGCTTTTTTTCTCAGTTTCTTTTGTTCTCGTTCTTCACTCCATTTTTTAAATTTTATTTATTCATACATCAGATAAAAAGGTAACATAATACAATAAGATTAACATTTTCAAAAATCATTCAAATGCCTTATGGGATTTACAAAAATAGACACAGCGTAATTAAATTATAACAGTTTAGACTGAAATACTTCGTCACGGTACCAAAAAGACGAGCAAAGGCCGGTTGTATACATAATCCCAAGCTAATAGAAACCCCATGAAGTCTACAATTAAAAATGAAGAATAAGAAGCGAAATAGATAAAAAGAAAGACAGGGGAAAACAAAGGTTTAGTGATCAATGTTAAGGTGAAGAAACTTAAAAGATTGAAAATCATAATGTTAGATAGGTGGCAGGGTCTTATTTTATAGTTGAAATGGCGAGACGCAACTGCAAGTTCCATGCTAACAGTTTTCTCTCGCACTTCTCGCCTGTGAAAAACTCTTCCAGCTTCTTGCTTCCCAGTTAAATTTGATCTTCAAAAATTTAAATGTAATGTCAATTGTTATCTTCTGTTTTCAATCCTGTTCTTTTATTGTCCTCTCTCAATTTCTTTTTCTATTTTTTCATTGCGTAATCCCTTGTGCATTACTGACTTTATTGCCTTGTTTGCAGTAAGAGGATTTCAAAAAAAAAAAAAAAGAAAAAGTACGTCTATATTTCTGAGATGAGGTATTATGTATACTATTTACAATATTCGGACTATTGTCCTCAGCTTTGTCGCCATATTTATTACAACGCGCAGCGGATAAAGGCGTTAGTTAGATCCAGTGACAGTGTTCAATATCTGGTTAAGGCAGTGGAGAACTTGGAAAGATGAATTAACATGAGATAAATGACAACTGACATCCATTAGATATGTCACGTAGAACTAGAACAGTCTACCACAGCGAGCGAAATAAAGGATTCAGTTCGACATTCCAACCAGCTGAATAAGGCCAGAGCGTACAACGGCCGAAACGTTGTAATAAATAAGGCAACAAAGATGAGGGCAATAGTCCGAATAATGTAAATAGTGTAAAAGAAAAAGTATTTGTATGAAACCATATATGCGTCACCAGGGGTCGATCATTAAAATCTTCGTAAGTATCACCTCGTTTTACACATAACTTAATAGGAGTAGATAGGTTCGCCTATCGTCTGTTTTACTTTCCTTCCCGGAAGAGGTTTTATCTAGTTTCCTGTTTAAGAGTGAGTTTCCGGTTCACATTGAAGTCCACACTATACTTCTAATAACTCCCAATGAACTTTATATTACTCACTAAGAATTATCAATAATAAAATTAACTACGAATAAGGTTTGATCATTTCAATTTAACATTGATAAAAATAATTAGCTCTTTATCTACCAATGAAATGAACTAAATAAGTTCTCCTTAGGCCACTCTGGTAATTGATGCCATGACTACTTTTCCTATTGGCTATAGTGGTTACTATTCTAGTTTTGCAATATGTCAGGATTTCGATTACCGATTTTTAGGACAAAGTAGGCACAAATTTGTACGTCTGGCGCAACAGAGTCTTTCTATGACCATGTACCAAAATAAAAAAAAGTTTTAATAGATATCTATAATCCAGGAAGTATATGTTGTTTAAAACGTTATGGCAAGTTCAAATTCACTCAGCTGTCACCCTCAGCTATGGGTTAAATAGGACTAATAGCCTTGATTGTCAACTATTCTAGGAAATAACTGAATTAAAAAAAAAACTGAGAAGGATCGCTTGGAGAACTTGTGGCACACTTTGCGCACCAATATCGTGCATTGGTTCTTCAGTAAAGTTTGGTTATGTAGGCACAAATTTTCACCATTATAATCAAATCATGGGTGTTGGTAGACTTGTTAAGAACTGAGTGGCTGGACTCTCATACGTCAAAGATGACGGCAGAGTTTGTTATATATTTTAGCATACAATACTATTGTAAAGTGAGATTCACAAATACAAGGCTATTATTAAAGAAAAGTAATAACCTGTATCAAATTCAATGCTTCATCTAATGTTTTATAATACAGTGGAACCTCGGTTTACGAATTTAATTCGTTCCTGAAGGCTGTTCGTAAACCGAAACTATTTTCCCAATAGGAATCAATATAGAGAAAAAAGTCACAGTATAATAAAATTGGAAAAGAAAAGCACGCCACAAAACACGGCGGTCGACTCAAAAGCTATTTTGTCCGGGTTAACTCGATTCGACAATGTTGTTCGAGAACCGAAATTTTGTTCCATCACCGAGGCATTTTCATCTCGAATTTTCTGTTCGAAAACCGACATGTGAGACGTTCGAGAACCGGGGTTGCATTGTATATATTTAATATATTCATATATGCAGCTGGGTTTCCTTCCCAAATCGAACCTGTTGGCCTCGACCGTGGTGATGGAAAGCGGCCAGATGGCATTACCATTTTCCCTTTTAAAATAGGGAAGTCGTTGATGCGACCTGTGCGAATACATTTTCGGCCGGTAATTTAATCAGGTCCGCAGTTGAGCCGGGGTCCGTCGCCCGGGATGCAGAGATAAAAAAAAAAAAAATAGTTAAATATTCTTTTCTTGCTGATAGATTTTTTTTTACTCCTGTGGCAGTGGAGACTTCTGGGGTTATTGGCCCTTGTTCGGAGGATTGGCGCGATTAAGTCTCGATTAAGTGACGAGCCTCGAGAAACGGAATGGCTCTTGCAGCATGTCTCACTGGCGATGGTTCGAGGTAATGCTTTCTCCATCATTGTGGATAGAAAAAAATTGTTTATAGTTACTTTGTTCCAACTTTTTTCTCAATAAATAGATTTTTCACTTTTTCAAAAAAAAAAAAAAATCGCTTTCTGGTATTGTCAAGTCCTGTGAAACAGTTCTTCGCATAATACTTCACTATTATACTTATATTTAAATTTGAAATATAGCGTTCCAGCGACGTTGTGCAGATACGATATTGACCTTTCTTGATAATGACAAATACATGAACTTTAGAGAGATTATTCACAATTTTGATCCGGATGGGCAACAACTTATTCGAAAGTTGGAAAAATATATAATAAAAAAAACCCCAAAAAACTGACTGTCATTTGAATTTAATAAAACTTGGATGACAGAGCGAGTCATGATTATTTTTTAATATCTGAAGAGCTCATTTTTATTTAAATTTAGGAAAATATTTGTTTTGCTTTGAAATTTCCCTGCATTTTTTTTTTCTGTAAATTTTGGGGTTTTGTACTCGAGTGTCAGCGTATGCACACAATAGAATTGTATTATTTTGTCCAAAGTAGCAAGCTGAAAAATAGATTCTTTGTCTTTTTTGTTTTTTTTTATTATAGATGCGCTTAACTCTGACAATATTAAGGACGACAGAGAAAAAGCATGAAAAGCAAATGATTCGTAATGAACAAGAAACTGAAAAACAAACCATTTTCTTCTGAAGAAAAAAGATTAACAACCAGCTTTTGCTTTTACTTGCATATTCACTTAAAAAAAATACTTTTGATTGCTTCGATGTAAGCGCAAAACAACTTTATCCTTAATGCGCTAGAGAACGCTAGTTGTCTTTTTCATTTCAACGAAGCAAAAATGGCGCAGATTTAGCTGTGCATGCAGACCGGGCATACTTTGAAGCTTTTGCGCAGGCACCGATTACAGTTTCCGCTGATAAATCTGTCGTTTCTTCTGAAGAACTGTTTGTTAAATTACGATGACTCGTTACGTTGTGAGATGTAAGATTTGTTTATGCAAGTATTGGGTGTTTGATCTCCATGCTTTCGTACGTTCATCTAAATGAGGATAGGGATTCCTTGCATTGCTCTTCTTAAAACTTGAAGATTATATATATATATATATATATATATATATATATATATATATATAGAGAGAGAGAGAGAGAGAGAGAGAGAGAGAGTATTTAGGCATCAATCCTTCATTTATGCATGTTTCATTAAAGACGACAGACAAGGCACTACGATTAAGCTTTTTATTTAATTTTTCTTATGTTCGAACAAGTGCTTTCTTTTCTGGACACAGAGTGTGAAGAAACTGTCCAAATGTTCTGTAATTCCGAGCGCTTTCGGCTATACTTTTAATATGATGTAGGATGACTTTATTTTTTTTTTTCAATTTAATTGGGTGTGTGAGTTGTGTATGTTTTTAGTGTTATAGAGATATTTTATTTTCAGAACACGGCACATTGTGGCCGTGTTCGTAGTTAATATTAAGTGTTGGCCTTTTCTTTTTATTATTAAGGCTTCCATTATTTTTTATCTTTTTTACATGTGGATGAGGTTATGACGTTTGTAATTTCTACTAGTACCTTTCGGATGGAGTCTGGTAAGTTTGCGTGTGTGTCTAAATTGGTTCTAATGGAACTGTGGTCAGACAGGTGTAACGTAAGGGGTCTGGATAGGCATGTAGTCGTGTGACCGATGTAATTATTTATGAATTCGGTTTGATTAGGAACACAGTTCCTTAAGAGATACTTCAACTCATAGATAAGGTTCGTTCGTTGTAATTTTGACTTTGCTGGTGTGTTGTTATTTTTTAGGATAAGGTTAGCTCTCTTAAATTTTTTCTAGTAAATAATTTGATTTTTTTTTTTATTCGGGTCAATTGGGGTAGTGTATTTCGTTATAATATTTCTAAGTGAAGATTCATGGTGTTTGTATTTAATGTGCATTTGCTTTTTGTAGAAAATATTTATGTTATTTTTGA
>OZ010588.1:4910251-4917751 GCA_963932145.1 Acanthosepion lycidas
TGGGTGAAAAAAGTATTCGTACAATAAAAAAAGAATACATAATCTTCATTTAATACTTTATAGAATAGCCATTATTCACTTCAACAGCAACCAACCTCTTCTTATAGTTCTCAATGATTTTTACCTTCTTTAAAGAGTTTAACAATCAGTTCTTTTTGCGAATTTATCAACCTCTTGCCAGGATGATAATCTTCTTGCACGAATATCAATTACAGAATGTTCTGTTTGTATTTTTAGGCTAAAAACAACCACTGATAACATTATTGAAACATTCTAAAATATTCAACTTGAAGTAATTTAAATGTTTTAAAATCTGAAATTTGCTTTGTACGAATACTTTTTTCATCCATTAAAATGGTAAATGGAATTTATTTCTATTAAATTAAATTTTTAAGTTTTCTATGCATATTTAGTTATTATGCATTTGTGTACAGTTAATTCGACGAAAAGTATGTTTATTCATAGTTGGAAATACAATTAAAAATTTGTATGTGCACGAATATTTGTTCCCACCCACCACTGAATATTTGTAATTCTAGATAAAATGCGATGGATTTCATTTTTATTTCTTTCTTTCTTTGTTGCTCGTTTATTTTGATTATTATATTATCATATGGAGGCAGTGTCGCACCGCCGCTCGTTCGAGCGAGCACTCGAACAGTTGCTCCGATCCGGCTGTTTCTCTCGAATTAGACAAGATAGCTATGGCCACGGCCGACGTAACACGTTTTGATCGGTATGATAAAACAAACCTTTTTCACGACGGTCTAAACTCAGTTCACGTTCCCTGTCACGTTCCAACGCTTGGCGAATTCTGCTTCGCAATGATAGGAAGAGCCGACATCGAAGGACCAAAAAGCGATGTCGGTACGAACGCTTGGTCGCCACAAGCCAGTTATTCCTGTGTCCTCGGTGGAACGGAGCTCTCCTCTCTAAAAGGATCGATGGACCACGCTTTCGCGGTCCGTATTCGTATGGAAAATCGAGCGACTCTTCCTCTGTTTCAGCGGGTGAGCGAGGAAACGACGGAAGTGGTGGTATTTCAGGTTCGAGGAAACTGAACGACGCCGGTCACGGCGAAGACTGGAAAAACGCTTGGTTCAGAGACCGCCAACGATGCCGCAAGCTTGGGCGATGTGGGGGGCATGCGTCAACATTTACAAAAGACATAGATCCTACGACCACCCCGGGATAGCGTGCCCATGCAGCCTAAACGGAATCCTGGAAATCATATCCGGCCAAGGTGCGGGGGCATGATAAAACCAGCTGTTAACAGCTGGGACTTTCTCGTATCGCTATAGGCCCCTGGTATCAAAATTATTAAGAAGGTCTTCCACCAGGCCTTCCTGGTTTGTTTTGGTTTACGGCATATCAACCAAAATGGATTATTTAATACCGACAACATTTTTCCTGGTAATATTTTGTTTTGTCAAAAATCTATTTCTGGTAATATTTTTTCCTCAAAAATGTATAGCTGGTAATTTTTGTTTTCAAATAATAGTTTTTTTTCTTCAAAAAATTATTTCTGGTAATAATTTTTTTACAAACTATTTCTGGTAATAAAACCTATATTTACATTTTCATAATGTTGTTTACCTCAGTTCCGGGGTTAACTATTTGGCTATAGCTGGGGCTCTAACAGGTGCTACCATCCCAGGTCAAAGTGGACGTAGGAACACCAGCAATTAAGAGGTGGTTCCACGCTCCTCAAAACCTCCCGATCAGAGGACTTGCTGTTGGACGTAGTTTATCGTCATACGCGGGACGCGGATGTAGTTTATCGTCATACCCGGGACGCGGATGTAGTTTATCGTCATACCCGGGACGCGGATGTAGTTTATCGTCATACCCGGGACGCGGATGTAGTTTATCGTCATACCCGGGACGCCAGACCTTCTTGAGTGCTGTTGTTTGATCCGTCATATTTATATAAGTCATGGAAGAGCGCACTACGAGATTGGACGCAATTTCGCCGTCCTCTTCGTTCCCGTTTGACAATTGGCTTAGGCGGCTGTCCTTCAGAGTGGCATTGAGTTGAATCTCGCCGGTGCATGTGTAGCGGAATTGGAACAATCCACCGGTAGCTAAAGCCACTTGCGAACCGCCCGACGAACCGCTTTGTCCCCTTTAACGGGTTCGCCCTTACGGTAACGGCCGAAGGCAAGCTGATGCTGTAGATACGGTAACAGGATTTTTTATGCGATTGAGCCTGACCTGTAGCTGATCCAGACAAGGGTGTAAGGACGATGACCTCCCAGTTGAACTGGACTTCGAGATAACGGAGTTCCGTTTCGGCGGTTACAATCGGGAGGGTGCCGCCGTTCACTATCAGCGCGATATCGGTGTCAATGAAGCTAAAGTTCCTCTTGTTCCCGCGAATAGAGAGCGCACAGCATTTCTGGGCGTTGAGCTAGAGTTCACTGCGACCAAGGCCGACCACGAGACGATCCAGCCGCTTTTGCATCTCTTCAGTTGAACTGGCGAATAGTTTCAAATTGTCGGCGTAGGTTGAGTACGATCGCGCCGATCGTAAAGATATACTCCTCCTACTCCTTCAATATCTGATCCAGGGCTAAGTTAAAAAGACAGGGTATGGGGGGTGGGGTCACCCTGCTTGATCCCACGGTGTTTAGGGTGGATCAGATCTTTCCCAATCTGCAACCTGCTAGAGCTACTCCATAAAGAGGTCGGGGAGCATCTTCCGTTGGAGTATAACGGGTATTGTGCAAGATCGAGTTAAATGCTTTGCGAATGTCTACTGATGCGACCACTAAGTTCTCACTACAGATAGGGCCGCATTCAGCTTTAGGATATTGTGGGCAACCCTGAAACTACGTCCGCGTCGGCCTGTGATGGGAGCCGCTGCCCGAGGCTAACAACAACGAAATTGAGTTTCGGCAGCATCGGAGAGAGTTCCACCCACGATCGCGGTGAATAGTCCCACCCCTTTACGCCTTGGCGGTTTCACATTCCCTTGAACTCTCTCTCCAAAGTTCTTTTCAACTTTTCCTACACGGTACTTGTCTACTATCGGGATCGTCCAGGTATTTAGTCTTGGATGGAGATTATCACCCAGTTTCAGCTGCGGATCGAAGGCCGTCGCTCGCCATCCGCACCGAACAGGCCTGGCACCCGCTTAGAGACATGAGGGTCGTCTCGTCCGAGCCGAGGGCGGCGGCGGTGTGTTCGTATTAGTGAGATGCTGTCGACATAATCGAAAAAGAGATACGTTGGAATTTCGAACCGAACCCTTTATTTAGTCTATGGGTGTACATTGTTCTAGTTCCACGTGCCATGCCTTTTCTGGATATCTAAGTTTCAGTTATTTCCCTTTAGTAACTCGACTCCAATTTTTTTTCGCCTCTGCTGTGGCCATCTTTGTCATTTTCACGACATCTACTTGGGTCAAGTCACGGGATTACTTCAACCAACGTTTTTATCCACTGGGCCGTGTCCTTAGGGACATATTTTCGGAACTTATATGTCAAAACGTCGTGAATATGATGAATTATCTTGGAAATAAAAACAGAAAAAATATGTTGACTAAAACCTCGTAAGAAACCAAAATATTAACCTAAAACCTCGCGCCATGTTCTTAAATAGCATCTATATGGATGTCATGCATAGAACCAAACATGTTCAGATACATCTAAACTATCAGCTCTATACAACTGCGTTGGCAAAACCGAATTTGAGTGAATGAAGCAAGTAGGTCTTAGCGAGTTCCATACTTTTTTGGACTGGCGTTACAGAATCCTAAACGAAGAAATTTACCAAATAACAGGAAACACGTCACTTGAGAACGTTCAACAATAACTATAATTTGCACTATTTACATTGTTCGGAGATCCCTACAACCTGTGGGAGGAAGTTCAAATAGAAGACAGAGAACATCACTGGAAAATGCGAAAACTTAAGGAATCAGCGTCGTGAATATGGTAACGAAGATGAGGACAACAGTTCGAATAATTTACATAGTTACAAGAACTCATCTCAGAAATATTGGCAAACAACTATAATGAAACTCGAAGAGAAAATAATGACAATCAGGATGTTACGTTCCACACTACTTCAAACAAAAGGAAGGAAACCTCCATCAATACTGGAAAGCGCGATAACATAATACACTCTAGAAATCTATTTTTCTGAAAAAATTATTTTAATAGAAAGATTTTATAAATTTTAAACAGTATCACTGGCTAATTGGTCAATGAACGCTGAATGTTTCCTTATAAGGAAGCGACTAATCATTACCATTAGAGATGAGGATACAATACAATTTCATCCCAGCTTTTCTTAGACTTGTTGCCAACCAAGGCTATAGGACCAAGTCTCGTTTACACATTGCTGGGGTGAGAAGAGATGGATTTCTCAAGGGTATTAGCGCGTAAGTGAAGGTCATTAACTCGACAATCTGATTACTCGAAGAAAACGAGAAAATGGAGAGAAGAAAAAAAGAAAACGAGAAACAGACTAACGAAGAAAACGAGAAAATGGAGAAAGAAAAGAAAAAGAAATTTTATTTTTATTTTTATCCCAGTATATCTGTCTGAATTAATTCCATTTCTTATAAACATTCGGTCTGAAGAGATGAATATAACATTATTAATGAAATAAATTATAACCGATACGGATTTTTAAGGTCTTTTCTTTCATATGGAGAATACCGGACATCAAAGATTAAACGGTTGGAATTTTCGGAAACAATTATAAACGATAAAACCGGCTATAATTAGCCATACTGGTTGATAACTGCCCCGTGACCTTAATTTTCTGAAATGATAAAAATTGATAAAAAGCGAATTTCCTGAATTTTCGATCCAATGAGTACCTCCCTATAAACATGAATGACAAAATAAGTCTCCAATTTTTAGAAACAGGATTGAAATATTAGAATTCGTGATTAGCTTAATTTCTGGATCTTCAGGATTTGTTCCATAACTAGGCTAATTTAAACTTTTGCTTTCCGTGCTTGGTAACGTTATACAAATACGGATGTGCAATGTAATTGGCCCTGATCTGGCATCTCGTCTGCCGTAGCTCTCTCACAGACGCGCCGTCGTCTTTTTTACAAATACTTTCATGGAAATTGCTCCGATGAGCTGCTTTCGCTGGTTCCCAGACTTCATGAATTCAAGCGTCCTACGAGGCAGGCATCCGGCTCTTACCCTTTCACTGTCGAAACTGTTAAATGAAGCCGTCTCTTCTACTCCAATAGCTTCATATCTCGCACCTCTCGCCCGTGGAACTGCCTTCCCTATTCCTGTTTCCCTGATAGCTCTAATCTTCTACTCATCCTTTCCTCTATCACTCCAAATCTCTGTAACACCTTGCGTACTAGTGGCTTCCCGCCTTGCTTAAGGTGAATCGATTAATATATATATATATAATATATATATGTAGAGAGAGATTAATATATATATATAATATATATATGTAGAGAGAGATTAATATATATATATAATATATATATGTAGAGAGAGATTAATATATATATATAATATATATATGTAGAGAGAGAGAGAGAATGGCTACAGGTGAATGAATCCTGTAGGTTTCACAAGGACAATACTTCTTCGAATCTCATGGACTGGTGCTATACAGACTTACAAAGAACTGTTCTGAATAACAAAGACAACATCCCTTATGGACTTAAAAAAGTGGATAGCAGATGTAACTAGAAGGGAAAATAATGAAGACGTGAACTTCAACACAACTTCAAACGTAAGGTTAGGAAGGAAAGCTCTATGAAGACTGGGAAGAGAAATGAAGACTGGAATTAAAAAACCTATTTTCCTGAAAAATTATTTTAATACAAAGATTTTATAAATTTCTGCCTACAGAGGGACAGGCTGTTCGGTCAATGAATATGGAATGTTTTCTCATAATGAAACGGCAAATATTGAGAGACACAGAGAGAGACAGAGAGAGACACACAGACACACAGGAGAGAGAGAGAGACACACACACAGACAAGAGAGAGAGAGAGACACACACAGACAAGAGAGAGAGAGACACAGACAAGAGAGACACACACACAGACAAGAGAGAGAGAGAGAGACAAGAGAGAGAGAGAGAGAGACAGACAGACAAGAGAGAGAGAGAGAGACAGACAGACAAGAGAGAGAGAGAGAGACAGACAGACAAGAGAGAGAGAGAGACAGACAGACACAAGAGAGACAGACAGACACAAGAGAGACAGACAGACAAGAGAGAGACAAACAGACAAGAGAGAGAGAGAGACAAACAGACAAGAGAGAGAGAGAGACAAGAGAGAGAGACAAGAGAGAGAGAGAGACAAGAGAGAGAGAGAGACAAGAGAGAGACAAGAGAGAGAGAGAGACAAGAGAAAGAGAGAGACAAGAGAGAGATAGAGACAAGAGAGAGAGAGAGAGACAAACAGACGAGAGAGAGAGAGAGAGACAAACAGACGAGAGAGAGAGAGAGAGAGACAAACAGACGAGAGAGAGAGAGAGACAAACAGGCAAGAGAGAGACAAACAGACGAGAGAGAGACAAACAGACAAGAGAGAGAGAGAGAGACAAACAGACAAGAGAAACAGAGACAGACAAGATAGAGAGAGAGAGAGAAAAAAAACACAGACAAGAGATATATATATATATATATAGAGAGAGAGAGAAACAATAGAGAGAAAGAAACAAGAAAGTAAAATTACCAAATACCAATATTTATGTGGCGTAACAATCTTATTTTTCAATTATGTTCTGTACAACAAAGTGTGTGTGTGTATTTATTTATATTGAACAAAAAGACGAAAATATTACGGGAATTTGTTTATTTTTCATACTATCATAAAGTCTAGAAGGAAGAAAGAAGGAAAGTTATATATATATATATATATATATATATATATATATATATAAGAGAGAGAGATAAGTCAATAGAAAGATTGAAAAGACTATAACAGACAAATAGATCTGATTAAAATCGAATTGATAGCTATATAAACAGACTGATAGATAGACAGATATAAACAGTTGAAAATATAGACGAGATAAAGTTAAGCAGGAAGAATATTGAAAAATGAAAGATATTTTGCTCCTGGCGAAAAATGCCAAATTTCATTCTTGCCCTTAATTATGATATCTTTCAGTTTTTCTTCCGCAGCTAAAAGTAACCTTTGATTAAAATCTTGTATTCTATTTACCTGAAGAGCAATCATTTGTCCATCTATTGTAGTAGGGTTATATATATATATATATATATATATATATATGAGAAGCTCTATTTAATTCAATCTGTATAATATATAATATTTACGAGCGCATTGAACAAAATAGTTCCTGATTAAACTATTTTAAGCATTTCCAGGGTCAATGAGAATGCGTTGTAAGTTACAATTTCTAGAATTCTTTATGAAATGTAGGGTTCAAGAAGTTTGGAAATATCGAAGAGAGTGAGAGAAATAAGAACGAAAAAAAGATGGGAAACGAAAAAAGACGACAGAATCGAAGAAGAGAGAGAGAAACAGAGAGAGAA
>OZ010588.1:4922751-4935251 GCA_963932145.1 Acanthosepion lycidas
GTCCTGTGCAGCAAGAATAATACCTTCAGTTTTTAACCCTATACGACATGACCACTGATGGATCCGGGGGATTGTTTTTTATTATGCCATCAGAGAGAAAAATGTATTTTTCGTCACGTTTGGAAAGCAATCTACACAAAATGGGAAAAGTATGAGTATAAATTTTTGCAATTCCAGGAATTTGATCTATATAGCGTTTTGCTCTTTTTCATATCTTCCATGTTCTATGGATATGCCACATTATTCTGATTTCTATACCGCAGTTCTGTATTTATTCAAAAGTTTTTAAAGTTGTATATGAAGATATACGCGTTTTCCCTATTTACACTATTCGGACTATTGCCCTCATCTTTGTCGCCATATTTATTATAACGTTTCGGCCGTTGTACGTTCCGAATGTCGAACTAAACCCTTTATTTCGCTCACTAGATTAGACTGTTCTAGTTCCACGTATTAATGGATGCCAGTTATTAGTTATCTCCTGTTAATTCCCCTCTCCAAGTTCTCCACCGTCTTAACGGGGTATTGAACTCACACTCTTTGGGTCCTGTCACTGGATCTAACAAACACCTTTATCCACTGTGCCATGTGTCCTTGAGGACATCTGGGTATGTATTTCTGGGTATTATAAACCTATTGTCTGGCAACCATTTTTTTTTACCAGTGCTCATATTGCAATTTTTGCTGTTATCATTGCATGTTTTTACCAGAGTTCATATTGGAATTTTTGTTGTTATTATATTTTATTATTTATCTCCTTCTGCAAAGCCTCGTCCGACAGTAACGAGCAGGCTAGAGCACTTTATAGTAACATCTGTTCCATCAACTACAGAGTCAAGATGATATTTATGCTAGTTTGCAGCTGATTTTGTCCCGTAATGATGATAGATCTTCCACTGTAGATATTGACCCTATCATGATTAGGTGCGAGTATTGAGTTCCCGGAAATAAGGTGATCAATTGTTTCAATGTATTGCTCACAGAACCTACACTTTGGGACTATTTTCCTCTCTTTGTCGCCATATTTATTTTGTTTCGGCCGTTGTACGCTCCGGCCTTCTTCAGGTGGTTGGAATGTCGAAATGAACCATTTATTTCGCTCATTGGGGTAGACTGTTCTAGTTCCACGTGTCATGTTTAATGGATGTCAGTTGTCATTTATCTCCCATTAATTCCTCTCTGAAAGTTCGCCACTACATTAACCGGGTATTGAACTCACACTCTTTGGGTCCTGTCACTGGATCTAACCAACACCTTTATCCACTGTGCCATGTGTTCTGAAGAAAGTCGGAGCGTACAACGGCTGAAACATTGTAAGAAATATGGCGACAAAGATGAGGACAATAGTTCGAATAATGTAAATAATGTACATAATACATCATCCCAGAAATATGGACAGATTTGGAAACTGGGTTGAGCCAAAAATTTCTCTGCACCTCCTTTGAATAAATATGACGAGGGCCTTCTTTACAGTGGTTTCAATTTTCTTATTCCGTGACTGTCAGTGCCATGAAAAAAAAAAAGAAAAAAGAAAAGGACATTTAAACAGTAGTTACTTCTGTAATTTTTTCTCTTCTTTCTGGCGGTGGGAGAACGTTTGTAATATCCCCACCTCTCTATTATTCTAATTAGTTATTATCACTCTCGGACAGGAATATATATATATATATATATATATATATATATATATATTGATAGAGATCGACTGATGGATAGAAACAAAATACGATCGATGTGGAAAAATATAATTACATAGATCCATAGTTAGACGTGAACAAACTACGACACATGATATATGGGACAACTTAAAAGGATAGATACATGCATGAACAAAGACAAAAGAAAAACTTATCTTAGGCTTGATAAAGTGCCTCAGAGGACGAAACGCGTGGGCTAAATTATCCTTTTCTCTTTCCTCATATCTTTTTACATATATTTCATTTCTGAAATGTTACACACACACACACACATATATATATATATATATATATATGAAAATACTAAGATAAGCGAACAGAAATGGAGAGATAGATACACAAAATAGATAATATAAACAGACTTAAACAAATCACTAAATATAAATAGAGTGAAATAGGTTAGATAATTAAATTCTGCTATGGACTGAAAAATAAAATATTTCCTCAAATTTAAATAATAGCCTTGAATTTTTTCATCTGGAGGCGTTACATTTTTTAAATTACTTTTGTTGATAAGAGAAGAGGGGAGAGAATGTAAGGACGGGAGCTACAAAAAGTTTTTTTTTGTATTTATTTTTAATATATCTTAATGTTAACCTGAGAAATGTATTATATTAAATGCTTGAATTGACAATTTAGTCTGTATTCACATTGTTTTCTTTCTCTTTTCTGGTTATCTTTTTTTTTTTTTATTTCTTTCTTTCGCCATGTGTGTCAACGAAGTCAGATAAGTGTAAAAGCAATATCTATTTTTCTTGACCCTTCTTCACTCCTCTCTGTCCTTTGCATTTGGCATGCGCGAACGAGAAGCCGGCCAGGTGCGCCCTGAGCCGACGTCCTTAAGGCGGAAATGATAAAGCCGTCCAGATTGCGACGGCCATTTTTGTATTGACGTCACGGACTGTCTTCCGGTTTCCTGGGATGCCGATAAAAGCGAAAAAATTGTTTCTTGTGAAATCGACAACAAAGTATAAAAATAGCGCCCAAATATATGAAAGACCAGTTGATATTGCATCAGTGTTGATGCAATTCAAATAAAGTGCATGAATAAAGTGAAATATCATCCCACTCTAATGTCAAATCAGTGAAACAAAAAGCTTTCTTTTAATGTAATTACCTGACATTCAAGTGTTGATGAAAAGGACTTAAGTATTTTTAAACGCAATTTTCATTCTGGACGTAGGCGATGACATATTCATAGATCCATTATCTTCTTGGGAAAATTAGGAGTTATATTCGTCACAATTTTTATTTCAGAATTTTTTTTTTCCTTAGACTGGCTGCTTTCCAAGTTTAGAGCAGTCAGTCTATCTAACCCATAGCTGGAATTACTAGAAATGAATTCACTATTTACATTATTCGAACTATTGTCCTCATCTTTGTATTTATTAGAACGTTTCGGCCGTTGTACACTCCGGCCTTCTTCAAGTGATTGGAATGTCGAACTGAACCATTTATTTAGCTCACTGGAGTCTAGTTCCGCGTGCCATTTTTTAATGGATGTCAGTTATCAGTTATCTCCTATTAATTCCTCTCTCCAAGTTCTCCACCGCCTTAACCAGGTATTGAACTCAAAACTCTTTGGGTCCTGTCACTAGAACAGCCTACCCCAGTGAGCGAAATAAAGGGTTCAGTTCGACATTCCAACCACTTGACGAAGGTCAAAGCGTACAACAGCCGAAACGTTGTAATAAATATGGCGACAAAGATGAGGACAATAGTCCGAATAATGTAAATAGTGTACATAATACCTCATCTCAGAAATATAGACAGAGATAAATTCATATCATTCCCCATGACATTAATGCTGAACTTGGCTCGACGATTCTTACTGTGCCCATAACAGTTTATGAGTCTTAAATAACGTTTCTTATTTTTTCCTTTAATTGAAAACTTATAGTATCTCAAAGATGATGGATCAGGTTGTCAGAAGATCTCATCTGAGCAAGCTCTAACAACCCAAGGGAAGAAAAAGTGGCTTTTAACTTTCAATACATGAAAAAACAAGCAACTTTTTATCATCACCAAGCTGACCGTGAACCCCTATCAATTACGATGAATGATTGAACTCTTAAAAGAGGCTCCTCGCTTAGAACGTCCATTTAGATTTAAGTCCAGTCCAGAATTAGGACTCATATATACAAACCCATCACAAAAGCCATGGGAAAATGCTTGGCCCTTTACACAGATTTCATCTGCCATGTTTTATCTTTACAAGAGTCAGAGCAGACAAAAAAGTGCTTCACTTTTCCGTCTCGACAGAGTACAAAAGCGTTTACGCGGGCTTGTGGGCGATGAATCATTTCCCTCTCTACAACCTCTCTCCCCGACAGGCTCAATGTCGTAAGCCTATCGCTATTTCCATGGAAAATGTTCTGACATGCTACATTCCGTAGTTCCACCCGTTCAGAACTTTGCAATTAAGACCCATCAGATAAAAAAAAATTCAACTCGAGGAGATTCTTCCCAAGACACAAGAGCTGATGCTACCCAGATCACTGCAATTTTAACCTCTTCAAATCCAAGGTCAACCTTTATCTTACAAACCCCGATAATCTAAAATTCTTACGCCCATAAAAGAGACCTTCTTTTTGAATGGCTCTTGGACCTTTCTCAAAAATAAACGAGTATTATTTCAGATGCAATTTTTAAATATCTTTGTTAATTCATGCATCAATTTCTGACATGTGGAATCATGTTAGAATTCTGTTCATTTGTCGCTTAACACGTATAATACGACGTTCCAATACTTTTTAAATAATGAACTATTCTGTTTTGATCGCGAAGAAAGACGGAAAGGCCATATGAGAAACGCTGTTTGGTTGTGTGTGTGTGAGAGAGAGAGAGAGATGACAACACTCATGTGTTTAACGTCTGCTTCAGTGAAATGCAAAAATTTGTATCCTCTTCTTTAAATAATGACTGTCATTCATACTTATTGTTACTGCAATATTCTATTAACGTTAAGATTAAATATTTAACGATGCAAAAGAAGAATTTCCATTGGTATTTAATAGTAGAGATTTATCTCTTGTTCAGCATCGGGTTTCCCTTTTCTTCTAAATACTATTTTATACTTCTAATGTCTTCTCTTTTGTTTCGGTCACTCTTCAATAAGAGTAGATAGGTTCGCTTATCGCCAGGTTCACACTCCTCCCCGGTCTTTTGAACAGGAGTAGAGGTTCGCCTGGATCTAACCAACGCCTTTATCCACTGTGTCATGAGGACATCTGGGTATGAATTTCTGAGTATTATAAACCTAATGTTTTCCTAACTATTTTTACCAGTGCTCATATTGCAGTTTTTTGCTGTTATCATTGCATATTTTGGTTAGATCCACTGACAGGACCCAAATAGTGTGAGTTCAATACTTGAGGTAATGCGCAGCTGCAAAATCCCTCGGATGGCAGAATGCATGAATAAGTCGTTAAATAGATTCAACATTCTCACATTTTCATTGAAGGAGAAATTCAGCGTTCGATTCTCTATTCTAGTGATAAGGGCACCAAGATGTTTTATTTGTATCATGCATACAGATAGGCATACATAAAACATCGCAAGGTGCATCGGAATAGGGAAAGATTACTTCCAGAAAGTAAGTAAAGTATTAAAACATAGATATCGTTAGAAAAAAAAAAGTGCGTTGAACTGCTGTCGTATTTATCACTTTGTCTTATCAAGTGATGATGTTGAATGTACAATAAATGGTTTTAAAAGTTTCAAATTAATTAACAATCATTCGCAAGGGGAAAACGTTGTTACAAAAGCTAGATTGACCAATCAAAATACAAGTATAGGAAAATTCAAAATGCTTGAATAATAGCTATTCAGACGTTTAAAATATGGGTAATATTAAAAAAGAATTTGTTCTAACCAATAATTACTAAATTATATGATAAATTTGATATTAAAATTAAAAACTGCTAATTTCAAAATCAAAATTTAATCGCTATTAAGTTTACAACTATTAAATTACTGAGGAGAAAAGAAGAAATATGTTATTCAATTTATTTCTTCATTGAAGTTACTTTAGCTAATTTTATATCCGGTCCTTTGACAATATGAATACATTTTAATCCCCAGTGTGTGAATGGTGTCCTAAACTCACGCGTAAAACAAACACAATCAAATTATAATATATAAGCACCCAGACATATATATATATATATATATATATATATATATATACATACATACACACACAAAGTAACGAGACAGAACATATCCACTGTCCTTTAGTGGGGGGGGGAAGGGAAACCAACACACGTACATACATACACAATTAAAAGTGAATGCACTTTCCACACACACACACATATATATATATATATATATATATATATATATATAGTGTGTAATTTCTATGTATTATTTATTAGGTTGGTGCAAAAATAATGACGTAATAATGTCGTTTTTTGACGTTAAAAAATACGTCAAAAACGACATTAGAACGTCATTATTTTTGAACCAACCTATTATATATGCGCTGTATTTATTGGAAAGCGCTCAGTATCAGTAATAGAGCTAACATTTAGTTGGATTGATGTGATTGCGACCCTGAGTTTCACGCCCTTACGATTGTATGACGATATATACTTTCTTACAATCTAAAAATATTTCTGGCTTTAAATAACCTGCAAAGGGTTGATAAGCCGTAAGAAAAAAAACGAATGTTATTTTGGCGTTATGTCCTATCCTGTCCTTATTATCTAGACATTTTGGCCATAGAAAATGCTTACGTATGTGAAGTGATCCTTCAGGCTGTCTCTAACCCCGTCTATCTCGTGACGACCAATGTGACTTGGTATTGGTCGCGGCACCAACTGTGACGTTCTAACCCTTTGCTGATTCGGATGGGAATCTGGTTAGATTCGGTATCAGCTTTGTCGTTCCCAGCTCGCCTCCAACGTTTGGTTACCGAAGTAACTGCTTTGATTTCTAGTCTAACCTACCCACGTTGTGATTTGATCTTAGGTAGACGAAATCAATCAGTCGCCGGGCCGTAATGCAAGCCGAGTCCGAGCAAAGGTAACACCACACAAGTATATGTAAAAGAAAATACAGTAACAACTCGAAAAGTTCAAATGTGTTAAAAAAAAGAATAAATATTTTTATATCTGGTTGCTGAATACAGGACTGCGTCTTTCTCCAAAACCGCTAATATGGATTCGTGACACTTTATGCTTGTTAAGCGAGTCTTAACATCTTAAGTTGTTTTTTTTAAGAAACTGTTTTTTTTCTGTATCTTCAGGCGATATTCGTAAAACTTATTTTGGTGGTGTGAGTAAGTCGTTCTTCAAAAATAAATTGTTTTTGGTTAGAATTTGAAGTCGGGATGCGTAGATCTTCAGTCAGCTTCCTGCGAGGATGGTCTCAGAGCTCAACAGCCTCAACTGCAACTAACTTCTCTCTCTGACTAACCACAACTGCAACTGCCTTCTAACTCGCTGCAACTGCTTATATGGACGCCGACCAAAACCGGGTGTGAGCTTGTCGTGGTTTGGGGGTCCTCGATAATTCTAAATCCACAAGAAGAATTTTTTTTTTGTTTTCGGACAGGGAAATTTATCACTTTCCATTTTTGGAAGTCCATTACTTTTTTTGCTTTAGAGGGCTTCTTAAGGGTATAGCCCTCCCAAATTCTTCCTTTCTCATATTGGTATCTCACACCAATCCCCTCCGAGGCGTCAACATTCCTCCTTCTCTCTTACATGTTTACCTTCGCCCATAGCTCACGCCACCACTCAGCCAATGATGTTCGGCAGCGCGGGTGTTTACAATTATCGCTCAAAGGAAAAAAAATTTTTTTTTTCTTTTATTTCTCTTCCCGACAACAAACCCCTACGATTTGTAGTGTGGTCCTTAATCTCTATCTTAACCGAATGTCACCTGGACTTTATCAATCGAGATTTCCGCCAGCGTCAAGTGGGTGGCTAACTGGACGCAATCGCATTCTGTCGCCAATTATCTATCCTGGTATCAAACTTATGTTCAGGTCTGGACAATAAAACAGCTGTTTTTCCCAAAACCAAATGATATCTCCGAAGGATAGTTAATGGTTTATTATTCTTCTTTCTCTTTTCACTTCCTTTCTTTTTTTTTTTTTTTTTGGCGGTGGTCTTCAGCTGATGTCTTTCTCGGTCAGTGCGTGACCTGATTACCATTATCTCTTAGCATCCTGTTTTGTAGGCCACTTGACCAATTTGAAATTTTCATTATTGCCATGGGCAGATGCCTGACTTATTCGCTGCCTCGTGACAAATTAATTCGACAGATCCAAGATGTTACGAACCTCCTATCTTCTGCGAGAGAAAAAATATACTTTTTTTTTTCGCAAACGAAAACAAAATCTTCACTTTTCTTTGTCAAAAAAAAAACAAAAAACAAAACATCGCTCAGTATGTCTTTTCGTGATAGCTTCTTATCGCCTTAATTATTTCTCGCTTTTCATTTCCACGCGACCGCTAAATAGTGCCACACGTATTAAAAGTAGCCATAGATTCAAATCAAAATATTCCATGACTAAACAAACTATCAGGGCACCATTCCAAATCCTTAATTTCTGGAAACATTAGGAGTTAATAACATACACATGCAGTGGTGGCATCTCACCAGTTCGCGCGAACTTAAAATTATAAAAACTTAGGGAACGGGTTGTTGGATTATCCGAAAATAATCTCATTTAATAGCCGATGGCATGGAAAGATGTTGAAGAGAAGTTACCGAACTTTTGTAAAGTATTTCGCCATGATCTGTTAATGATTTCTGTGATTACGTTGAAAACGTAACGACAAATTACAATAAACACGTTCGACCCAAAACTATCCAAAAAGCTAAAAATACAATTAATACCATTGCTGTAAGTTCTGTGGAGGCTGAAAGAGGCTTTTCTGTGATGAACGTAATTTATTCTGACAAAATAAATCTAAGTTAATAATGGCAAATCTTCTACTCATAAATTTGATCAGTCTTCCATTGGATCTTTGAAACTTCAGTGATTCAGTTTGAATGCGGCTAAGAAACCATAACACAGCTGATGACACTGGAGCCAAAAAGCATTATAATTTCGAACAGAAATATGATGAGAACAGAATCTCAATCTGGAAATATCTTTAATGTTTTCGTTTAAATTATCAAAATCGTTTAATTATTTTTGATAAGATAAAGTGATTTTTTCCATTCTTAGATTGAAAAGAAAATAAGCAGAATAGATTACCTGCCTTTATAGAACCGGTTCCTGGAAATTTGGGATGATATTGGTTACATGATACCAGCAGAAGAATAATCCCATGTGTGAATTGATAGAAGTTCCATATCTTTCTCGAAAGTAATCACACAAAATGCATGCACACAAACACACTACCTTAGCTGGAATTGATTAGTTTCCGTGATGTCAAGGTCTTTCAAGTCTTTGAGACAAAATATCTTATGCATACTCAGCTGTACTTCCAAAAAGGACAAAGCAAATAGCACCTCCAAATATTGAACAAAAGGCGTTCAATTATTTTATTATTTGTTTGTGTTTAGGGTAATTGTAATATTAAGTTATCGGATAAAATAATTTTTCAGGAAAACTGGTCTCAAGTCCATTGTTATGGCTCTTTTCAATATGATGAGAGCTTTCCTTCCTAACCTTTGGTTTGGAGTAATGTTGACACCCTCCTCTTCGAGTTAGACATTTTAATTGTTGCTGCTGTCCTCAACTGATGTGGTTTCTGTTACAGTTCTTTGTTTGTGATTCTGTAGCGCCAGGCGACAAAGTTCGAAGAGGTATTGTCACCCCAAGAGCTACAGGCTACATTTGCTTGAAGCCATTTTAATGAGTGATGTGTGAAAGCGATTGAATGCATTTGACAGTTTGGACATTTTCTGAACTGGTTGGACGCCACATCTGGCATCCATATGAATGTCTCGATCTAATGAAGCTATTTAAGACTATAACGATATATGTCTATAGAAATAGGTAGAAGAAATCATTTCCATTGGTAATGTTCTGAGTATGATGAAACTAAACATCGAATATGAAGAGAAGCACGCATGTCATTTAATTAAATATTACTGGAAACGAGAACATTTTTCTGGGTTAAGCTAAAAAAAAAAAAAAAAAAAAAAAAAAAAATTAATTTCTGAGGAATGTTTGGAAAATTAATGGCACACTGTGTACCATATCCTTCCTATCACTTCTTCCGAAAAGACTACTATCAAATCGTATCGGTGAGTAATCACAATTTCTTAAAAAGCCCACCCCACCCCGCTAAAAATAAACAAAAGCACCCCCAAACAAGAAAGGCCCCCGCCTCAGAAAAAAAAAAAAAAATCAAGCAAAAGCAAAGACAAACAGTAAAAACAAACTGATCCATTCGGCGTTCATACGTCAAAATCGACGGAGATTACACACACACACACACATATATATATATATATATATATATATATATATATATATAACGTTGTATTTTAGTGAATACATAGGTCTGACCGACATTGTCTTTAGTAAGGCTTTCGAATGCACAGGCTGGTAGATGTAATCCACTGTCAATAAATGGAAAAATATCATAACGTCTACTCAAATACGTGCATCTACTATTAGGTTGGTGCAAAAATAACGTTTTTTGACGTATTTTTTAACGTCAAAAAACGTCATTATTTTTGCACCAACCTAATATAACGTTTAAAACTATAAAAATGTCAGATTAAAAATAAAATCCATTAATCCCTTAAATATTATATATATATATATATATATATATATATATATATATATATATGTGTGTATGTGTGTGTGTGTGTGTGTGTGTGTGTGCGTTTAGGCAGTATATCTTGATTCAAGCATGTTTTATTGAATAATATAGATATTATGCCTATTTTTTTTTCATAATAATCGTTTGCCGTTCTCTAATTAGCTTCTTGATGTTAAGTTGAAATTCATCAAGGAAGACGCTTTGTTTGATGAATTTCGAGAAGCTAATTAAAAATCTAGAAAGGATTATTATAAAAATAAACAGACATATGTCTATATTATTCAGCACACACACAAAACACACACAGATATGCATCATTACTTGTTTGGTAATCTCATTGGTTCAATCGAATTTGAAATCCTCAGTGAAGTTTTTGATGTTGCATCAACGATATTAATGTAGTACTGAAATTCAATCGGGAGTTTCGGGTGAGAGTTTCATTATGCCATTATGTTAACCTTTGTAAAGCTGAAATCTTTCATAAGTACGTTTGTCCTTGCAAAGTCTTCAGTAATCAGACTTTCTTCTTCCATTTAAAGACTAAATATATTGTAGATCTCGTTAGATCGATTTTAGAGTATCTGTTTGTAAATTAGATAATTTATAGTGCCATCAACTGAAAATAAAGGGCGACTACTCTGTAATTAGCCAAAGTCTAACGACTTTTAACATTAGCTTTACTTGTATCTATAATCAGGTGTCTCGTATTAAATGAGTATCGTGTATAGGTATACAATTCAAAAAGGGTACGTTAGGAATATAATTTATATTCAGTGCAAGAGGAAAAGACTAATGATTTTTTGGCACAAAATAATACCTTTGGAATAAGGACGAATTTGTTTCGGAAATATTTTTATGTAAAAATATGTAATAAAATTTGTTTTTATAAAATAAAAGCAAGTTGATATTTTTGTTTCAGTTTTTGTAAACACGCACACAAAAAACGAATAATCATTATCGGGCTGAACATAAATGATTATCACAGTTATTACTATTAAGAATTAAACAAAAGTTATGATCTTTAAGTCAGAAGATTTTAAACGATATTGCCCTAACAAAAATCTCACAATGATGTACAGTTTTTGCTGTGTTACAGTAAGAAACGCAAAAAATCGGGTTATAATATACTTATTGTCATTATATAACAGAATTATTCCATTATTATTATCATTATTATTATTATATAATCCCAAAATTACTACAGATCTATTGTTACGAAATTATTACATCGATATATAATTTTATTTGCTTTAGAAAATAAATTTAAACATTAATCACAAAAAGAACTTGGATTATCAATTTAGTCTTTAAGAAAGCATGTGATAATGTGTTTAAGCAAATAAAAATTATGAAATAAAGTTAGATTATTACTATTTGTAGATAAAAGTGAATTCATTAAGACGAGGCGAATTATCTCCCCTTATTTTAACCAAAACGCGGTACAGTTTTTATTATTTTTTTTTAACGAAGAATAAAGCATGTCTACGGAAAAAGAAACAAAACTAAAAACCCGCTGGGGAAAAACAGACACACTAGAGTAATCGTTTAGACAGAAGTAATTTTAGAGGTGTAAGGGTGAGAGAGATTTTTAATGCCTTTATTCTTCAGTGTATGCAGCCAGCGCTTCAGCCAAAAAGGGAAAAAATGACTTAACTTTCTTCATCCTTAAATAGCTACATCTATTGTTTTTCGGGTATATTTTGGGATAATATTCGTCTTTGTTCTTTCTGGTTTTTTTCGATCAATATCTAAGATAACGATGTACACAGAAAGCCACTCTTTTTTCCCCTATTCTGTTTCACTCTCGCTTACACACAGGTAAATTTGGACGGGCGGACACAATGGGACATACACTGTAGAATTCTCTCAATTAGATTCATCAATTTATTCCCTTTAGCTCACGTTTCACTCGGCCAAAGAGAGACCGCTTCCTTTGGAGCAGTCCTAAAACGCATATATTACACAATGTGTGTTTGTATAGATAGTGATCTCTTTCTATATATATATATATATATATATATATATATAGACAGATTTATATATATATATATATATATATATA
>OZ010588.1:4959685-5087185 GCA_963932145.1 Acanthosepion lycidas
TTAGGACTTTACTTTTAAGCAATATGGCAAATTCTACACGCAAAACGCTCTCTTTTGAAGAAAAAAACTCATTACCGCTATTAAGAAAAAAAGTCAATTTCAGAAATTTCTGATATTGTTCATAGGTCTAAAAGTGCCGTTCCTCGTGTAATTAGAAGGTATAAAACCAATAAAACGTTACATGCAAAACCAAAAACCGGCAGACCTCCAGAAACATCGCAAAGAGAAGATCGAAGAATTGTTAGAATATCTACAAAAAACCGTTTTGAAACTGCTACATCAATTGCCTGTAAATGTAATGAAGAGACAGATAAGATCAATTCCAGCTTCAAAGCCTCTCATTTCAAAGCGAAACCAAAGGGCACGCCTGGAGTATGCGAGAGAACATGTTGTTTGGACTGACGCACAATGGGATACAGTTCATTTCAGTGACGAGTCCAAGTTTATTATATTTGGTTCTGAGTGCAAAACTTACGTACGCCGTAGAACAGGTCAAAGACTGTCTTCTCAATGTGACAAGAAAACCGTTAAGTTTAGTGGCGGCAGTGTGATAATGTGGGGAATGATTTCATCTGCAGAAGTTGGCCCTATCATCCGCGTACATGGCAATATCAATGCTGAGATTTACAAAAGGCTTCTTTAGCAGCATGTACCAAGATTACACCACAAACTTTATGAATCTCCTATTTTCATGCAGGACAATGCACCTTGCAACAAGGCTCAGAAGGTTATGACTTTATTTGAAGAAGGAGGAATCGCCCTAATGAAGTGGCTAGCCCAGAGCCCGACCTGAATCCAATAGAAAATGTTTGGAAGATAATTTGAGAAAGGATTCAGAAAAGAAACCGGAAAACCAGGATCACACATGGAAGTTATTGAAAGACGAATGGGGGGGCGTTACTGCTGAATTTTGCAAGAAATTAATTAGATCATGTGGTCGACGATGCAGAGAAGTCATTGAAAATAAGGGGATGTTTAACAAATATTAAATTTTGTTGATATTTTGTTCACAATCAAGTGTTAACAAGATCGTTCCTTAACTTTTGTCCAGTAGCTTATTTCCTTTGTTCCATTTAATCTTTATTTTAAAAAAAAAAAACTATAATGTAAATTTTTGTAACTTTGTATAATATTTATGCATTACACCCCAAACTTTATTAAAAATTTCATTGCTAATCATGCATTACTTTTTAAGTAATATACATATTTATGTCTTTGCTGTTTCCGTTCCTTATATTATGGCCGCTACTGTGTGTGTGTGTGTATATAGATATATAGATAAGTCACAAGAAATCTTGAACTAGGGTTTGAGTATCCTGGTCATGTTCAAACTGGTGATATCGCCAGGTAACGGGGGCTCTCCCAGAAACTCTGCTCAGCATAGTTGCAGTATAAAACACTGGCCTGTGCAACCGGTATTGTAAATAAAGTGTTCGTTTCGAAATCCAGTCATCTGACGAAGGGCCGAGTGTACAACGGCCGAAACGTTGTGAATATGGCAATGAAGATGAGGATAACTATCCGAACAATGAAAATAATGCAATTTAATAATACCTCATCTCAGAGATATAGACAGATATAAAATTCTATATATCAGAATTACAGTGGTTAATATGCTATATTGAAAGAAATATCTACATCTTGTGTTTCGTTCGTTTCGTCTAAAGAAGTTCCTTCTAGGGATGAAACTTAATTTTTTTCAATTTTGACAAGATGTTAATGAGAAAACTCATTCTATAAACCAATAAATGATCGATAAACATAGGTACTGGCTTAATTAAAAGTTAAAATTAGCTTATAAACAATCAAATTAGTCACCTAATTAGTGAACAGTGATAATTTTGTAATTAAAAAAAAAACAACAGCATATTATGTAATTGCATTGAATACATAAAAAAAAAAATTCAAACTGCGTTTTCTTGTTTATTTTCAGTAAGTGTTTAATATTGATCTAAACAAATAACATCCCTTGAATAATTATGGGATGTTATTTTACAAATTTAGCATGATATAAAATTATATTTCTCCTACGTCGCCAGAAGTGTCCATGGGTGATTACGTTACTAGAATTCACTAGAGACATGGACAATTAATCTAATCCTCTTTAGTTGATTCTTCTATGGACGTAGAAAGGTGTTACTCAAAGACTGTGCCTATACTGATGTGACGCAAGGAGCATGGAAATAGCATGTGGCATTCTTTTCGATACAGTCTATTATAAAATTATGCCTCCAGGTTATTACTTGTCTCACACCCGATATACGCTGTCTGTTCAAACAATGCCAACATTCGGTGAAAGATGCCGTCAAAGCGTATTCTTTCCTGACTAAATTTCATGATTTCATATAAAGAAAAATAATTATGAAAAATTTCTCAGAGTTAACCTGTAGAAAAAGACAATATGTATAAAGGTAGAAGACAATAGGAAAACTATTATTAGCCGACGCGTTTCGTCCAATGTGGACATTTTCAAGGCAAAAACGAAGAATTTATTAAAAATAAATAATGTGGATAAAGGAATTAGTACTACATAGTAACTATCGGGTTCATGCCTTAATGCGATTTTCATCCGAAATGTAATTGGTTTAAAGATCTTATTGAGGCGAAAAACTGACAGTCACCATGCAGCCCCTGAAGAGTTAACCGAGTGATTTCCGGAGGGTCCGCCTACGAAACTTTAGAGTCGGGATGCTGAAGGTAACATTAATCGGCTTGGTGACAAACTTTTTACTTGTATTAATTCTCTCTCTCTCTCTCTCTATATATATATATATATATATATATATATATATATATATATATATATATATATATATATATATATATAGAGAGAGAGAGAGAGAGAGAGACTACAGTTCAAAAGCTTGGGGCGAGCCCAGCATTAGTATCAAAAAATTGAATGATAACAAAAAAGAGCTCTTAGAGTCATTGGAAAAAGAATGGAATCAACTATCAAACTTCTAATTGAGAAACATTTGCAACGAATGCGAAAAATTTGTGCCGCAGTAATCAAGACGAAGAGAGGATATTTTGATGAGAGCAAAATTTTATCATAAAATGCTTTTTTCCTTATTGGCATAGAATTTCTAATAAAATCATGTCACTTTTTTGTAAATAAAAAAATTCTCATATTTTAAAGTACAAAACACCTTTTTGGGGCAATTCAAAAAATTACCAGGGTTGGCCTCAAACTTTCGAACTGTAGTGTGTGTATGTATGTATATATATATATATATAATTACAAAAAGCTCAAACACTAATATTCCATGGTTATAATTTATTACATTGGAATCGTGATTACGATTCCAATGTAATAAATTATAACCATGGAATATTAGTGTTTGTGCCTTATAGGTACCTCCACGAAATCGCTAAAAAAGAGCATAGCTTGATGAAAAAAACGCCAACATTGCCGAAAACAAAATTTTATCGTCTAAATGCTTATGTTATTATTAAGAGAAAAGACCAAATTTGTTTTTTTTTTGTTTTGTTTTAAAATTAAAAAAAAAAAATTTCCTTCTTTTTAGAACATTCTAAATTTTGATTAAAAACAACAACAACCTGTTTCCCTTTGTATCAGCGGAACGAGTAAATAACAGACACTTTTTAGCATGTTTTTTGGTATGGCACGCATTAATTTGGAAAATCTTGCAAAAATAATTGTCGGATGTTAATGAAACTTTCCGGAACTATTCACAGATGATCGAAATTATTACAAATGTTTTTTTTATTAAAGTCATGGCAGAAATATTTTTTAATATTTATTACCCCCCCCCCCGCAATAACTAATTTTATGAAAACGCTAGAAATTTGATCGCATTGGGTTTAGTAATTACAATAGTTAAAAGCACAAGTCTTTGAGGAATGCAAATCATGTTTTTTTTTTTTTTATTTGGACCCCCCCACCCCACCTGAAAATCAGCTCTGAATTGTAACATACAAAATTCAATAAAACAAAGATATTATTTAATTTCAAATGCTTTTATTTGCTTTTAGTTGTTTTTATGGATATGGACAAAATTTTCTGAAAGCAAAAAATTTTTTCGATGAAAAATGAATTTTTAATACAATTATTAGTTATTTCTTAATTATAATAGATTTTACATTTAAGTTGTTAAAATGTTATAAAATTAGTTAAAAGCCGCATCGGGTTCCCTAAGTCTCGTTATGAGATACATCTTTATTTAGCGCGTTGTAAATTGTATCATTTTGACTAATCAGAAGATCCGCAGTAATTAAAAAATGTAATTTTGTGTTTATAATCGGGCTGTAATTATAAAGTACGGAAGACCAACCAGAATACAATTAAGTTGCGTTATTTGAAATAAGCATTGTTCTCCGCTGTTAAGGCCTTTACTTTTCCGAAGCACGTGTGGAGAAGTTAATTTGATTTTTGAATTTCAACTGAGAAGGGTACCTACAAGTATCAGTATCATCTTATGAAATTTATATGATCTTATTTTTATATTAATCTCAGTTATGACATTTGTCCATAAATGAAATATCAAAATTAATAAGATAAACGGAAATACAAATAACAGAGTAAAATGTAATAAATGTACATAAAATTATAGTATTTTATGTACACTTCTGATAAAATTTCATAAGGTACCTATAAATTAATGAGATACCTTATGAAATATGAAATTTAATGTCACTCTTAACAGTCTTATTTTAATTTCTTTAGAATATATTTTCCATAAAGCATCGTAAACGTAAGGGTGAAAGCTAAGTACAAAAAAAAACAAAAAAAACTTAGAGCGATGAAAGTTTTCGTTAAAAATAACGAGGTAAATAATTTGTTCATTTAAATGTAAATTATTTCACTTTTCTCCTTCCGTAGAACAAATTAGCTTCACGGAATCACTCAATATGTCATTTTATGACCTGCTTTGTTTTATTTTCAAATTTCATCTTTTCGGCGAAAAAGCTAAGTTAAGCTTGGTTCAAAATATTTTAAATAAACAATTTCTGATTTTCTTAAAATAACTTTTGAAAAAATGATAATCGATATTTAAAAGAATTTCAAAGGGAGATTTCCTGTTTTTAATAATATGGGAAAAAAAGGTCAATTTTGCTGACTCAAAAAAAAAAAAAAAGATTTTTAACGAACATTTCGGACGTGCTAGGAACGATTAAAAAAAAAAAAATACCCCCAAAATACTTTGATCTTTCCTCTTAAAAATAAGATTTAAACAATAAAACTTTGTTTTCGTCAAGTTTGGCATCTTTTCCATCAAAATCTTTTTTTAGCGATCCGCTGGAGGTACCTACTTTAATATTATATTCTTACTGTCATGGATATTGAGTGGATGTATTCTTTTGGAAATATATATATATATATATATATATATATATATATATATATATAAAAGGCAGGATTTGTGTGTGTGTGCGCGCGCGCGCGCAACGAATGCACGGCCACAATTTTCGACGGATTTGCACCAAAATTTAGATGCACATGCTCCAAGGTAGCGGGAAGGCCAAGACCGACTTTGTATTTCCCAACTTCTATCGATAGTAGAAATAATCGATTTTTTTCATGCTTCTACGGCAATTTTCATGTAGTTTGCGGCCATTTTGTACTGGCCAGAGTGAGAGCCTATAGCTGGCTGCCACAAATAGGCAGGAACATTCTATTGGCCAGCGTGAGAGCCAACAGCTGACTGACACGAATGTTAACTGGCATGCAAAAAAATCGATAGCTACATTCGTCACAAGTGGGAAAAATTTAAATCTGCATGGCACTTTACTCCAATTGGCTCATTGGCTTGTTTAAACTCAAAGTTGATTCTGATTCCGCAGAACTCGGTTGGGTGTGAAAAATATTTGTTGTTAACATTCTTTTTTCATTCGGTTTTTCCAGAAAGCTGATCATTTTGTGTTCATTTTGTTTAGTTCTTTTTTCGTAACAGATTTAATGTTTAGTATAGAGCTTAGAAAAATTCGCAGTGTGAGATAGGCAAGAAGTAAGGTATGTAGCAACATCAGCACAGCAAAGGTCACTCCTTTAAAAGCAAGGAAGGACAAAAATATTTTAAGTCAAATGATAGCGATTGCTGTACGAGTCGTACGATTTTTGAATCAAGCACGGGCAACGCCGGGTCATGCTGCTAATATATATATATATATATATATATATATATATATATATATATATATATATTGATAATTAGGATGGATAATTTCAAAGACGACATTATTCCAAAGAGAACGAAATGTAAGTTACAGAGCAATATAAGTACAAACCATTCTTAAAAATTCATTGTTGTTTTTCATGAATATACAATTTGTACATTCACAAAATAAATTATAACCGAATGGATTTTAAGGATTGTCTGTACTCCTATCTCGGCGACTCCCTAAAGAGTTCTGTCAATATATAAGGTTGGTGCAAAAATAATTACGTAATAATGTCGTTTTTTGACGTTACGTCAAAAAAACGACATTACGTCATTACTTTTGCACCTACCTAATAATTTTACTTAGAAGGCTGTATGATTTTCAGGCACTTTCCAAAAGTGCCGCATGCTTGAATCACCTCCCGGAGACTGACAACATCAAAAAGTTACCTTAGTAACAAATGGTGAGATTCGAACGCGAGTCTCATGGTCAGAAGGCGAACGTTATAACCACTGGTTGTGCTAGCAGGAAGTCAGAAGTCATCGTGACCGAGGGTTTGAGCGTGCTTGCCTTGTTTAGTCTCCTGATAATGCGCTCTACAGAAACTACAACTAACGTTCACACAGCATAGTTGCAGTATAAACCACAGGTGGGATCTGTGGCTGTTGAACAAAGAATTGTGCCTGAGCAGGCATCTGCAACAGAGATTGACTAGTCGCCCTAGTAGAGGGGTATCCTCGAATACAAGCGATCAGCCTATATATAAAATAAATCTCATTGACGTAGAAGCCCCAATCCATAACTGAGGTTTGGTCAGATTCTGGGAAGTGATCCGGGCTGAGAATTTTTCATCTCTTAACTGTGCGTGTGTGAAAATGTTTATAGATAAAAATGGTCATGGATAGGTATTTTATTAGTCTTTTCAATAGTTTGAATATATTCTCAATATATCTACAATTTGGATAATTTAACCTGTTTTTTGGAACTGCCACTGAAAAAAAAAAAAAACAAAAAAAAAAACCAAAAACCAAAAAACGAAGATTTATCTAAAAAATTATTATTATTATTATTGTTGTCGAGCAACGAAAGAAAACATTACTAAAAAATACTATCAATGTTTTCCTAAAAACAAAACAAAACACTTGGTCTGTAATGGGGAAAATGACAGAATAAATAAAGTTAATGATGGCATTTGAACAGCAGACAATATTTTTGTCATGGAAAAAATAAACCGTTGTTACAATAATAAATATATGGTTGAAAAATAACAGCCCAATAAATAAATCACATTTTCTCGTTTCTACGTATTTGTGAACAGCGGCTAATTTTTACGATTAATGTTAACCTTCAATTTTGGGAGGTGCACGCTTGGCCAGATAGTAAATTATTGAGATCATCACGAAGCAGAAATCTTTTTTTTAATCTCTCTTAACCTGTCAACCGTCATCGTGAGTGTGTGTGTAGAAAAAGAATGAGTAAATATCTTTATTGCGAGTTTTCAACACAGAATGAATTTGGTACCTACTCAAGAAGCTTAGCTTAAATTTGAAGTTAGGCTATGGATATATTAATGTACCTGACACTAGAAAAGCCATCCATTTTGCTCTTCATCATCCTCCTCTTTCTTGTCATCAGAGCTGGCTTTGTGTGTTGCGGGGCCTAATTGGGAACAATTTTGGCGGGCCCAAGTTTGAGTGTAGATTATTCTAGTGTGAGGGCCTCGTATTGTCAATACACATAATCCAGTGTTGAATATTAATCTCATAATTTAAACAGTGAAAATTTCAGATAAAAATTCAGCAAGAATCTCCGTGTTCGCCTACGGACTTATTAACTGCTAAATTTTTTTAATGCGCATTTTTGGCCCAGGCAGGTGTCTCAGGAGTTTATTTATTCCTTATGTTTAATTTCAGTAGTTACCATTGTCACTTTTATAAAAACTAGAACATCAAATATATATGTATATAAAACATCAAAAAATAAAAGAAATAAAAAATACTTTTCAAATTAGTTATTTTTCTACTCGTGTAATGTAAAATTACGACAGAAAGTGACTTCTTACGGCTAATAATAAAAACTTTAAAGGCTAAGTGTTGTAAAATATACCTCTGCAAATGCAATGTAAGCAATTCAATGTAAATACAAGGAATAACATGTAGTGATTTTTAACAGATCCCCAAATGGGTTAAGCAAAAGCAGAATAATTACTTACATTTACATTATTCGGACTGTTGTCCTCATCTTTATTGCCATATTCACGACATTTCAGCCGTTGTACGCTCCGGTCTTCTTCAGGATCTGTCTATATTTCTAAGATGGTATTTATCAATCCACCCACGGGAATCGAATGTGGCACAAGGCCTTTTTAATGTGGGTATCTCCGAGCCCGTAGGCCCAGCCAAAAATAAATAACCATCCAAACCCGCCGAGGCGGGCCAGTTCCGTCAACCTCACCCAACGAAACCCTACCCTTCGGCGGAGCTTCGTCCGGGTTCCTCTCTGCAAGCAGAGACTTCGACAGACACCCGACCCGGCAGCTCACAAAGCGCAGATACTACACTTTGATCCTAGCCACCGGGCCGAGCGGGTATTCTTTTTATATATTTCTAAGATGAGGTAATGTAATTATTTACATTATTCGGATTCTTGTCCTAATCTATATTGTCATATTCACGACATTTCGTCCGTTGTACACTCCGACCTTCTTCAGGTGATTGGAATTTCGAACTGAACCCTTTATTTCGTCCACCCGGGGTAGATTGTTCTAATTTCGCTTCCGGAAATTTCAGTTATTTCCCTTTAACACAACTCTCCAAGTCCTTTTTTGTTCACCAATGCAGTAATTATGTATTGAATTTACATACAGCTGCCCTTAAAGACGTGTTGGTTGCATCCAGTGACTTGACCCAGAGAGTTGCGAGTTCAATACCAGGCTACTGAATCATACTGCGAACAAGAACTTGGAAAGTGATAGCATTTAACTTATTAACTTTCCGAGTGTTTTTATATATGAAAATGTAAGGAATATAAGAGGAATTTCGATCGTTAACCATAGCATCAAGGTCCATCTCCAGTCATATATTTGGAAAGATACTATCGGACATTACGGACTTGTTGCCTCAAATCGATATTCAAAAGATTCATTTTTTTTTTTTTTTTTATTCTGTGAGAAAACGAGGTACGGATGTCGAGGAAAAGCATTTCTTCTGTTAGCATTCACTGTCACAGGCACCAAGTCAAACAGGTACCTCAGAAAGAGTCCGATGACAATCGGATTGCGTGGTCAACTTTTTCCAAATTTTCCGGCTTTTGCCTTTCTTGCTGCTAACCAGATCCTTGGTGGTCTTTAAGTTGCATTTTAGCACAAAATAGCCATACCACATGTATTAGGTTGGTGCAAAAATAATGACGTAATAATGTTTTTTGACGTATTTTTAACGTCAAAAAACATTACGTCATTATTTTTGCACCAACCTAATACATTTATTTCTCAAAATATTTTAAAATTTCGATTTGTTTCATAGCCCATCATATTTACAATCTCGAATATATGTGCCGTAACCAAGTAACCAATGAGGGTCGGTTGAGGAACCACACTTTCTGCAGCCGATGTAACAGTGGGTCAAAGACTGACGGAGATCATTCATCTTCATGTTGGTTTTCAATTCAGGGTTATTCTTCTAGAATGTCTGTCGCCGAAGAGAGTCCGGTTTGCACTGCTATTTAATCTATAGCTAGAGGAAAAGGTTTTCATGTTTTTCCAAGGGTAACAGAACAACGTGAACGAAACGAAGTCAGAATTTGAACTCGGCACGTAGAGTTTACTTTTCATGCGGGTAAACGCTCCGCCTTCACATTTTTCAAAATCATTTCACTCCAAGCAAGGTAGTAAAGCCACCAAGACGCAAGGAGTTAGTGAGGGTGAAAAATATGAGAAAAAGAAAAATATTGAGGCGAGAGAGAAGAATAAAAACAGGAATTAAGACATAAGGTAAAGATTGAAATTTGATCTTCAAAAATTTAAATATAAAGATGACTGGGAATGAAGAAGCCAGAAAAAGAGTTCCACAAGCGAGAAGTGCAATGATTGATTTAAGGTTTATCAAGCTTTTTCAGGTTATTTAAAGCCAGAAAATATTTTTAGATTATAGGAATTTTGTGGAGATATTCATTTACTGATATAATTTCTACTAATTAACCCACAGTAGGCGAAGGAGAAGAAGTGGATTCCTACTTTTCCAAATGGTATTTGCGCGTAAGTGAATATAATGAACCAGACTGGAATTGGAACTCGGCAATTCGATTTCCAATTCAGAGTCATTATCCATTACCCGCACATCCAAATTTACAGCACTTGATATTCTCAAGCGGTCACCCATCTAAATACTAACCATGTTCGATGTTGCTTAACTTTAGTGATCGCTCGAAAACTGGTTTTCAATATATCGCCGTAAGCCGAGAAGTGCGAGAGAAGAAACTGTTAGCATAGAATTTACGGTTACATATATTAATTTTAACTATACAAGTTTGAGACCTATCTGCCATTCTAGTACTGCGCCTTAATTTGAAAAGTCGAAGTACAAAAGAGTACTAAAAAGTCTTATGTAAATGGATGGCAGAACTGGGAGTAATAGGATTAACAAAAAGCGAAATAATTGCTAAAAGCTACAAAAGTTGTGGATGGCCCACATTAACAAAACTTTAATAATGCGACCTAGAGTCACGTTCCGTATGAGGCAGAATGGCAGATTCACAACTACGTCCGCGTCCGGGGTAAGACGATAAACTACGTTCAACAGCAAGGCCTCTAATCAGGAAGGTTTTGAGGAGCGTGGAACCACCTTTTAATTTCTGGTGTTCCCAAGTTCACCCTGACTCGAGGTGGTAGCACCTGTTAGGGTCCCAGCTATGGGCAAATAGTTAACACCTAAAATTGTATAAAAAAGGTTTTAATATCAGAAATACTTTTTATTAAAAAATATTACCAGTAATAATTTTTGAAGGAAAAATTATCAGCAATAATTAAAATTTACAGTGAAACATATACTGTTAGAGTTTGTAGATTTTGATCTAGTGCGAACAAAATATTGCCAAGTGAGTAATTTAAAAAAAAAACTTTACGAAAATAAAACCATCCAAGATTGTAAATTTCTTAAAAGAAGTTGGATTGTACTCAAAAATATGAGTAATTGAAAAATGGCTCAAATATATATGTATACATACATTTTTTTTTTTTTTATTTTTCTTTAAACCAAACTATTGCTATGAATATTTCAAAATTTTTATTGGCATTAAATGGCACACTGAGGTTGATATGCCATAAAACAAAATCAAACGACACGAAAGCACTGACATTCGGATACATGGTGTTATTGTTAATTGATGAATAAATATCTTCCTACGATTGATATTAAATTTCAATGATATATTTTACTGGATACAGATAATCGTTTAGTTATTCCAATTAAATAATCTTTGTAGACAAGAACAAAATCCTGATTTTTGTACATTGCAGGGTTCTGTTTTGTCCTAACTGATTCTAATGGAGAGGAATTCGTTTCTCTTCGGGGTTTTGAATGGCATTAAAAATTAACCCGTATCGAAAGTTTCGAGTATACCAGCCGTTCATGCGTGGGATGTCGTGAACGCGGACACACATCGTATTTTAGCCATTGATAAGCAATTTTAGCTAGGTTTTTTTTTTTTTGCTATTTAGTTTTGTCAGGGTGAGGCGATGACAAAACAAAGCAACTTCCATTTATTTCTTCTTATATCTCCATCGCCCATTTTACACGTTTTCCTGATGCTCGATTTTTCATTCGTGTTTCTTTTTTTTTTTTTTTTTAATTCGCCCCAGCCTCTTTCCACAATTCTTCATTGTTTACACGTGTAACGGCAAAACCTATTTATCAACAAGAATCTTGACATATAAACGGAATTAAAATTTGTGTTCAATAAACACAGAGAAAAAGATAGGGGACACATTTATATAAACAAGAGCGAACATACACGATAGGTGTGCGCACGGACACACACACAAACACACGTAAGTATACACACAAACACACGTAAGTATACACGCATACACCAGCCTGCACGTACTAGTCTTAGGTAAACAACATTAGTTTTTGTTCGAACTTATTAAAATCCAGTGTTTTTTTTTAGAAGGGGGGGGGGGCGTTTGAATTAAAAAACCAAAACAAAATTATTAGCAAATTCGATGATTACAAGAAAGGACCCTAACAAATAAATTCAAACGAGACAAAAATATTGCGCTAAAGTGATGGATAATATATATATATATATATGTATATATATATATATATATATATATATATATATATAGATATTATCCCATCTTTCTTTATCCATGCTTTTTCATTGGGAAATAGTAATGATTTACGAGAGTGCCTGATGTCAATTTCGCTTGGTTTTATTATTATTTGTTGATGGCCTTATCTAACATGCAATCAATGCAATCTTCAGGTGTGAATTCTGACCATTATCTGTCGCGTTTTCATGATGGTGATGCAAAATTGGGTCTACAAATTTGTGTATTTAAAATATAGAATTAAGTATTAATAATTTATATTGTTCAAATTCATGAGTACGAAAGTTGGAGAATTTAAAAATATATTTGAAATTTGAATTCGAAAGTAAACAAAATACTCAGAAGGTAATTCGTTTATTTAGCGTAAAAATTCGAGTTATGTATATTACCATAAACTATAATGCAGATTTAAAAAATACAGGTGCAAAAAAAAGGTCAGGACTATATATCGAATGTATTTACAACGTTGAAATTCTATATACATACACACACGTTATAAATTATAAATTAATCGAGTACAGAAATATTGCATTATGTGTGTATAAGGAAAGATATACATAAGTTCTGAGAAAATCAAAGTTGTTGCCTATTATATTAATATTCGTAAAATCCATGTTGCAATCACATTTAAACGGGGTCAATATTTTTGAGCAGGTACTTGGATGTGTCGATACATGAAGATATTAATTCAGATCTCAATAAGTTAGCATTTAAGCAATTCAAGTTAGGATATATATATATATATATATATATATATATATATATATATATATATATATATATATACTATTATTTGGTAATCCGTATGGATAATTCCAAAGAGGATCCAGATCCAGAGAGAGGTCAGTGTAAGAACAGAGCTAATGATAATTATGAAAGTGGAGACCTTAGAAACCCATGGTAATATTTTATTTCGCAAAACCGATACTTAGGTTTTGTCTCATCAGACCAAAATCAGTTTCAACAACAGATTTAAAATTTTAACAGGCACAAAACGAAATATTTCAAGATAAATTAAGTTTTAAGATATAGATTCAAAACGGGGGAAGGGGAAAAGAAAAAAGTGGGAGAAAAAAACGGAGATGTCTGTCTAGAGATATAAAAGGAAACCTTGATGGATGAGAGTAGACAGGTTAACCTATTTCCACCGGATGTGAGAAATGAAGTAGGGGGGGTATCTTCAAAAGGGAGCAAAAGAAAGAGGAAGAAAAGGGAAAACTTGATATATATATATATATATATATATATATATATATATACACACACACACACACACACACACAGTGACACGCATAAGTATTGGATACATGTTATTTTCTATTATAACTAGTTTATGTTCGCCATTTTGCCTGATATTTGGTAAGTAATATCCCGTAAAGTTGTTTTAGTTGTATGGGGAAGGAAAATTAAAAACTCATGGTTGAATCCATTTTTTTTTTTATCAAAGTTCAAAATTACCCTCTGCAAAAGTATTGGATACATCAATTTAATATTTTGTTGCGTAGCCTCTGTTTTGTTTCACTGCTTCCAGTCGCTTTCTATAGTTGCCCACAAGTTTTCCACACTGATTCACCGTTACTTTACCCCATTCTTCCCTGCATAATTCCTCTAATTGCTTGATATTTTGTGGATTCCAGGAGACTGACTTGGCCAATTCAGAGTACTAATACCATTATTTTCAAGCCATTCCTTTGTAAGTTTTGCGGTATGTTTGGGATCATTGTCGTGTTGAAGCACGAAATTCCGACCATGTCCTAAAGATGTTGCAGATTTCTGAAGGTTTTTCTCTAGAATCTACATGCTACCATTCATTCTGTAACTCACCAGTGTCCTTGGATGAAAAGCATCCCCATATCATAATGGAAGCACCCCCAAACTTAACTGTGGGGATGGTATTGTGCTTGTTGAAGGCAGTGCCATTTTTTCGCCAAAACTTGTCGCTGTGTTCCTTCCGAATAGTTCAACTTTCGTTTCATCCTACCAGATTAACTTTTCCCAAAACTGCATACCTTTCTTTTCATAAGTTTCGACAAACTTTAATCGGTCTTTGACATGTTTGGTTTTCAGTAAAGGTAATTTTCTTGGTGATCTTGAATGAAAGCCTTTACGATATAGATCTCTGCTAATGGTATCCTTACTTACAATAATTCCAGCACCCTCAAGATCAGTTTTAATTTTAGAACGAGTAATGAAGGGTTTTTTTGCACATTTCTGCTGATCACCCTTGAAGTACTCTCATTTATTTTTCTCGGTCTTCCATTTCTTGGAAGGTTTGCTGTACCGTCGACATACTACTTATACTTTCTGATGATATTTCCTACTGTACTTAGTGCTAGATTCATTTCTTTGCTAATTTTTCGATAACCTTGTCCTCCTTTGTTACGTTCAATGATTCTATCTCGCATATCTCTGGATAATTCTTTAGTTTTTGTCATTTTTAATCCTTGAATTGCATAATGCACATCAAAGAGTTAGATGATTAGTAGCACTATCTTGTAAATAATTGTGTGCTTCTCTGATTGGTCAGAGATAACATTCCAATACTATCTAAAATTTGAATATTGAAAGTCTTAAAATACAAAGTTTCGATTGGAAATTTGAAAAAAATGTCATGTATCCAGTACTTTTGCATAAGGTAATTTTGAACTTTGATAAAAAAAATGAATTCAACCATGATTTTTTAATTTTCCTTCCACATACAACTAAAACAACTTTACGAGATATTACTTACCAAATATCAGGCAAAATGGCGAACATAAACTAGAGTTATAACATGTATCCAATACTTTTTGCGTGTCACTATATATGTATATATATATATATATATATATATATATATATATATATATATATATATATATATGAAACTATTACCGCATTTAGATGGCTATTTCATTCTGGGGTTTGTCAATGCAATAACGTTTATTAAAAATGAATTTTAACGTTTTTTTAAGAATTAAAAGGAAGGAATGAAAAAGAGGAACAAACAACAAATAAGGGAAACGGCATTAAAAGAAAGAGAGGGATACAAAGAGTGTTAGAAAGGGATGGACAGGAAGTCATGACAGACAAGTTTAGACAGAAATTAAAAAACAATCTCTCTCTCTCTATATATATATATATATATATATATATATTATTCAAAGACCATGAACCAAATTTCTCGAATAATACCCAATCTAAACTGATCAATCCCACCAGGTCTGAGCGAGGTATAATTTCTAAAAATATAATTTAAAAAAAAAAAGAAAAAAGAAAATCACTGACAAACTACTAATTTCAATTGGTCCCAATCTTTGGAAAGACTCATTAGACACCATCAAATGGTCTAATATGAGGGGGAAGAATAGAGCAACGTTTTAGTAAATTCGATATCATTGATTTTCACTATTTCTAGAGATTTCTTAAGTGATTGCATAAGTTTTGCTAAGAAATATATGGTGACATTTGTTGAAGAAATCCTATTTGCAGCTAGGAAGTCACTTATTACTTAATGACTCCACCTGCATTAAGTGTGGGAGTCACGAGATTTTATATATGATGTATTGTAATTATATGCATTATTTACATTGTTCAGACTGTTGAACTCAACTTTATTGCCATCCTCACGACTTTCCGGCCGTTTTTAGCCGCCAAGGCTTTGTGTCCTACCCACTGAGTCCCTTCTTTGCAGATATAATTGACCCATTAATTGGAAAGTCACGGTGATATGTGCGCCCACTTCGTGGACAAAGATACCTCCATCCAATCCAACCAGATAGTGAGCCTGGATGTAGTGTGTCTGTTCAAGGTAGTCAAGGACAGACTGGTCTAGATTCATCCCTAGGAGATAACCCGATGGAGATGCTGACTGTACACCAACAACACAATTCGGAATGTGATCAGACATATCGACAGAATGAAGACTTAGAAATGGGCTGCCATTATCACCAGCAATGTCAATATTATACATGGAATACTTCGAAGAGATGGCATTAGTATCCACATCTAAAGACTATGGCTGAGATACATAGATGGCACCTTCATACTCTGGCCACACCAGGAAGAGGTCCAGATACTAGTGGACCATGTGAATTCAATACGATCATCGATAGAGTTTACAATGGAGAGAGAAAACTACAACAAACTCGCATTCCTGGATGTACTAACATCTCGAACAAAGCAAGGGTTTAAGACATCTGTATATCGCAAGTCAACATTCACTGGACAATATCTCAACTTCAACTCCCACCACCCATACAGTGTAACGAAAGATCTTCAGCTGCTTCCAACATCGAGCAAAAGTCGTAAGTGGCGACCCAGATACACATGAACAAGCAATGGTCACTATAGTATAAGCCATAACCTACAACGTAACTACTCTGGGTACATGAGAGCAGCCCCGACAAAATGGGATAGAAGTCTACAATAGGATAAATACACCCAGAAAACAGCTGCCTACCTTATGTGGAGGAATTAATTTGTGCTCAGTTAATTAAATTCTGTACAAGTGCTATTTTGTAGTAATTAGGGCATTCACTCTTATAGTTTAGAGTGCAATAGTTTTATTTGTTGTTTTTTATGGGGAAGTAGTAAATGTGTTGTGTTTATTAAAATGTCAAGTAAAGGGATTTCATTATCTTTGTTAACTTCGTATTTGAACTTGGACAGTTTTTTTTAAATTTTTTGGCGGAGGGGAATGTTTTTGACTAAAATAAGGATATCTATATATCTTAGGTGGAGGGAGGGTTTCTTGGTGGTGCTAAATATATTTTCTAGGTTGGCCACATAGAAGTTGCTGAAGGTTTTATATATATATATATATATATATATATATATATATATATATATATATATGAGAGAGATAAAACCGAACTGCAAACAAAGTACTACGATACTTATAAACTTATTTTCAAGGAGAAAATGTATTTCTTCATGCAGTGTGAGTCGAATATGGAAAATGTTTTGCTGCGAAAATATTTTTTTTTACTTTTTAATAGAATTTCAATTTTATATAATAATTGGAAATGTGAACTTTATCCCGGTGTAAGTTAGTTGCCTTATAAAAGAACGAAGCTGCAAAAATTTTTTTTTTTTTTTAATTTACTTTTACCATCCGCCATTATGTTAGTTTTCTAATTCTCGGTACATTATGCTTATTGGTTTTTATGTTTACACCTTACTTCCTTTTCATTTCTGTCACTTCCTGTTTTCACATTTTTTTTTTTTTTTATTGTAAATTTCGTTCGTTCGTTCTTTCCTTCCTTCCTTCTATACGTTTTATTTTATTCTTTCTTTCTATCCTTATTAACACTTTCTTTTCATTACCCACACCTTTCTTGATTCTTTGTTGCTTTATTTTTCTCTAATCTCTTCAAGTGTCATGTTCTTTCATGCCTTAAGCGATCGTAGCTTACGCCTGTTTTCTTTAATATCTGTCAGCTCTGCATTGTCCTGATTGTTCTTGAACGATTTCCTCTTGTCTTCTTTACGGGACCGAATTCAAAATTGTCATTCTTCCAGACTAGTTATCAATCAAGTCTACAGAAGCTTCTTGGACTTGTTATTTAACATGCAGATGAAAGTTAGGGTGGAGGGGGCGATTTGTGCGAAGTGAAAATTTTATGTCTCGGCTGGAGTTTGAACTCTGTTCACAGAACAGATTCCATTTTCTGTGATGTAATTGCTAAGCAACTCATACCTCTCTTTTTTTTATAGCAATTTACCAAACTTAGTTTAGCCGGGAGACAAGGTAATAAACCTCATAATGAGAATCGAACAAAACTATTTTACTCATCAATACTCCATGGTGAACAGCTTACCTCTTTCTTTAGGGACATTAAAGCTCATCTTAGTTTGGCTCAAGCAACAGGTGGCAAGCTTACAAAAAAAAAAAAAAAAAAAAAAAAAATCCTACTCATTATAATCAAGTGCCCGCCCGTTTCACTTCGTTCCAATTTTCTTCCTCTTTTCATTAACTTTTTTTTTTCATTTTCTTTCACTTTTTCATTTTCTTTATTTACTTTATCTTTTCCTTTTATTTTCTTTGCCCTTTTCTTTTCCGATTTCTTTTTCATCCATTTTCTATCCCTTCTCTCCTTTTACTCCCATTTTCCCCTTCCCACTTTTTCTTTTTCCATTCCCCCTTTTTCCTTCCCCTTACCATTTTTTCTTTTTATTCTTTTTTTTTTTTTTTTTTTTTTTTTCACGTTTTTATTTTTTTGCTTTCCTGTTTTTTTTTTTTAACGTTTCTATTTTTTTCCTTTCCTGTTTTTTCTTTTTTTTTAACGTTTCTATTTTTTTCCTTTCCTGTTTTTTCTTTTTTTTTAACGTTTCTATTTTTTTCCTTTCCTGTTTTTTCTTTTTTTTTAACGTTTCTATTTTTTTCCTTTCCTGTTTTTTTTTTTTTTTTTTTTATTATTTACCACCCCTACATTTCTTCGTTTCTTCTTTTTCCAAATTTTCTCTTCACTTTTTTTTTTTTTTTAATTCTTTATTCCTTCCTATATTTTCTTTCTTACGAGCTTTGTCTTTTTTCTTTCTTTCTCTATTTTTCAGTTATTTCCTTCTGTCGTTTTTCGCCGTTTTCCAACCTATTGTCTTCCTTCACTCACTAACATGTCTTAATCTAATCGCAGCATTAACCCTTTCATGGCTGAAACTGAATAAGGTCTTCCGTTCTCATCCATCACTTTCCACAACGGACACGTCATGAACGGAAAAAGAGACAGAGCGTTTCAATGCTGTCACGCACCTTTTTAACAGCAAGCTTGAGAGATTCGATGGAGATTGTGATGACGACTGCTACGGAGAAGACGATATTGCTGAAAGAAGTCGCCGACTCGGAGCATAACCCTGCGTGGAAAAATGGTGTAAGAGCAATGCGGAAAAAAATTATAACCTACGGTCATCAGCAACAGCTCAAGATGCGGGCTACAAATTGGAGACGTCGAAATAAAGAACGAAGCAAGTATTTTAGTGCGATACAGAATTTGGAAAGAGCATTGGAAAAGCGAAAGATGCCTTCCAAAAGCTAAGCAAAATATTAAGAAATTTCATTAGAAACAAATAAAAGACTACTGAACTGCTATATCATCCTACACAGCAATGAATTTCAGTAAGTTTCCTCTTTGATGAAGCTGGGACTCTGGGCAACAGATGTGATCCTACAGAAGGATACTAGGAATGAACGCAGCTTCAAAGAATTAAGAATTTTCATGCCCTCACTTGGAACCCAAAAAATCCTTGTAAAATCACAGCAAACTATCACATAAACCGATATTGAAGGCCCAGATGCACAAGAAATGCGACAAGCAGCTGGTACAAAGATCAGCCAGCTAATCTCGAGGCTTGTATTATCGGGCCGACGGATAGGCCAGTTGTCCTTTGTCATTCGATTTTTCGGATGATATATCGGCCCTGTCATCTCTTAAGGGTTAATACAAAGACTTTATAAACTCCAATCGATAGTAGCGCCGATGAATGCTGAATGTTTCATTATAAGGTAAAGGCAAATAATATCATTAGAGATGAGGAAAACAGATAAGACACTTCGATCCAAGCTCCATGGCCAGAGAGTGAAGAAAAGCGTAACGTGTAGCATTGACTCTTTGGTCAATGAAAGCAGAATGTTTCCTTATAAGGAAACGCCTAATAATACCATTAGAGATGAGAACAGATACACTTTGATTTCATCTCCATGACCAGAGAGTGAAGAAAAGCCTAACGAGAAGTACTGGCTCTTTGGTCAATGAATGCCAAATGTTTCAATGAAACAACTAATAATATTAATTAATATATAAATTAAACTCAGCTTAACTGATGTCCCAATTAGAAGTTAAATGAAAATTTAGTAACGTTTGAGCACAATTTTTGACGGTGATGTTCACCGTGTACAAGGCCCAATAGCCACTCGAGGTAGAGTTACAAAGAGGTGAAGTTTATGGGGGCATGTAGAGAAGATAACAGTTAATCCTAGACTTGAACAGTTTAAGATTGTAGTAATCGGGGAAGCATCCTCTTGAGAGTCGGTTCCACAAAGCAGCGTGTTTCGTGGGAAGAAGCTGCTCGAATGGAATATTAAGCGAATCAGGGTGGTTTGCTACAATGTGGGTGGCATGGCAGGTTTTAGTCGTGAAGGTTAGAACTGGTGGAACTAAGGAATATAATTCTTCAGAAAACTCTCCATGGAAAAGGAAAATAATTCGTCACCCACAAGGACGCGAAGACGCTTTTGAACTATCGATATTGGAAAGTTATGACTGGGCAGCTCCTATCCATATATGGCAGCAGTAATCCATTTTCAGCCTGATATGGTTCTTGTCAACGTAGAGGATAGAAGGAATCGGCTACTTACTGGAGCGGTACAAGGAACCAATTATTTTTCCCAGCATCTTTATTGTTGGATTGTGTGTACGAGTTCCACGTGAGGGTCTTGGTCGAGTTGGAGGCTCAACAGGCACTCAAAGCACGGGAACACTTTATAGTAACATTATCAAAAATTTTATCTGCTGGTGAAGGAATACAATTGCATTAAAAATATTTAGATTTCGGGATTAAATAACCTATAAAAGTGTTGATATGCCAATAAACAAAATCAACCAACCAATATAATAGAGGAAAATTTCGTTGTAAACCATAAAAAGAATATTGAACTGTTATCAACCGTCCTATATAATAGAAAATGTTGGACAATCTCCCTACTACATATGAAGAGAAAATTGGAAGCAACAGAAGTATGCTGAGAATACCATGGACGGAACAACGTAAAAGTGTTCATAGAAAAAAAAAAAAAAAGAAAAAAGACACACACTCAGAATCAGAAAGAAAGCTGAATTTTCTCGGACATTTCTTGAGGAAGGAGAGCTTGGATAATTTGACACTCACAGGGTATATAGATAGCAAAAAGGCAGACACTATTTACATTATCCGGACTATAATTTTCACCTATGAACGGTGGCTCCTGAGGGAGCCGCCGTTCATAGGTGAAAATGTAGAGTCTGATTGGTAATGATAGAATGTAACTAGTTTGGTTTTTGAAGTACTGAAAACTGGTTATTATCGTACTTGAAAAGTAGAGAAGGCCAAGAGAATTCCTCTTTTTCAAGCATTCCCTTAAATGTTTAATTTAGAAAGCCTGATTGATTTGCGTCCATAATCAAATTGAAACTACCTTCTTAAATTATTTTTTTTAAATTTCTTATAGCGCAAATAAAATATAAACAAATGAGATTGTAAGCCATTAACATTTCTGAACTATTGTTATTTCTTTTAGTTTTTTTAATAAAGTTCAACCAATAAGACTCAAGAGCCACTCAAAGTAGAGTAAATAAACACGTGGAGGTGAGAAAGGGCAAAGAAATCGACATAAAAAACCCCCATCAGTTATCCCTAAATAACTGCTCTTCATTCATCTAGAATTGCAATTTTACGACAGTATCTTGGGGCAACGAGAATGAGAGTGAAGACAAAGGTTATGGCCTTCTCTTTCTGTATTTTCATTGCATTAATGCTTCTCGGTCTGAGTCCAGTAAGAGCCGACCAACCCCCATTGACAGCCATTGTCATTCTCTCGCAACCGCCTATCCGTTTTTACCTCCGTCGCGAGCAGAGAGGCAGGCGTATCATCTCCTCTTCCTCCTTCCTGTCAGTGCCACCCACCTCTATATCCTCTCGGTCACCTTTTTAACAATTGGGGACGACCCTTGTCACACTAAGAGAGGTAGCACAGGCGTTGTAATCAATGGATGCTCTATAAACGCCATTCTTCTGTTGCTGGTTTGACAGTTTAATTTACCGAGTGGTATTCATTTGGTATTGGTTGTCTAATCCTTTTACTGAGTTCTTTCTGTTTTTAAATCTTTTTTTATTTTTTTTATTTTTACATTTCTTTAGAACTTTCTTTTGTTCTTAAATCGTCCTAACTTCAGTTTATTTCCAAATCTCTATGTATTTTCCAATTTCTTTTTCTAATCGGACTTAATTCTTATACTCTGTTTTTACGAAATACTTTCTTATATTAAACTTTCTTTGCTAAATTCTTCTACAACTTCTTTATAGTTTCTTTTGTTCCTAAGCTACTAGTTGTTCTATGCACCGTTTATCTACAAGCAGCAGGCGATAATAGTTCTCAATAGATTCTTGTCCCTTGTAGCTTTTAGTAACGTCTGCCATTTTGGTATCTGTCTATATTTCTGAGATGAGGTATTATGTACACTATTTACATTATTCGGACTATTGAACTCCCTGTCACTTGATCTAACCAACGCTTTTATCCACTGTGCCATGCAAGTTCAATACCTGGTTAAACCGGTGGAGAACTTGGAGAGGCGATTTAAGAGGAGATTAACTGACGTCCATTAGATATGGCACGTGGAACTAGAACAGTCTACTCCAGCGAGCGAAATAATCGGTTCAATTCGACATTCCAACCACCTGAAGAAGGCCGGGGCGTACAACGGCCGAAACGTTCTGATAAATATGGCAACAAAGATAGGGCAAATGTAAATAGTGTCTGCCTTTTTGCCATCGGCATACCCTGTGAGTGTCAAATTCTTCAAGCTCTCCTTCCTCATGTGTCCAAAAAAATTCAGCTTTCTGATTTTGAGTGTCTCTTTTTTTGTCTATTAAAACTTTCTTTGCTTACGCGTTCCGTCCATGGTATTCTCAGCATCCTTCTGTTGCTTCCAATCTTCTCTTCATATGTAGTAGGGGGATTGTCCAGTATTTGCTATTATATAGGGCGGTTGATAGCAGTTCAACATTCATTGTTTTCATTGATTGGGTGATTTCGTTTATTGGCATATCAACACTTCTATGGGTTATTTAATGCCGAAATCTAAATATTTGTAACGGAATTGTATTCCTTCAGCTGCAGATAAAATTTATTTTTGGTAATGTTACTATGAATACGTATCGTTTTTATTTAAAGTAGCATGGCTGATATTTATGTAAAACGTATTGATAGTATTTTTTTTTTTTTTTTACTATAAAAATGTATATTTTCATGTTTTGTTTTTTGAACAGAAATACTAATATTTTTTTAGGTGAAAATGTTCAAAATCTATTCGTGGTTTGGTTTGGTTTACGGCATATCAACACCTCAATGCGTCATTTAATGCCGACAATTTTTTTTTTCTGGTAATATTTTTGTTTTGTCAAAAATATGTTAATATTTTTTTTCCTCAAAAACGTATAGCTGGTAACTTTATTTTCTTCAAAAATTTATTTCTGGTAATAATTTTTTACAAAGTATTTCTAGCATTAAACCCTATTTTTACACTTTTATAATGCCGTTTACCTCAGTTTCTGTAAAATGTTGTTTCGTAATGTTACTGTCAGTAATTTATATTTTTCTTTCAGATAAAATATTATTCATAATATATTTTGAAACTTGCCTTTATTTTCATCCCAACTAAAGAACACATAAGCAAATTTTAGTTTCATAATGGAGCAAAAATCAAGCGCGGCAGCAAAAATCCATCCAGTGCGCATGTCGGGTCGATGCATTGAGTGAAAGAATTTGCAGGGGGGTGGTTTTCTCATTTCAAATTTTAGTCTATATGACGAGCCAATCGGCGGGGGGGGGGGTTGTTCAAAAGGATTCGATTCAGAAGATTTGAAAACTGCTGTTAAAACAAATCCTGCAACTACGGTTAGGTGACTAATGAGAAATTTCATGTTGCTTGCAGAGCATCTTCAAGTGCTCTTTTTCGAAAAGTTTGTTACTCGTATTGGGAAATGGATATTTTATAATATAGGGTGGCCACTGAAAAACTGAAGGCTTTGAGAGAGAGAGAGAGAGAGAAAAAAAAGCACAAGTTGTTCGTTTATAATTTTTTTTCTATTTTTACAGGTTATAGAGCATCCATTAGAAATTAAAATGGCTACGTATGATGTTCAGTAACGAGTAAAACTTTTTCTACTCAAATGAAAGAAAAGTTATTGAAACTCGGAGAAAATACCGACATTAATGTCAGAGTATCTCCTAGCGAAAACGTGATTCGGAACCTAATCGGCTGTTTGAAAAAACGGGATCAGTCGGCGATCATCCGGTAAAAGGTCCTAAACCGACTGCGCGCAATGACGCAGCGGTGGAACGTATACGTGTCTGAGCATTCGTAATCGCTCTGCTCAACTAGGCATCGCCATAGCATCGTTTCAGAAGATTCTGAAACTGGATTTAAAAATGTTTCCATACAAGATTCAAATGGTCCAAACTTTACTACGCCAAGACACTCATGTGTTTGTAAACGTTGTTTTTGTTTTATATCGTTCAGTTTTTCAGTGGACACTCTGTACAAAGTTTTACATATAAAATTTAATTCGGCAATTTTACTAGCCGTCTGGCTTCATTATAGCAGTTTTTTTTATTTAAAGAAAACGTTAGTAACTTTCTTCTTTTAATAAATGTTTTTAACACCTCTTGAAAGAAAGTGTAATAAACTTAATATTTACCCTATAATGATCTTTATATAATTTTTTTCATTATATATATTTAACAAAATAGATTTAATATCTATATATCAGTCTATTCATAGATATCTATCTCTGCCTGTTTCTTTCGTTTTAATTATCAGTGGACCATCTTCTGGGAAAAGGTCTTAAACCAACTCTGCTGAACTAGGCATCGCCATAACATCGTTTCAGGATTCCGAAACTGGATTTAAAAAAGTTTCCATGCAAAATTCAAATGGTCCAAGCTTTACTAGGCCAAGATACTGATGTGTTTGTGAAAGTTTTGTTTTATATAATTCAGCCTTTCAGTGGTCACCCTGTATCAGGCGCTGTCATCAGGGGATTAGTCGAGGAAAAAGACCTGCTCAGCAACTCATAGAAGTACTTCTAAAGATCCTGTCGGGGGCATGGTAGGATATTCATAGAATCATTCATTAGGGACTGTTAGATAATAATCAAATGCTGATCTCTAACTGCCAACAACTTCGTCGTTTGGAAGCAATTTTGGATAAAAAAAAAAACAAAAACAAAAAAAAAAAAAAAAACCCAGAAAGGGAGAAATCCTCCATCACGGTAATTCCAGACTTCACACTGCACGAGTAACTAAATATATCTTAAGAGCTAAATTTGGAAATAATTGCTTTATATCTTCCCTATTCTCCCGACCTTTTGCAGAATCATTTGGATGGCCTAGGTTTGATACCAGAACAAGAGTATTTTGCATCAAAACCTGAAGAATTATTTTACAATTCATGGCAACGGTAAACTTGAGACGGAATGAGGTTATAGAAAACAATGGCGGTTATATTGATGGGTATTAGTATTTTCATTTGTTTATGCAAAATAAAAGAGAAAAAAAGAACTTGTTCCAACCTGATACTTTGCTTAGCTCTTGACATACATTTTTCAATAATCCAATAAGCATTCGGATTTTGGTGTTGCATTTTTCATCCTGTTAAAACATTATCCAGACATCTATCTATATTTCTGAGATGAGGTATTATGTACACTATTTACATTATTCGGACTATTGTCTTCATACACAGATGTCTTCAAGGACACATGGCATAGGGGATAAAGGCGTTGGTTAGATCCAGTGACAAGACCCAAACACAGTTTAATACTCGGTTAAGGCAGTGGAGAAATTGGAGAGGGGAATTAACAGGAGATAACTGATAATTGGCATCCATTAAACATGGCACGTGGAACTAGAACAGTTTACCTCAGTGAGCGAAATAAAGGGTTCAGTTCGACATTCCACCCACCTTAAGAAGGCCGGAGCGTACAACGGCCGAAACGTAGTAATAAATATGGCGACAAAGATGAGGACAATAGTCCGAATAATGTAAATAGTGAGCAAGTCACAAGTATGTCAATAGATAGCAGAACAGAGGCAAAGATAAATGGCTTAGAATAAAAAAAAATACCTAAAGATAGGAAGTTGTCGAGAGTCGTTATCGCACTGAAAGGACATGGCATATAAAAGCTCAACGAAGAACTAAAATACGTACCTTCTGTTGCATAATGGTTAACGAGTAATAAACGAGTTCACTGGTCTTGTAATTTTGTTCCCCTTCTTGTGACTAAGTTAGCTTAGTAACTAACGTTATGTAACAAAATTGTTTCAATTGATTCTTTTTCAGGTTTGAGTATTTCTGACATACCGAAAACAATTGTAGTCTTATTATATAACATTAATATGATATCAGTATTATCAAGAATCAGTTTAACTCTCTGCCAGTATCACACTCGTTTCCCTTGTCTATATTGCATTAAATATTAAACTAGGCTTAATAAAACAATTCGTCACCGCATAGGATCGCATACAGGAATACAAGCACCGTTTCTGAAGTTTCCAGACGAGAAAACGGCTGTTGGTAATTCTATTGAACCATAAATGAAGCAAATTCTTGCATTCGAAACTCTGGAAACGAAAATAACAAAATACAGAATAAAAAAAAAAAGAAGTATGGAATGCATTCAAAACCTTCATCATTGGGTTTCTGGGTGAAAAACATAACTACTGGAAGTGCACTCTCATTTGAATTTCTTCCGAGCGAATCTTGTTGCTGTGCCGGAAGTGGATGGTAATATTAGGTGTTTCCGGAAGTGGATGGTAATATTAGGTGTTTCCTTATATGGAAACATTCGGTATTCATTCTATCAACCAGTCGGTTTCGAATTTATAAAAGACTTTCTATTAAAACAACTTTTCTCAGAAAATTAGTTTTGAGAGCACCTTTATTGCTCTTTCCAGTATTGGAGGTTTTCTTTTTAACCTTTTATTTGAAGTAATATGGAACATCAACATCTTGATTGTCTTTTTCTCTGCTGGTTACATGTGCCTTTCCGTTATTTGGTACAGTTCGGTGCCGACGACGGCGCCACCGAGAAGCATTTATTCATTTATGGAAAGAAATGTAATTTTGTGCTTATAACCGGGCTGTAATTATAAAGTACGGAAGACCAACCAGAATATAATTAAGTTGCGTTATTTGAGTTAAGCATTGTTCTCCGCTGTTAAGGCCTTTACTTTTGCGAAACACGTGTAGAGAAATTAATTTCATTTTTCAATTTCAACTGGAAAGGGTACCTACAAGTATCAGTATCATCTTATGAAATTTATATGATCTTATTTTTATATTAATCTCAGTTATGACATTTTTCCATAAATGAAATATCAAAATTAATAATAAAATGAATGCAAATACAAATAACAGTAAAATGTAATAAATGTACATAAAAATATAGTATTTTATGTACAGTTCTGATAAAATTTCATAAGAAAGGTACCTATAAATTAATTAGATACATTTCTTAGGAAATATGAAATTTAATGTCACTCTTAACAGTCTTTTAATTTCTTTATAATATATTTTCCATAAAGCATCATAAACGTAAAGGTGAAAGCTAAGTACAAAAAAAAAAAAATTAGATCGCTGAAAGTTTTCGTTAAAAATAACGAGGTAAATAATTTTTTCACTTTTCTCCTTCCCTAGCACAAATTAGCCTCATGGAATTCTTAAATATGTCATTCATCACCTGTCAAGAGACGCGAAAGTTTATGACCTGCTTTGTTTTATTTTCAAATTACATCTTTTTGGCACAAAAGCTAAGTTAAGTTTGGTTCAAAATATTTTAAATAAACATAATTTCTGATTTTCTTAAAATAAGTTTTGAAAAAATGATAATTGATATTTAAAAGAATTTCAAAGTGAGATTTCCAGTTTTTTTTTTAAATGGAAAAAAATGGTCAATTTTGCTGACTCAAAAAAAACTAGATTTTTAACGAAAATTTCGTACGTGCTAGGAACGATTAAAAAATGGAAAAAAATACCCCCAAAATACTTTGATCTTTCCTTTTAAACATTTAGACGATAAAATTTTGTTTTCGTCAAATTTGGCGTCTTTTTCATCATGCTATGCTCTTTTTTTAGCGATCTCGTGGAGGTACCTAATTTTACTAATTTACAAGGTTTTTTTAAACAAAATTTAGAATGTTCTAAAAAGAAAAAAGTTTAAAATAATTAAAAAAATTTCCTCTTTCCTCTTAATAAAAATAAACATTTAGACGATAAAATTTTGTTATCGTCAAATTTGGCGTCTTTTTCATCATGCTATGCTCTTTTTTTAGCGATCTCATGGAGGTACCTAGCTTAACGGTTCAAAATTGGAACAGATTCACGGTTGTGACCTAGGGTAGGATTTCCCGTCTAAGGTCTGGTAAATTTTCCCAGTTAGAAAAGCCCCGTATAGGTAAAACTAGTAACTCTAATGGAAAAAAAAAACAAAATCTGCGGCAAAAAGGCTTCTTTTAATATAAAAAAAATGTGACACTCGTAATTGACATGATGCTCCAAATTTGTATGGTCAGTAAAATAAAAACGATCACAAAGGCAGGTGTTTTTTTTTCTTCTCCCGACCCTAACAGTAACCGTGAAGGTAAGTTCGTTGCTCTTTTTCCGACAGTACAACCCAAAGGAGAAAGATGAAAACAAAGAACAACTTCGACGATTAAAACCAAAAGAAGCCGTATTTACTCTTGTATAAGCCAACTTCATGTATAATGTGACTGCTTAGATTTTGTTGCATGAACTTTAACTCTTCCAGTTACCCGTGTTGAGTGCGACTATCAATTTTATGCGTAAAAAAACTGATCAAAACTTACGCTATACTCGAGAATATGACGCGTTCGGTGGAAGAGGTTGGAGGTGGGGCTGACGATGAAAAAGTGATGCTAGAACTGTGAAATCTTGCAATGACGTCTGGGAACCAGCGAATACAGCTCCTTGGAGCAATTTCCATGAAAGTATTTGTAGAACAGACAGGGAGGCGACGGCGCGTCTGTGAGAAAGTGACTGTAGACGAGACGCCAGGGCAGGGCCAATTACATTGCAATCCGCCTCTGGAGCCTATCAAGAACCCCGAGGCAAACAGAAGGCGCACCAGACCATATATGGCAGCAATACTCATGCAACTCATGACGACTGGGAACCAGCGAATGCAGCTCCTCGGAGCAATTTCCATGAAAGTATTTGTAGTACAGACAGAGGGAGGCGACGGCGCGTCTGTGAGAAAGTGGCTGTAGACGAGATGCCAGAGCAGGGCCAACTACATTGCATATCCGCCTCTGGAGCCTATCAAGAACCCCGAGGCAAACAGAAGGGGCAACAGACCATATATGGCAGCATTACTCCATGCAAGGACGAATTGTTGATTTGTAGATCTGGAGGATCGACTCCGGGGAGAAAAACTTCCTGGCGCGACTCAGGGAGCCAACTTTCCTTGCAGTGGACGAGGCAATTGATTCAATGTATTTATTCCATCTCAGGTCAGCAGTCAACGTGAGACCGAGAAGCCGCAGAGAGTTGCTCTCGAGAAGTTGAGCGTCAGACATTCTAATGGAGGGAAGGGAAGGACCTCTGTGGTGATTAATAGAGAGCAGTATTGTCTTGGAAGCGTTGAAGTTGACCAGCTAATTCATGCCCCAGTTCACAATCGATTGGAGGTCCTTTTCGAGACGCACGGCCAGGCGAGTTTTGTCAGCGAAACTAGATTTGTTTTTGAGGCAGGAATAAATTGTGGTGTCATCAGCGTATATGCCAACTTGGGAAGTAATTGCGTCAGGGAGGTCATTTATGTAGATAAGTGTGGGGAAAAAAGGAATGGCTTACCTCCCAAACGCCCTCGCGTCTGTCTGGCCTGTGGGTTAAGAAAGGAAAGGGTCCAAGATGGCGTCCGTGACTTTTAATATTTACGGTCTCGTGCAGTCACGCAAAGTCGCGTTACACGCATGGTAATGAGGTGTTTCTGGACTCCATAAAAGCAGGTCGCTTGGAAAAATGAACAGAACAGCATTTCACCAGTGATTAGACGGTGTTGCGTTTTGATTTGTTGAGTTTTGAGTTAGATTCTCTAGTCCTACCACTACGACAAATCTGTTTTTTGTGACCCACGAGGTTTTGCTGGACGAACTTTTTTTTTTTTTCAACTTCATACGACACAAGTCTTTCTGTTAAGTCATTTATTAAGTTTTATTCTTCTATTTCTTTTGTTTTGTTTTATTTTTTTGGGCTTCGGCCCGCATATTTTTTTTATTTTTTTTAGTCCGGTTTGACAGTCTTACCGGACGACTGCTTTTTATTTTTTCTGTTTATTTTTCCTTCTAGTTTTTAATTAGTACAGCATAAGAAAAAAAAAAAAAAAAAAAAAAAAAAAAGAAAAAGAAAGCTTTTTTTATTTTTCGTTTTTTATTAGCGACTTCGGTCGCATTCATTCTTTCTTTTTTGGTTTGACTAGTTTGTTTTTTCTTTTAATTTATTTTCTTTAGCGGCTTCGGCCGCAAACCTTTTTTTTCTGGTTTTAAACCAGACTTTCTTTTTTTTGTGAATTTGGTTTTTGAATTTTTGGAAAAAAGAAAGAAAGGAGTTTTCTGTTTGTTTTTATTTTTTGGCTGCCTTTGGGCGCCATTTTTTATTTTTTTCTTCCTGTCTAATTTTTGTTAATAGTTTGTCTTTTATTTTAAGTTTTCTCATTGCATTTATTTTTTAAAATTTTTTTATTGTCCTTGTTTCCTTTTAATTTACTGGTATATCCAGGTTTTCTTTATTTCTACCTTCCCCATACTCCTTTCCCTAAATCCGAAGATAAAATCAAGACCCGCAGGTTGTAGTCTCCACTTCCTTTTTCAATATGGCCGACGGTGCCAGTCGGTCGGATGTCAAGAAGGATCTTTTCGGGTCGGCTTCTAAAGCTGACCCGCCTGATAAATCAGAAAAAAAGCGGACTGATGATAGCCCTAACGTAGAAAAACCTAGTAGCTCCAAGAAAGGAGATACTAAAAAGATTGACGTGGTGCCAAAGGAGGCACAAAAGAAGACGGCCGAGGAATTGCCTTCATGTTGGAAGTCCCCACCTAGTTGCATTCTGAACATGGCGGATTTCTTGGATAAGGCGAAGGGGTACGCCCATCTTGTTAATAAAGATGGGTTCGTCGATATTGTCCAGGAACTTGACGTGTTCGCAAAAAGAATGGTGACCGTTTTTGTGGTCGATAAGAAAACCAAAAAGATTTGTCGCTCCACAAAAGACACCGTGATTAAATCACTTTTGTCCCTGGGGATACATAGCGAAAAAAGAACTTATCACTAAGGATTTCATTTTAAGAACAGAATATGAAGGCAGAAGGCGGACCAGGGTGGCCGTTTTCGAGGTTCCTCCTCAAATTTCGGGAGAGCTTCTGGCTGCATTTTTTATGCAGTTCGGCCAAATTTTAGGGGCTCTCTCGGACAATTTGAACGGGGGATAGACTTTTGATATTATGCTCGATCAGAAGGCCTTCAAGTCCGTCCCCAACTGTTTGGTGTATGGCGACCGGAAAATGCCGGTCATAGTGACCGGTAGGAGACCAACTTGCTGGAGGTGTGGAGAGACTGGTCACCTTTCCTCCTCCTGTCCAGGAAAGAAGGCCTCTGGAGTTCCGGTCGCTGGCGACCAAAATCCCCCCTTGGCCGAGAAGTCAAATTCCGCGGCGCCTGTAATGGGCCTAGCTGCGAGGCGGACAGGTGAGGAAAATCCCCCGGTTGGGCCCAGATCCACATTACCCCCGACACCAACGCCTGCCACAAGTGTGGTTAAGGAGAAGGAGGAGGGGGAATGGCGCCTCGTAGTTAGGGCCAAGGGGAAGACCCAAACAGCGGTTCCTCAGTCCCAACATGACCCCGGGGATAATGTCACCTACAGCCCCATTCCCTCTACCAGCTCTGAGGGCGACGCCTCGGCCTCTTATGCAAAGACAGCTACGGATGCCCAAAAATTGAATGAACCCGGATGGCAAAAGATTCTTGACTTAAAAAAACTTAAAGAGAAGCTGGATAGTAAGCGGGGTAAAAGTCGAAAATCGCTGGGGGCACCGGGCTCCCTATCCTCTGCCCCGTCTTCCCCCTCATCAAAAAAAGACACTTTCACAAAACCTCCTCCTCCAAAATCGCTGACAAATTCGCCGTCAAAAACTATCTGCAAAACCTTCTCCCGTGAGGACGCCTTCGGGCATGACGCCCTCATCTACTATTACAACTCCCATTCCAACACCCATTCAGTCTCCAAACAAGAAAAGAGTCAGAAGCTCGGAATCACAAGCTGCAACAAAAAAAAAAAAAAAAAGAAAATCAAACCACCATACCTCCCGGGGGAAGACGTCTGCCGCGTATCCCGGGAACAGGCAGAAAGGGTCTTCGGACAAACGAAAAACACAAAGCCTTTAAAAGTCTTATGGAATTTCCGGCACATCAATGGCGTTGATGTAGAAGTGCCGGAAAATTTCACGAAGGCCCGAAATCTGCTGACTGTAGTTAGATCTGGCCCGGGTACGCGAGAGATTTGGGGCATGATAGAGGAGGCAAAGGCCTCCTTGAAAGTGGTGCCCCCAGCAGCAGTCTTACTTGAAGAAAATCTGGACGAATCCAAGCAGTGTAAAGGGAGGGTCCCTCTTTTTGTTCACCCGTCCCTTTATAGAGCCCTTAAACTAACCTATCCTGCGGACATCGGTGGCTTGTCCCAGGATGATACACTTAATAATAAAATGATATCTGGTTCGATGGGACAAGCTGTCGGTGTCCCCACCCCAGCCATGTTCTATCCTGAAGGACAACCCTAATCGGCTTCACTATGGCTCTCTGGTTAGCCAGTTTAAATGTCCGGGGCCTGAGGTCAGAGTCTCGCAGGGCGAGGCTCACTCGTGACCTTCAGTGCCTCGGGGTGAATATATGTTGTATACAAGAGACCCGGTTTTCTTCTCATGATCGTGAGGACATACTGTCTAGGGGGTTCGCCCTTTATTCAGCCTGTTTTGATGGTCGTTCGAGGGGTGTCTCTTGGCTAGTGAGCAAGTCTTTGAAGGCTGCTTGTACCCTTGTCTTCGCGGATCCGGCGGGCAGACTTTGCGTGCTGGATGTTACCATAAAGGATAAGGTTCTACGTCTTATTCGGGTTTATACTCCCAATATCCATTCCGAGCGGCCTGCTTTGTTTCGGCAGATCGTGCCGTTCTTGACGACGTCTCGTCGGATAGTTTTAGCGGGGGATTGGAATGCCGTCCTTGACCCCGATATAGATCGTATAGGGCATAAACAAGGTACTAACAACCCGGATGTGAAACCATTTCGCGACTTTATCGATAGGTTTGATCTTGTCGATAAGTTCCGGAATGAGCACCCTCGGGAGGTAGCATGGACTTGGACAACTAGTGGCAACTCGACTCCCGGGACGCTTGCGAGCTACCTGGACAGAGTCTTAGTTAGGAGAGTCGATGTAGGGCTCTTAGGGTGTCCAAGTTTCCATTATATAGTTTATACGGATCATAGGCTTGTCCGGGTCCGTGTAAACTTAGATAAGCCTAAGGTTAGATTGGCTGGTTACTGGAAATTGAACTGTTCACTTTTTGGTGACCAGGGTTTCCGGGACCAGCTGTTACTAACGATCCAAAGGGAATTGACGGGAGCGGTTGTGGGAAATGCCTGGTGGGGCAATTTAAAATCTAAAATTCGAACGTTTGCTGCAGATTTTAGTCGTCGACTCAATCTAGATAGATTAGCGGCGCAAACTGCTTTAGAAGATAAAGTTGATCGGGCTGTGAAATCCCGTGTTAGTGGGGACATAGCTTTAGCTAAGGCAGAGTTGTCCTCCTTGCTTATCAAGAAGGATCAAGCTCTGGTAGTTAGGGCTAGGTTAAAAAGAATGTCTTCTGAGGCAACGAATATGGCCGCTGAACTGCGTGCAGAGGAGAATCGAAGCGCGTCTAGAGGACATATTGCGTGCGTCACGTTGCCGGATAAGCGGACCGTGACTACAAACGCGGGCATATGTGAGGTCTTTCGGGACTACTTCCAGGATATTTTCATCAGGGAGCCCGGTCTGAGCTCTGCTCAGTTCGACGCCTATTTAGCTGACTTTCCCTGCCTCTCGGCAGCTGAAGCGGCTAGGTGCGAGGGTCCCATAACAGAGTCGGAGATCTGGGAAGCGCTGAAGCAGGTTGGCCTGGATAAGTCTCCGGGACTAGATGGTCTTCCCTACGAAGTTTACTTGAGGTTGTCGCACGTTTTTGTTCCTTTGCTGGAACTGATTTACAGCCACTGGATGAAGCAGGGGTCTTTACCCCAACGCTTCACCAGGGGTGTGATCAAGTTGCTGCGTAAGGACAAGAACGGTGGGGATGGGTTAGGGAACTTTCGCCCTTTAACGATGTTAAATACTGCAGGGAAAGTTCTTTGTCCTGGAAGCCAGTTCTGTTTGTAGCAATGTGGTGCCACAATTGACGAAGGCTGAACACTGTGTTCTGTTGCTTACTAGGGATTATGAGAGTCGTGATTTGGACGACCCGTCAGAAGGGATTCCATGAGGGCGAGTAGTTCACCTCTTCCCAACTGATCTTGTTCTTTAAGCATCAGCTTAAAGTCAAGATTAGGACGGAAAGGCGGCGGCTCACCTCATCGGAATTTGGCAAAAAGTGGGTGAATCTTGCGCGAATGTGTAGAGTGAAAGGGGCTGACCTAGAGTGGCATTTAGATGTCGGTTAGGTACAGAATTTTGTCCTAACAGGGTTGAACATAGGCAACCCACCCAGATTTTAGGTTAGACTAGTTTTTGTATTTTTAGTTTTCCCTTTTTTCTAGTAAACTTAGCTAGGGTATGCATGCGCATTGGTCCCTTTTATTTCTGTCCCTATTTTTCTTTTGTTTAATTCCCCATCCCCTCCCTCGTTAGGTGGTCAGTTATATAGTTCTCTGGTGAATGCGGGACGCCTTTCGTTTTCGTGTGTGTGGTTTTTCGTATTTGTTGTTGTGTATGAATGTGCGTGTGTCTGTGTGAATGCTTGGAGAAATGAATGTTTTTATTTATTTTCTTAGTCCCGCATTGATTTCGTCTAGTTAACTGATGTTTCTGCTACATTTATGGTTTGTGGGGGGTTTTATTACTAACACAGTTTTGTTTAGTTTTATTGTAAATATTTAAGCCATATTGTAAATACTCATTTGGGGATCATTTTAAAAGTTGTTGATATTTTGCCCTCCCCCCGCGAACAAATTTGTACATAAGGGGTCTAGTTAGGACATCATAGAGAATTTGAGGTATTATGGTGGACGTAGTAAGAAATGTAGGAGTGAATGTGTTGTTTTGGTGATTGGAATATTGTTGGCTTGATTGGGTCAGTGTCTGCGACTAGCTAAGTTTAGAATTAAGACAGATGAAGACCGTCCTTCTCCATCCCCCTTTTAGGCCTTGTGCCACATTTTGTATATATTTATACAAATAAATATTAACAGCATTACACCAGTGTTCGGTGCACATGGCTTTGCGTTGCAGCGTGTATGACATTTTCCGACGGAAAGAGTTGCGTCCCGTTCACCCTTGAATTTGACACCCTTGCTACAAGCTATTTCGGCCATTACTACAACATGGACAGATTCGACTTGAAGTTTATACCAGAGTTCGACGGTTCCCCTGCTGGCCTGTCTGTGGTCGAGTGGTGGGAAAAGGCCGAGCGGGTCTGCCGGCTGTGTAAAGTTAAAGATCCCGCACTGGTCATCACTCTGAGGCTCACCAAAGGAGCTTACGCCGTGTATCAGCAGCTCAGGGCTGACGCAGACTTGGAGGAAATTAAGCAGGCTCTATACGTGGCATTCGGTGCGGACCCCTTTGTCTCCTGGAGGCAGTTCACCGAACGGCGGCTTGGGCCAGATGAAACGGTAGATGTCTATCTGGCCGATTTGAGGAAGCTGGCCGCACCGTTCGGTGGAGCAAGCGACCAAATCCTAGGATGCGCCTTTCTGGCTGGACTCCCAGACAACGCCAGTCGACTGCTACGAGCATCGTCAAGGCTCAATGAGCTGGGGTTAGACGAGTTACTGGAATATTCTGAAGGACGACGCGGAGCCTGTCTCAGCAGCTGTGGAAGCACCCGCACCGCCAACTGAGGACACAAGGTGCTATAAATGTGGCGAACTGAACCACTTCTCCAAAGACTGCCTAAGCCGAAGCAGTGCGAAGGATACGCATAACCGAGGAACACGGAGACGTATGCGTTGCTACAGGTGCAACAAGCTGGGCCACGTAGCAAGAAGCTGTCCGGGAAACGGGCAAGGGGAGTAAGCTACAGCGCCAGTCTTCTCCTCAGATCGCCGCTGAACAAGGCGCTACACGCAGTGAGTGTGCGGATTAACGGGCGTGAGCGCTTCGCGCTTGCAGACACCGGGTGCACCCAGACCCTTGTGCGCAAGGCATGTTGTGACACGTGGGATGAGAAAAGGATTCCAATTCTGACTGTTGGCGGGGGCTCGCTAGCCTCTTGTGGAGTGAGCGTCATCCGCGCAAGCATCGGCGATGGGCCTGCAGTAGCCGTACAAGCCCTGGTCGTGGACGGAGAACTGCTCGGCTATGATCTGCTCATGGGAATGGACGTCATCAAAAAAGTGGGTGGCGTCCATGTTGACGAAGAGGGTCGGGCGCGTTTCACTGAAACTGGTCTTGCTCTAAGTGCAGCAATGGAGCTAGAACAGCCTGACTTTCGTGCGGAATTCGACCAGCGCACAAAGTCCTGGACGGTTTCCTGGAAATGGTCGGACGATCAACCGCCAGAGAAGCTGTACAACAGTGTGCCAGAGTATAAAATCCCCCCGCTAGCTCGTGCGGAATACGATAAGGAGTTGCGAGCCTGAATTAATAACGGGTGGTTGGTTCCTTATCCAGAGAAGGAATTGGGGCCCCCGAAGGGCCTTATCCTGCTAATGGCGGTTCTCCAGCACAACAAACAAAAGGTGAGGCCGGTGCTCGACTATCGGGAACTAAACGAGCACGTGGACCCTTTTACAGCCCGCGCGGACGTGTGTACCGAGAAGCTAAGGGAATGGCGACAGGCAGGATCAAATGTATCTGTGCTGGATCTTCGCAAGGCATACCTTCAAGTGCGTGTGCATCAATCACTGTGGCCCTATCAAACTGTGCTTATCAAGGGGCAAAGGTATTACCTGACCCGCATGGGGTTTGGACTCAATGTGGCGCCATCAATTATGCAGATGATTGTTGACGCCGTTCTGACGAAGGATGAGCGTATACGGCGGGCAACATCTGCATATATTGATGACGTGTACGTGAACGAGGGAGTCATATCTGCGGCGCGCGTGAAGGAGCATCTGATGTCACCACTGGATGGGATGACGAAGTTCACGACGCCCCTCTCCTCACCATGATGAGGGAGGTCCTCGCTAGAGTACGCAAGGAAGACCCAGCGCGGGGCAGATGGTGCGTCGGCAGCCAAGACCTCAGTGTGTGGGTTGACGCAAGCTCTCTTGCAACCGGTGTATCGATAGTTCACGATGGAGCCGTGGTGGAAGATGCTTGCTTGTTACGTCCAGAAAAGGACTCCCAGCACATAAACCTAGAAGAGCTCGATGCTGTCATCAAGGGGATCAACTTGGCGATCCTCTGGAAGTCGACCACCCTGCGTCTGTTCACGGATTCCGCTTGCGTCTATAAGTGGATCTCGGATACCCTTACCGGGAGGGCCAGGGTGCGGACTAAAGCCGCCAGCGAGATGCTTATGGGACGACGGCTCGACACGATCGTGAAGCTGGTGCAAGAGTACGCACTGACAATGGAGGTGTCCCTGGTCAAATCTAGCCTCAACAAGGCAGATTGTTTAACGAGGGTGCCCCAAAGGTGGCTTGACGCCACTAAGAAAGCTATTGAGCCCGTGCAACCCGCCTGCGCTGCGTCCATGAGTCCCGTTCGATCTAATCGAATCAAAGAAGTCCACCAACAAAGCGGGCACCCTGGAGTCAAGCGGACCCTGTATTTCGCCAAGTTGGTTGACCCAGGAGTACAAAAGACAGACGTCAGAAGAGTGGTCAGAAACTGCGTGGCGTGCCAGTCTATAGACCCAGCACCCGTTCGCTGGAAGAAAGGGCAGCTGAGCGTGAGGAACCACTGGAGCCGGCTGGCGATACACGTTACTCACAACAACGGCGAGGATTTCCTGACGCTCATTGATTGCGGTCCATCCAGGTTTGCGATATGGCGGTTGCTGCGTCGGCAAGATTCAGCCACCATCATCCGTCAGTTAAACAGTATCTTCCTTGAACATGGCCCCCAACGGAGATATTAACCGACAATGGCACCGCATTCAACAGTGAGCAGTTCAGGAGGTTTGCGGATGCCTGGGGAGTGCACCTACGGTTCCGGTGCGCCCACGTACCGAGTGGAAATGACAGGACCGTCAAGACCATCGCAGCCAGGAAGGGCTGCGCGGTGTCTGAGGCGGTCTACTTGTACAACGTGACCCCGAAGGAATATGTCTCACCCTCTACGACGCCAGCCAACACATTGTATAGGTACCACGTCAGAGTGAAGGGCATAGAGACCAACCCGCTGACGGAACTGAAAGTAACCGGTGAGAGGCTGAAGAAAGGCGATGTCGTCTGGGTTAAAAACCCGCGCAGCAAGTGCACGACGAAATACGGAACCGGACGCGTCAGTGAGGTGATCAGCCCACAGGCGGTGCGGGTCGACGGTGTGCCCCGTCACGTTAAGGACCTGCGACCGGCGACGCAGTTGCAACCATCCCTGGACGACGGGAGCGAATCGGAATCTGAGACCAGTGAGGCATCGCTCTGGTTCATGCCAGCTCCATCAGGCAGTGACTCGGATATCAGCAGCCTTCCAAGGGACGCGGTGTTTTTCGACCCTCAGGCTGCGGACATGAGCGCAAGCGACGATGAGGCTCGCAGCGTCCCTCTTCGAAGAAGCACCCGGCGAAAGCGATCACCGCCTCCCTGTCACCTCTATGATCATGAGATCAGGGGGAGTGTGGGGAAAAAAGGAATCGCTTACCTCCCAAACGCCCTCGCGTCTGTCTGGCCTGTGGGTTAAGAAAGGAAAGGGTCCAAGATGGCGTCCGTGACTTAATATTTACGGTCTCGTGCAGTCACGCAAAGTCGCGTTACACGCATAGTAATGAGGTGTTTCTGGACTCCATAAAAGCAGGTCGCTTGGAAAAATGAACAGAACAGCATTACACCCGTGTTCGGTGTACATGGCTTTGCGTTGCAGCGTGTAAGACATTTTCCGACGGAAAGAGTTGCGTCCCTTTCACCCTTGAATTTGACACCCTTGCTACAATAAGGAATAGAGTGGGGCCTAGGATGGAGCCTTGAGGAACACCTGCGTTCGTGGGATAGTAACTGGAGGAGAATCCATTGAGAATGACCTTCAATTTACGGTTGGACAGGAATGATCGTATTAGGTTATATAATCGACCCGTAATGCCATAACCCTGGAGATTGCGAAGAAGGCCGGCATGCCAAGCCTTATCAAATGCTTTGGAGATGTATTTACATAAAAATTACCTATGTATAGCAAAATTACCAACAATACATTTTATAAAGAAATGGCTGACAATACATTTTATCGGTAGTTGAAGGCATAAAATTGCTTTCAAAATATACTTAGTTGAAGCCATAAAACTTCGTTCAAAATATTTAGATTCCAGCATTGAATAACGCATAGAGGTTGATATTACTTTGCCTCGAAGAAGAATTTATAAGGATAAGCTCTCTCTCTCACACACACACACACACAAAGAAAAAATTTCCGAAAACCCCAAAGTTGTATCGACAGAAATATAAGTAGGTACAGGAAGCAAATGGCTGCTACAAGTGAATTGGGAAATGCAGAGGATAAATTGAGATTCAAAACCTGAATAGGATCATTGGTAAGGGGATCTGCTGGACTAGGGTACTTCGAAATCCCACAATACGGTTAAGCGAAAGGGGGAGAAACGTAACACCACCTTCAAGAAGTACCCACTGCAAATTAAGTAAATTACATAGGTTAGTGGAGATGAGTCGGCAGGGAGAGAAAGTGTCGTACAGCACAAAATTTGGTCAGACGGGTAGCAACACGAATAAAAGCGCATCAAGTTCGCAATACAAGCCGTTTATATTATAAATGGGGCGAAGTGATAAAAAAAAAAAGTCTCGATCGTGTAGTGGAAGAGGAACCTTTCAGCATATTCGAAACCGTTCACCTGCAAAAGCTGCAAAAAGAACGTTACAGATTGAGTCATAACGAGATCAATTGCATCGGCAATAATGGCCTGACGAGGTATATTTGATGCTCTATAAGTCGTCAAAATCTGTGCCAATGGCGGAATTCATCATGCGCATTAGGTGAACAAGAGAGACGGGTAGGCTCTACTATAGTTTCGCACCTCAAAACTACGTGTACACCTCCAAATCCTGCTGTCCATCGATCGCGAATAGATTTGTTCCCTACAACGGCTATTGCAAGCAATTCAGTCCATATTGATTGCTAGCAAACCATAATACGGCACCAGTCAATGCAATTATCAATATTGTTGTAAAACTGTACAATAATCATCAAAATGGTGAGGTCTTCAAAAACCTGTTGATTGAGAACACCTTGAACACTAGCCATAATTCTTGGTTTGTAATAAACAAAGTACGTGAAGTGATGAATGTAAACAGGGCAAAAAGGATAGCCACGTGTAGTAGAGAGGGGAAAAAATTACATAGGGGGGAAATATTACAACCGGGGGGGGGGTGCAATAGTAAAAATTAACCATAGATTTTGTTAGAGCTGAATAGAAGGAATTCCTACGTGCTAAACGATGCATCCAACTGGCAACTCCCATTAGGTATCCCCACTAATACCTAATTAGTAAAATTAGGTACCTCCACGAGATCGCTAAAAAAAAAAAAAAAAGAGTATATTATGATGTAAAAGACGCCAAACTTGACGAAAACAAAATTTTATCGTCTAAATGTTTGTTATTATTAAGAGGAAAGATCAAAGTATTTTTGGTATTTTTTTTCCATTTTTTAATCGTTCCTAGCAGGTCCGAAATTTTCGTTAAAAATCTAGTTATTTTGAGTCAGCAAAATAGATCATTTTTTTCCATTTAAAAAAAAACTGGAAATCTCACTTTGAAATTCTTTTAAATATCAATTATCATTTTTTCAAAACTTATTTTAAGAAAATCAGAAACTATGTTTATTTAAAATATTTTGAACCAAACTTAACTTAGCTTTTGTGCCAAAAAGATGTAATTTGAAAATAAAACAAAGCAGGTCATAAACTTTCGCGTCTCTTGACAGGTGATGAATGACATTTACGAATTCCATGAGGCTAATTTGTTCTACGGAAGGAGAAAAGTGAAATAATTTACATCGTTATTTTTAACGAAAACTTTCAGCAGTCTAATTTTTTTTTTTTGTACTTAGGTTTCACCTTTACGTTTATGATGCTTTATGGAAAATATATTATAAAGAAATTAAAATAAGACTTAAGAGTGACATTAAATTTTAAGAAATGTATCTAATTAATTTATAGGTACCTTTCTTATGAAATTTTATCAGAACTGTACATAAAATACTATAATTTTATGTACATTTATTACATTTTACTGTTATTTGTATTTGCATTCATTTTATTATTAATTTTGATATTTCATTTATGGAAAAATGTCATAACTGAGATTAATATAAAAATAAGATCATATAAATTTCATATGATACTGATACTTGTAGGTACCATTTTCAGTTGAAATTGAAAAATCAAATTAACTTTTCCACACGTGTTTCGCAAAAGTAAAGGCCTTAACAGTGGAGAACAATGCTTAACTCAAATAACGCAACTTAATATTCTGGTTGGTCTTCCGTACTTTATAATTACAGCCCGGTTATAAGCACAAAATTACATTTCTTAATTACTGGGGATCTTCTGATTAGTCAAAATGATAGAATTTACAACGCTCTAAAAAAGGTCTATCTCAAAAGGAGACTTAGGAAAGCCGATGGGGCTTTTAACTAATTTTATATTTTAACAACTTAAATGTAAAATCTATTATAATTAAAGAAATAGATAATTGTTTTAAAAATTCATTTTTCGTCGAAAAAATTTTTTTGCTTTCAGAAAATATTGTCCATATTCATAAAAACAACTAAAAGCAAATAAAAGCACTTGAAATTAAATATCTTTGTTTTATTGAGTTTTGTATGTTACATTTCAGAGCTGATTTTCAGGTACATTGGCTCCAATTAAAAACAAAAAAAAACATGCTTTGCATTCCTCAAAGCCCTGCGCTTTTAATTATTGTAATCACTAAACCTGATGCGATCGAATTTCTAGCGTTTTCATAAAATTAGTTAGGGGGGTTAATAAATATTTAAAAAATATTTCTACCATGACTTAAAACAAAAAACATTTATAATAATTTCAATCATCTGTGAATGGTTCCTGAAAGTTTCATTAACATCCGACAATTATTTCTATTTTTGCACGATTTTTCAAATTAATGTGTGTCATAACAAAAAAACGTGCTAAACATTGTCTATGATATTTACTAGTTCCGCTGATACAAATAGAAACAAGGTTTTTTTAATCAAAATTTAGAATGTTCTAAAAAGGAAAATTTAAAAAAAATAATTGAAAAAACTTTGGTCTTTCCTGTTAATAATAACATAAGCATTTAGACAATAAAATTTTGTTTTCGGCAAGGTTGGCGTCTTTTTCATCAAGCTATGCTCTTTTTTTAGCGATTTCGTGGAGGTACTTAAGTAAAATGAATTTAAAATAAAAATCTTTCTTGAAGCTTTTATTTTATGTTAATACATCAAATTTAATATTTCCAATAAGCAAAATACTTTGCTCTATTTTAAAACTAATTTAAATAATCTGGAAAAAGATTTTGCTAAAAAATTTGATTTTAGCTCCATTTTTTAGCACTCGTTCATTGCTATGCAATCCTTTTGTATAAAAAAATCTTCCAAAAATAAAATATACTTTTCTGAAATTTTATTTGATAAATATTAGCCGATTTAAAGTATAATTAAACGAATTTGAACATTATTTTTGGTGATTGGTACTAAGTTTTTTCATTTATGATCAGTCAACAGTTTTTACATAGTATCTAAAATGGCGAAATTAATACACAACTTTAAGATTTAAAACTTAAATTATCTAATAAAAATTAAAAAATGTAAACAATTCTTGTAAAAATTCATTATTCACCGAATTTTTCTTTCTTAAGACAATGTCCTTAGTACATTTTATTTATAAAAGAATTAAAATATTTTTTATTGAATAATGTCAGGTTTATTGCATTTTCAATTTTAAAATTCAGAGCAGATTTTCGGCAAATTGATTTAAGTTCGCCAAGAAGTCCTGCTTTTAAGTAATATGAAGTGGGTGGAATTTTAATTTTATCGAAACTTCGTAAAATTAAATGGGGGAGCAGATGTAATAAAAAAACATGGTTACCAAAATTTTCTAAAGATTTTTTTAAAATAATTTAATTCGTTTGTGAATAAGTCCTTAAAATTTAATTAAAATCCGACAATTTGATTTTTGCAAGAATTTCCAAAATGTTTTTTATGCCATAAAAGACGCTAAAATTTCCAATACTAATTTTTGGCCCACCCATTGATGCGAATTTGCTAGTAAGGATTAAAAATGTTAATAGAATAAAAAAATAATTTGGTCTTTTTTTTTTAATAAACATTTTGGCGATAAAACTGTTTTTATCAAGTTTGGAGTCTTTTTTTTTTATAATGGCATGCTCATTTTTAGAGGTACCTACTTAAACAAAAGCAACTGAAATTCCCAGAATATTATCGAAACAATTCTTCGGGTAAAAATAATGTTCTCAAATGTCACAAGAAAAAAGTTAGCAAGTATTAAGTGAGAAATGCCAAACCATAGATATTGGGCACAGAGGATTTGTAGATAAATGTTTAAGCATAGCATTAACTAATATCAGAATTGAAAGAATAAAGAGAAAATAGCAAAAAAACAAAAAAAAAACAAAACAAAAAAACAAAAAACAAACATCAGAAACCACGGAATACGTGTCAATGTGGATCTGGATCGGCTTGGTGAATGATGACAATGTTTTATATACTTTATTTTTGAATACTTATTTTTTTCTTTCAAAATACAAAATTTAATAGGTTAACTTCAACAACATGAACATCTTGTAAAATTATTAAAACAAGTCATTGACAAAATTAGAATATTCGAAACGAATAATTCTCTAATCATTAACAATAGTCGATAGCCAAACAAAATCATAAACGTAATTATTGCAATTATTTTATAAATCAACATTAATATTAAACGCAAATCTCCATAGCATTATGATACACATATATATATATATATATATATATATATATATATATATTTTAAAAACAGTGCAAAATTTAACAAAATCTATAGGAAAATAACATGAAGACTTACCACGCCAACCGGGGTGAAAAGAAAATGGTGGCAAAAATTCAACGACATTAAATACGCAGACGGAAGCAGCATTAACTGTAAAACCAATTTTCATTGGCTGAATTCTAAAATAATTAAGCCAATATAAACCCAGGAGAAATTGAAAGAAAGAAAACGTTAAAATATTGAATAAAACAAACAAACAAACAAACGCACACACACACACAAACACAAACACAAACACAAACACACACACACACACACAAGAACGAATGAAATATTAAAGAAAATAGAAATAAATCAAACAAAAAAGAAAGAATATTGAAAATTTCGACTAAATACAACAAACCAATCATAAAGAGGTACACATACATCAATAGAATGAAATAAAAGTAATGGGCTATTCTTTAACGATTAATTTGTCTTTAAATCATTTTCATCACATTGCAGAAGAGAGCGTTCTTTCAAAATTTCACTTACTGACATCAAAATTATGTTTTGTTTTTTTCTCTTTCTGTTTTGCTCGCTTTTTCTCTCGGGAAAGACTTATTGCTGAACGTGTTGAAAAGGGGGATATAATGCTTTTGGCGGTAATGTTGACGAAGTTAGGCGGAGTGATGGTTGTGTCAGTGAACCAAATTGACAGGAATTGAACAGCGAGCTGTCCATATCTTTTTTTGTTTGTTTGTTTCACAGGCAAAAAAGTGACCCCCCTTTAAAAAAAACAAAAAAACCCCCAAATAAACAAAACGAACAAAAAAAAAAAAAATATGAATTTAATAAAATTAGGACACATATGTAAGCATTGATTTTATCAGCTTGTTCATACATACATACACGACTCTCCCGTCGAATTCGACCTATGAGGGTCAAGCAGATCAGCTACTAGGAAACAGACAGCCCGACAACAGCACATGAGATTTGATTATTGTGGTGAAGGTTTCGTGCAGGACCATCCACACTTTTTGAAGGGCCGAATACAGACAAAACTCGTATATACGAGACGCGTTTGTCGTTACTTGTAAATTTTCATGCAGCAAGGGCGGGCTATCATTGTTATTTCGTCCGTGTGTTTGATTTATTGAAATTGTCATCTTTGATAATGGCTTGTGTAAGCCGAAAGCTTAGATTGGATTTAAACATGTATCAATATGGTGATTTCCTTTCGTCTTTCAACGATAATGCGATTAAACTTATCAGACAATATGAAAGGAACTTACTTAAAATAAATAGACAAAACTTGTTTATATTATTTAATGAAACATGCATTAATGAAAAATTGCTGCCTAAATATACACAATATGTGCGTATATATATATATATATATATATATATATATATATATATATATTATGTCATTCCCAAGCAACTGTTTCACAGCTCCTCAGTGCGACTAGACATCCGAATGCCTCAAGCTAGGATCGAAACCAAACCGATTTGGTGTCAGTCAGATCTGTCTTCACTCGGGTTACACAGCTGAATGTAGCGTTTTGTTTTTACGAATGTAAACAGATACCAATCAGCCAAAGTGCTCCATTCATTTTACTGAAGAGCTTTGCATTAGCGCAGGTGGCTGTTGTTTCTAGAATTAGCTTATCACTCAACAGTGCTCAATTGAAATATATTTTCAAGAGCTAGTATTAAGGTATCTATATTTATTGGTTAAAGTGTTCAATATCAGGGATAGAGCGTATGTAATTATAAAAGTGAACATTGAGGCCAACACACAGCAGTGACAGTTTGTTTCATGCTTAAACGCAATCTTCACTCTTTGATGATTGTGTTTAAGCATGAAGCAGACTATCGCCGTTGGATGTTGACTTATATGAATAATGACAAATAACATCGAGTTATACAGTTTTCTTTTAATTTTTTTGCAGTCATGTATCTTGGGTTGAAAAGGTCGTAATTCTTTCAGGAATAGGAATATTGGAAAAAATCCTGGGCACAAATATCTGTCTATATCTCTGAAAGGAGGTATTATAATTACTTGTATTATTTACATTATTTGGACTATTATCCTCAACTTCATTGCCATATTCACAAATATCTGTTTATATCTCTGAGATGAGGTATTATGATTACTTGTATTATTTACATTATTTGGACTATTATCCTCATCTTCATTGTCATGTTCACAAGCTCTCGGCCTCTATATCTCTGAGATGAGGTATTATTTACATTAGTCGTACTGGCATTCTCATCTTCATTGCCATATTCACAACGTTTCAGCCGTTGTATGCTCCGGCCTTCTTCAGGTGATTGGAATTTCGAATCGAACCCTTTATTTCGTCCACCGTTCTAGTTCCACGTGCCATGCCTCTTCCGGGTGGCTCAGTTATTTCCCTTTGACAGCTCTGCAGGTTTTTGGTTCACCACAGCTGTGGCCTGGTACAGAACTCACAACTCTTTGGGTTTAGTCACTGGATCTAACCAACATCTTTATCCACTGGGCCATGTGTCCTTGAATCTATCTATCTATCTATCTATCTATCTATCTATCTATCTATCTATCTATCTATACACCCATTCTCTCTCTCACACATACATTCTCCGTCTCCCTACACACACACACACACACACACACACACACACATCTCTCTTTCTCTGCTTCTTTCTTTCTCTTAATTTCTTCCTCTGTCTGTATTTTCCAAATGTCCCATATGAGTTATCCGAAAAAATGTAAGATAAAATAAGAAAAATGCAACGTTTGAAGACATAGTTTTGAAGCTACTTTGCCTACAGTAAATGGATATATAGTCTGGTCAACGGTGTAGCCAGGGCCAGCATTATGTATGCTAATTTTCTCGTGTATGATGCGACCCCCTTAAAATTAGCTTCAAAATTAGGTTTTCAAATGTCGCAGGATATGTGGGTATATACGGTATATATAACAAACCAAACTATAAGAATATTTTTTTGAAAGTTACTTATATTCTGTCTAGATTATAGAAATGGGTAGCTGATACAGTGGCCAAGAAATGGGGGGTGAGTTTAATACTAAAGAGCAATACAAAACTGATCCTTCATTTTCTATCATCCCTTTGATTACCTATGAGGATGTTTTGGAATTTCATCCATGAATCTACTATGGCCATGAAATGGGGTATTTGTTTAATACTAAAGAACAAGACAGAACTAATCCCCCACTTTTTAACCTTTGTTTTCCTTGATTATAAGTATCTTTTTTAGTTACTGTATATATACTTGTGTATCACGTGACTTTTGAAGATTTAACTTTGAAGCTAATTTGGCTACAGTAAATAGATATATAGATTGGTCAACGGTGTAGCCAGAACCAACATTACGTACGCTAATTTTATATCTCGTGTATGATGCAACCCCCTTAAAATTAGCTTCAAAATTAGATCTTCAAAAGTCGCATGGTACGCGAGTATATACGGTAATAAAATTTACATTCATGGACAAATCAATGAGATTTGTATATAGGAAATATGTTAAAATAAAATGTAAATATGGTAATTTAATATAAGGAATTAAAATGAATGAGAGAAAGTTATGGTGAGAAAAATAAAGCGCATATTATTAAAAGAAAATTGTCTGATTATTATTGAAAATATATCATTTAGTTGTTAAGCCAAGTTTAACATTTTATGAAATATTTTATTAAAATGTTTAACTATTTTAATATTATTTTATTTAAGTATTACTTGAGCTAGAAAAGGTGATATATTATACTTAATCAGTTGAATTGTGCCGTAATATCATAGCCAATTCAATAATTCTTAAAAAATGTTTTCAATGTGTCATGCGTGATACACGCTTAGGCGATCATATATCTATCGATACATACTTGACGTGGCAGATTTTTTCCCTACAGGAGTTTGCCATTTCTTTCTGCGGTAGACCAGTTGCCACCAAAGGTAATAGAACCGGTCTGTCCTGCTATTTACCCATAGCTGGAGGGAGAAGAAAAGGATTCATACCTTTCCGAAGGGTATTAGCACGTAAGTGAATGTAATGGATTCGGATGTAATTCGAACTCGGCCATCCGATTCCTCAGTCCGAGCCGCTATCTATTACTGCACCGTGCCTCCTCTTAAAAATGATTTCTCTTAAAACTTATTTCGCATACACTGTGTAAATAAAAGATTCTTCCTTTCTCATCCCGTCTGTCTGTCTGTCTCTTTCTATCTATCTAGTTATACAACAAACACAGAAAGAAAAACTACAGAACACCCGCGAAATGTAGTGAAGGAAAGCGAGAAGAAAAGACTAAGCATCAATTGCAAGAAGACAATGCACCTGGTTGTCAGAAAAAGTGACAGGCCAACATAGAGATCAAAAATTGGAAATACCAAAATGAAACAAGTATAACAATTTAAATATCTGGGAAATGTAATAATACAGTACGGAAATCCGAAGGCGTATTGGGATAACAAAAAAGTGCCTTACAAAAGCGAAGCAGAGTATTAAGAAACAGGAAAAAAACTTCGTAAGAAAAAAAGGAAAGATTACTGAACAGTTATGTAAATCATATCCTCCGACATGGCAGTGGATGCTGAACAATTTTTGCACAGATGAGGAAGAGACATGAAACAACAAAAAAGTGATCCTACAGAAGGATGGATATACAATGTGAGAAACAATAATGTTTTAGCAAAATTGAAAAAAAGGACACATACATAGCATCAGAAAGCGAGAGTTTAAATGTCTAAGAGACATAATAAGGAAATGGGACTTGAAGAATTTGATGCTGAGAGGAGAAAGGGAAGGAAAGAGGGACAGAGGAAAATCAGGAAGAGACAGATTAAATAACTAAGGTATATAATAACGAAAGAGGGTTTGACAAATTTGATACTCACAGGAGAGATGTAAGGCAAGCGGGACAGAGGAAAATGAAGAAGCGAGAGTTTAAATGTCTAACACACATAATGAGGAAAGGGGGTATGAAAAATTTGATACTCTCAGGACAGATGAAAGGCAAGAGGGACAGAGAAAAATGAGTATCAAATATCAGTATCAAATTTTTCACACCCTCTTTCCTCATTATGTGTGTTAGATATTTAAATTATCTCTTCCTCGTTTTCCTCAGTCCCGTTTGCCTTAAATCTGTCCTGTGAGTATCAAACTTGTCAAACCCTCTTTCCTCATTATGTACCTTAAATATTAAATCTAAGGTACATAATGAGGAAAGAGGGTTTGAGAAATTTGATACTGACAGGACAGATTTAAGGCAAGTGGCACTGAGGAAAACGAGGAAGAGACAGTTTAAATGTCTACCACATATAATGAGGAAAGAGGCATTGAGAAATTTGATACTGACAGGACAGATTTAAGGCAAGTGGCACTGAGGAAAACGAGGAAGAGACAGTTTAAATGTCTACCACATATAATGAGGAAAGAGGCATTGAGAAATTTGATACTGACAGGACAGATTTAAGGCAAGCTGGACTGAGGAAAACGAGGAAGAGACAGTTTAAATGTCTACCACACATAATGAGGAAAGAGGGTTTGAGAAATTTGATACTGACAGGACAGATTTAAGGCAAGCGGGATTGAGGGAAAAGAGGAAGAGACAGTTTAAATGTCTACCACACATAATGAGGAAAGAGGCTTTGAGAAATTTGATGCTAACAGGACAGATTTAAGGCAAGCTGGACTGAGGAAAACGTGGAAGAGACAGTTTAAATGTCTACCACACATAATGAGGAAAGAGGGTTTGAGAAATTTGATGCTAACAGGACAGATTTAAGGCAAGCTGGACTGAGGAAAACGTGGAAGAGACAGTTTAAATGTCTACCACACATAATGAGGAAAGAGGGTTTGAGAAATTTGATGCTAACAGGACAGATTTAAGGCAAGCTGGACTGAGGAAAACGTGGAAGAGACAGTTTAAATGTCTACCACACATAATGAGGAAAGAGGGTTTGAGAAATTTGATACTGACAGGACAGATTTAAGGCAAGCGGGATTGAGGGAAAAGAGGAAGAGACAGTTTAAATGTCTACCACACATAATGAGGAAAGAGGCTTTGAGAAATTTGATGCTAACAGGACAGATTTAAGGCAAGCTGGACTGAGGAAAACGTGGAAGAGACAGTTTAAATGTCTACCACATATAATGAGGAAAGAGGGTTTGAGAAATTTGATACTGACAGGACAGATTTAAGGCAAGTGGCACTGAGGAAAACGAGGAAGAGACAGTTTAAATGTCTACCACACATAATGAGGAAAGAGGCTTTGAAAAATTTGATACTGACAGGACAGATTTAAGGCAAGCGGGATTGAGGGAAAAGAGGAAGAGACAGTTTAAATGTCTAACACACATAACGAGGAAAGAGGCTTTGAGAAATTTGATACTGACAGGACAGATTTAAGGCAAGCGGGATTGAGGAAAACGAGGAAGAGACAGTTTAAATGTCTAACACACATAATGAGGAAAGAGGGTTTGAGAAATTTGATGCTAACAGGACAGATTTAAGGCAAGCTGGACTGAGGAAAACGAGGAAGAGACAGTTTAAATGTCTACCACATATAATGAGGAAAGAGGGTTTGAGAAATTTGATACTGACAGGACAGATTTAAGGCAAGCGGGATTGAGGAAAACGAGGAAGCGTCAGTTTAAATGTCTAACACACATAATGAGGAAAGAGTGTTTGAGAAATTTGATACTGACAGGACAGATGTAAGGCAAGCGGCACTGAGGAAAACGAGGAAGAGACAGTTTAAATGTCTAACACACATAATGAGGAAGCGGGGTGCAAATTTTGATACACTCAGGACAGATGTAAGGCAAGCGAACAGAGGAAAATGAGGAAGAGACAGTTTAAATATGTAAGGTACATAATGAGCAAACCGGTTTTGACAAATGTGATATTCACAGAACAGATTTAAGGCATTTGATACTGACAAGACTGATGTAAGGCAAGCGGGACTGAGGAAAATGATGAAGAGACAGTTTAAATGTATAACACACATAATAAGGAAAGTGTGATTGAAAAATTTGATACAACCTGGACAGATATACGGCAAGAGTGACAGAAGAATATAGGAAGATACAATTTAAATGTCTGAGACACAGAATGAGAAAAGAGGGACTGAGGAAAACAATGCATAACATACCTAGCGACCTTGAGTAAAGGGATGGGGGAACAAGTGTTAAGAGAGATAGCAAAGGGATAATATGTATTAGGATTAGCTCTAAACAAATTTTGGAGTGCCATGATTGGTAACGCCCTGAAAAGTCACAGCATAGAGAAGAACTTTTCTCTAAGTGTCACAGAGAAAGCCAATTCTTCTCGATAGATGTTTGCAAACAAGAAATTATCGTTTGTTACGGTTCTTGTACGAATTGCTTTTTCGAATTAATTCCTGCGTGAACCCGACTGACAAATGCGCACCGAATGTCCGCATTCCATAAATAAGACTGAATCATGTATACGTTTAATAGCTCTAAAATAGAATGGCTTTCTGCTGGTGTAAGAATCCGGATAGGGGTCTGTCTATATCTCTGAGATGAGGTATTATAAGTACTTATATCATTTACATTATTCGGTCTCTTATCCTCATCTTCATTGTCATATTCACAACGTTTCGGCTGTTGTACGCTCAGGTGATTGGAATTTCGAACCTAACCCTTTATTTCGTCCACCCGGGCTAGATTGTTCTCGTTCCACGTGTCATGCCTCTTCCGGACGTCTCAGTTATGTCCCTTTAACTCAATTCTCCAAAATTCCACTCACCTGAAGAAGGCCGGAACGTACAACAGTTGAAACGTTGTGAATATGTAATGAAGATGAGGATATCAGTCCGAATAATGCAAATAATGCAAGTACTGGGTAGGTTTGACTGATTAATTTTTACTATTTATCAATCTTTTGCAGGTTATTTAAAGCCAGATATATTTTTAAATTTTAATAATTTTTTGTTAATAACAATGATTTGCTAATGCAAGTTCAACTAATTAACCCTTAGCTGGAGGTAGACGAGGGAGATTCATACCTTTCTCAAGTGTATTTGTTAATATTAGGAACCTGTTTAGAAATGAAACTCGGCTCTCTGATTTTGGTGATCGTACAAGAACATGTGTTTCAAAGTGATATTGCCGCAAGCTCTTTGTACCCGTCGCATATCCAAGCTAACAACCTCTAATATTCTTCGTTCATCCTACGAGAACCGTTGTTTCAATGTGATATAACCGCAAGCACTTTATACCAACCGCATATCCAAGGTTACAACACCTGGTATTTCCAAGAGGTCACCCATCTACGTACTGACCAGTCTGGATATTGCTTAATTTCGCTGACCTTACAAGAACCATTGTTTTAACGTGACATGGCAGCACATTGTTTAAACCAACGTCACATCCAAGCTTACTTTATTTGGTATTCTCAACCGGTTACCCATCTAGGTACTAGCAGGTCTTGACATTGCTTAACTTCGCTGAGCTTACAAGAACAATTGTTTCAGCGTGATACAGCAGCAAATTGTTTAAACCAACGTCACACTCGAAGCTTACTGTACTTGGTATTCTCAACCGGTCACCCATCTAGGTACTGACAGGTCTTAACATTGCTTAACTTCGCCGACCTCACAAGAACAATTGTTTCAACGTGATATGGCCGCAAGATTTTTCTACCAACCACACATCCAAGCTTACAGCACCTGCTATTCTCTAGCGGTCACCCAACTAGATACTCAACACGATACTCTTGACGTTGCTTAACTTTAGAAGAACCGCGTTTCTATGTGATATCGCCGCAAGCCAATCTAGATACGTTGCAGATTATATATATATATATATATATATAATATAAAAAAAAAGGTAAAAAAAAGGATTAAATCTCAAAATAAACGTGGCCGTCTGAATTGGAAAGTAGGGCAACAGTCTACAGTCGCGCCGACACGATTTCCGTCTGTAAGAATCGATACTAACCAACTTAGACCAGCATTTTGACTCCGTTACTTCTGACTAGGCAGCCGAGGTTAGTGGGCCACACAGTGTTCCCTGACGCCGACCAACTGTCGACCCTCAACCTTCATTTAATCGACCCAGTATCTCTCAATGCCAATCACACTAGCGAAGATATCACTTTAAAACAAGCACACAGAGACATCTCTACACTTACACACCATTACACAGACACACTCACTCACAGAGACACACACGCATATATATATATATATATATATATATATATATATATATATATATATATATATATATATGCATACACATACATATCCTCACATATATGCACATAGATGTATACGCACACGCACACACACACACACACACATATATATATATACATGACTATTTATGTGCACACACATATGTATATATCCACCCATATATATATATATAAATATATATATATATATATATATATATATATATATATATATATATATATATATATACACACATTTATATGTAGAGATATATACACACGCACATATATATATGCAGACACACATACATGTATATATACAAATATATATATACACATTTATACGCACATATATACATACACATATATATACACAGACACACACACACATATATATACACAGACACACACACACATATATATACATATATATTTAGAGAGACACAAATCTATACACACATATACATGCACAGACACACACATATACATACACATATATATGTACGCACACACGCAGATATATATCCTCACATTTATACATGTATACACATTTACACACACACACACACACACACACATATATATACAAGTATATATATATGTACACATTTATAAGCACTCATATATACACACACACATATATATATACTGACTCACATCTATATACGCATATAGTGATTTTCCAAGCGTAGCTTAGATGTGGCACAAGGCCGAAAGTTGGGGCACTGAGGGAGAATCGAACTCGCTACTCAGTCGTAACTGTTGTAGGGAGACAATCTTCCAAACCATTACACCGCCTCGGGGTGCCCCTATACACGTATATATATGCACAGACACACATACATATACATACACAGATATATGTACCCACACACATATAGATACACACATTTATGTATGTATACTCATTTATACACACACAGTATATATATATATATATATATATATATATATATATATATATATATATATATATATATATGTATATATATATATATATATATATATATATATATATATATATTTTCCCGTTTATATAATTATCACGGAGACCGCAGTTGACTTTCACAATTTTCTTTCTTTCTTTCTTTCTTTCTTTCTTTCTTTCTTTCTTTCTTTCTTTCTTTCTTTCTTACCCACCCGTAATAGATTCTGCCTTTCTAAATTCTAATGTTTCGAAACTCGTCATTTTTAAATTTTATCTTTTATTTATTCATTCCCGCTTTCCTTCCACATTTTGTTTTCTTTTCTTCTTCTTTCATACGTTCGCAGTTTTTTTCATTGAAAAAATGCATCTACTCTCTTTCGCTTTCTCTCCCTCTCTCTCTCCCTCTCTATGTATACCTACATAAACACACACACACACACACACACACACACACACACACACACACATACATATATATATATAAAGAGAGATACAAGGTGGGCATACAAATCAAAACTACATTGAAACTTTCACTTCTGCACCTCAAGCGATCTTTAGACGCAAAAAGATCGCTTGACGAGTGAAACTGGCAGTCACCATGCAAGTCTTGATTCCTCTGTCCATACTGTCTGTAACCTCAAACACTCTATCTCTTATAGTGAGCACTGAGAGAGAGAGAGAGAGAGAGAGAGAGAGAGAGACAGACAGACAGACAGACAGACAAAGGGCACTGATACCTGTCATCTTCAGTGCGAAAGAACTTCATTAAAAAGGAAAAAATGACGATGACACACAAAAATATACAAATAAACAAAGCCTGAAGATTGTGTTCAAGCATGAAACGGACTGTCGTCGCTCGTTGTTGACCTAGGCATCCACTTTTAGATTACATAAGTTCTCTCTTTGACAATAAACATTTTTACCCATAAATATAGCATAATTTGAAACTATATTTTTATCACTCACAAAAACAAGTCTGTTCCGCTGTATCACAGCTCATCAGTGTGACTAGACATCCGATTGCTTCAAGCTGGGATCGAAAGCCGATCGATGCGGCTTCAGTCGGAGATCCTACCTCTAATCTAGCAGAGAAAAGAAAATTCTAACGTATTATATACGAATGTATACAAACGCCAGCAGCAAGAGTTCTCAATTCGTTATGAAGAGCGATGGGTTAATAGCGGCGACGACTATTGTTTGGGAATTACCTTTTTCTCAATAGCACTCAATCGAAATGACGAGAGGGTAAAATAGTCATCCACATACAAGCCTGACTAGACATCTGGTTGCTTTAATATACATACATACATACATACATATATATATATATATATATATATATATATATATATATATATATATATATATATATATATATATATAAATATAAAAGTGAACATAGAAGTCAATACTTAGAGCCTGACGATTGCATATAGCATGAAACAGACTGTCGCCTCTAAGTGTTGACTTCTATGTTCACTTTTATATTTACACACGCTCTATCTCTGATATTGAGCACTTTATTCCATAAATATAGCACACCTTAAGACTATATTTCTTTATATATATATATATATATATAGATAGATAGATAGATAGATAGATAGATAGATAGGTAGATACACAACACACACAGGCACACACACACACACACACACACACATATATATATATATATATATATATATGTATATTAATAAAAAGAAAGAACAGTAAGATATATAATCCGGTGTTCTTATAGATATTTTTATTTTTACAAAATAGTGCTCAATGTAAATTTACAGAGCATTAATGGAACCTGGACCCAGACCAGCAATCCTGAAATTTGGAATTCACAAATTTTCATTACTGCGATTGTTTTCGGGTTCAGCCATCTTGGTTTCTACTGATAAAAACAATTAAAGGGACACAACTCTCTAACTTTCAACAGATCATGTTCAAATGAAAAAAAATTAATGTTCTCAAATTACAGTGTTTCAAAATAAAATTCTCCCTGTTTTCAACTTTATTCCTAAAGGTCGTAGCCCAACATATCATACCATTTTGAAATCAGGCCGATGCCGTGAGCAAATTAAAAACATTCCGAGCCGGATCCAGACCCCGCAATCCTGAAATTTTGGATTCACAAGTTTTCATTACTGCGATTGTTTTCATCGATTTTTTTTTACGATGAATTTTGTTTTTGTACGATAACAATTTTTATAATTTGCAAATTTGGGAATAATCGAAATTAATTGCGAAATCCAGCGAAAGTCACTAATGAAATAAAAATAATTGTTTGCACGGAAAGTAAGGTCCTATCTACATCAAACTGTCTTTAAATTAAGTAGCAGCAGAAGAATTATCAGTATATGTCTATATTTGTGAGATGAGGCATTATGTAACACTGTTTATATTATACGGACTATTGTCCTCATCTTTGTCGCCGTATTTATCACAACGTTTCGGCTGTTGTACTTCAGGTGGTTGGAATGTCGAACTGAACCCTTTATTTCGCTCGCTGCGGTAGACTGTTCTAGTTCCACGTGCCATGTCTAATGGATGTCAGTTATCAGATATCTTCTGTTAATTCTTCTCTCCAAGTTCTCCATTGCCTTAATCAGGTATTGAACTCACACTTTCACTGGATCTAACCAACGGCTTTATCCACTTTATTAAAGACAATTGGCGAGGTATTGTGATGAAGCTTTTTATTTAATTTTTCTTTTATTTGTGCAAGTGTTTTCTTTTCTGGACTCAAAGTGTGTAAAAACTGTCCAAATTTCTGCATATCCGAGCGCTTTCGGCTATTCTTTTAGGAATATCATAGGCGATTTTTATTTTTTATTTTTAACTGTATGTGTGGGTTTTTTTTTATGTATGTGTCAGGAATGTTTCATTTTTCATAGGAATGTTTAATTTTCCAAATACGGTCAGCACATTGTGGCTGTGTTTATAGTTAATGTTACTCAGTGTTGACTTTTTCTTTTTATTATTATTAAGGCTTCCATTATTTTGAATCTATTGAGTAGATGAGGCTATTACACTTGTATTTTCTACTAGTATGTTTCAGATGGTATATTTTCGTGTATGTTTAAATGAGTTCTAATTGAGGCCGGGTAGGTGTAACGTGAGTCTTCGAGATAGGCATGCAGGTAGAAAAATCATCGCTGACATACGCGTTATCATGGTACGTGTGTCTGTGTTGTTCATCGAGGCCGGTCCCGTTCACTGACTGTATTTCGCCGACTGCACTTCACTGACTGTGTTGTTGCAGGTCAGATCAATTGCTGACGAAACGTTTTTTTATCGCCATTTGACAGCCGGTGCTCGGATCACGAATCCTATCTGAGGTTTGCGCGGCAATGTACTCCGTAAATCGATACCTGGCCTATTCCCTGGTCATTTGGAGTTCAACCGCGCGGATGTCGTAGAATGCACGTCACGTGACTTTTCCTATCCAATCAAGTTCCAGAAACCAATTATTTAATTTGGAGCCGTGTTTGTAGAGAATTGTAAAAAAAGGTTTTCGTATCTACTGAATTTAGTAAGATTTATTTGTAGGCGTCTCTTACATGTTTTTTTGCTTCACTTCTTGACCGTAAAATATGGAAGTTTATATCCTATAGTTCCTTAAGGGACATTTGAACCCGTAAATAATGTTGGTTCTTTGCAGTTTTGATTTTGTGGGTGTGTTGTTATTTTTTATGATAAGGTTAGCTGTTTGAATATATATATATATATATATATATATATATATATATATATATATATATATATATATATATATATATATATAAAGTTTGAATTTTTTCTTATGAATCCAAGGTGTTCAGTGAACATATTTCCTTACACGAGACGTACTTTAAATGCCAAAGCGATGCATGTGGCGGGTAGGATGAAGTTTGTCCACCCATTATTTAAAGCTTATTAATCGTTGCTCTTGCACAAACACTAAGCGTGACTATATCCGTAACTTTAAGATGATGGCTGCTTAGATATTTTCCCGTAACAATAAATGTTTTTCATTTGTTTTTCTTTCTTTTGTCAATTTGTTCTTTTCATTTTGACTTACTTTTCAATTTCTTTTCCCTCCGCTCTGCTTTTCCATTGTCCTGCCTTCCTTTGCTTGTTCCTTTTCTTTCTTTCTTTCTTTCTTTCGTTCTTTCTTTCTTTCTTTCTATCCCTTTTCCCCTTTTCTTCCTCTCCCTCATTTTTGTCCTTTTTTTCTTTGTTTTTGAACTTTTATTCGATTTTTTCTTTTTCCTTCATTCACATATTTAATACTTCCTCTCTTTCTTTTTCCCTCTCCGTTCTTCTTTTTATTTCTTTTTTCCTTTCATTCATTTTTTTCTTCCCTCCTTTTTTACTTGTCCTTTTCTCTCTCCTATTTTATCATTCTCTATTTCTTTGCCGCTTGGCCAAAGAAAAGCAACGCATAGGAATCTAACAAGACGCTGCGGTCAGCAAATAATTATTGAATGCTGACAAGACGTGACACATGGGCTTCAAATACGATTGGCCATTTCCAATCGTGACGCAGCCTGTAATTGCAAATGACCTAAACGGAAGTAATTTATAGGACAGAATAAACGGCACAGAACGCATGCGTATTACACTAAGCGATCAAATAGTTTTCTTTATAGTTGCAACATAGGAACGCGTATTAGGATAGAGAAGAATTTATGACTTACGTGAGGTGTTTTTCTTTTAATCATTTCACCCCTAGCAAGGCGATAACGCTACTAAGAAGCAAGGGGGGGGGGGCTACTGGAAGTGAAATAGAAGGAAAAGAATGAACAGGAAACCCAATAATAATATAAATTTCAGAGTTTAGACGGAGACATTAGAAGTATGGAGTTGAAGTAGAAGGGACAGGAAACTCAATCATTAAACAGGAAACAAAGGACAAATCTCTACTCCTGTTCAGAAGACCATAGAGGAGTAGATAAACTTAGCTTTGTTCGACACATGATATCAATGTAGGGCGCATTGCTTAACCTCATACAGTAACCCTCTATCTTGAGTGACTCTTGGGCCTCATATTTGGATAAACAATAAAATAAAAGCAAAGAGGTAAATAATGAACTTTTGAAAAATGGAATGTTGCCTACACACACACACACACACACACACACACACACACACACACACACACATATATGCAACATATATATAATTATTTAAAATTTTCAATTTATCAGTTGTAGCTATGGTGTTTTTTTAAACAAGCGTACCAATGGAAGGGGGCTAACCAGAAATGGTAGAAATGAAAAATGCCAACCAGAACTGAACAAAATTTATTACGAGTGTAGCAGCAACCTTTTGAAATGCATTTAATGCTATTTAGCATTTCTACCATTCCTGGTTAGCCACTTTACTTAAAATGTCTTAATAAGTTACTTTTTTGTGTGTTAGCCGAAAGGTTTTTCTAAAGAAATCTCTGCATTTTTCCTTTTCTTAATTTGTTGAAGGAACAAAACGTGTTGCAAAACTTATCTGAGGGACAAAACTTGTTAAGGCAAAACTTGTTAAAAAACAGAAAGTAAATAAGTTAGAAACAAATTTCTCGAAAGTGCCTCTATCGAATCTTCACAAAATATAAATCTGCGTCACAGTTCTTCCCAATATATCCTTTCCTGTAAGAATTACTCCTATCCCAAGACAAGATATATGACCAGAACAATAGAAAAAAAAAAAATTAAAAGAAACGGTTCAATCCCTAACCTCATGATATCCAAAATATAAAACACATATTTCAATCCCAATCCAAAATAATTTAAATACTAATTTACATAAAAAATCTCCTATACACTTTCGGTCATCGAACTGTATCACTTCAAGTCCATGAACTAACCTGACTTTTCTGCTAACTTGATGAATATTCCTGAGCACTCCTCTACCAAAACATTTTGGAAAAAAAAATTACATTCCTGCTCTTTATACATGTCACAAAATAAAATCCTTAGATTTATATCGGCTAAGATAAGTTTTCCTCTTCTCTTTATTCTCTCTCTCTCTCTCTCACACACACACAGACATATATATATATATATATATATATATATATATATATATATATATATATATATATATATATAAAGAGCTGATAACATGCGAACAAGCTCCAAACATAAATAATGATTATTAGCAACAAACACACACACGCGTGCGCGCGCGCGCGCACACACACACACACCTATATGCATTATCATCCGAGTCTCGCACTAGGATTATTATACACTTACATTCATAAATTACACACACAGACGCTTCTTGACTTATCAAATGCACGTGAAGTCTGTTTAAAATCAAATAACGCAAAATAAAAATGCAAGAAAGTTTTTTCCATATCTCATCCTCTGATATTTATATATATATATATATATATATATATATATATATATATATATATATATATATATATATATATATATAAATTAATTGATTTAAAATATGTTTTTTTACGCTATATGTGTGTGTGTGTGTCTTTGTGTGTGTGTGCGTGATAGAAATTATTAGGGGGATTTTGAATAATTATAATTAAGTAATTTATCGAGTCTAGAAGAATCCTCAACAAAATGCGGAAAGCATTGGACGGCCGTTTCGTCCTATATTTGGGACTCATCAGCAGTACGCATCCATTACTGAGAATTGAAACCGGACTGTTCAAATACGACGTAAGCGTCATACCCACTGGATTACCGGGTCTCGGTGACGAAGAGGTAACAAACTTGACTCGATATAGCCCTGCTCTTCACAAATTCCTTCATGTAACTCATCCAAGTTTACTTAGAGCAAAAGACTGTCCCCCCATGAGTCACGTCTTCTATTCCCAAACGCTCCATCCAGAGCATCAGAAGCCGGTTCAAGCAAGGATATAGAAATGATAGAAATTATTAAGGGGCTTATATATATATATATATATATATATATATATATATATATATATATATATATATATAAAAGTGAACATAGAAGTCAACACTTAATATTAACAATAATAGAATTAATAGAATACCCACAATGCACCACTAACCCGTATATATATAAATAGCCGAGAAAAATAACAGCATATGTGGCCTGACGATTGCATATAGCATGAAACAGACTGTCGCCTCTAAGTGTTGACTTCTATGTTCACTTTTATATTTACACACGCTCTATCTCTGATATTGAGCACTTTATTCCATAAATATAGCACACCTTAAGACTATATTTCTTTATATATATATATATATATATATATATATATATATATATATATATATATATATATATAAATTGAGTTTTATTACATTAAATCGATAACAATTGTCTAATATTATATTGCATTTTTTTCGAATAATTTGTTGCAAAGGAGGATCAAAATAGTGGATAAACTGTTAAAAAACGCCAGGATGTATTTAACAAACACTTGTCTACGATATTAATAACATTGAGTTTTCGATAATTACCGAACCGGTTAAAAATACTCGAAGAAAAAACAGGAAATTTGATATGAACTTCAGACAGTCTATTTTCTATATTTTATGGCAAATACCAACGGTTTTGTTTTATATCTTTCTCTTTAGGATTTTCGTTGTTCCCATGTATATTTTATAAAACGTACCAATCAGTTGATGTTCTCTGTAAAATGTTCTGTACATCTGGCCAGAGTGTATCATAATATAACGCATGTAACCCACTTTTGTCAATAGACAATTCTTTGGTCTTAGTAATGTTTCTGTATTCCTTGTGGAAAACTTTCAGCAGAAATAAACTGGAATAAAATTTGTTAGCCTTAAACAAGTATTTGTGAACAAAAAGTTCACATTTAGTACAAGTTGATAAACACATTATTAATTAAACGTGACCAAACATAATTGATGTTGGTTCACAAGGACATTGTATATATATATATATATATATATATATATATATATATATATATATATATCATTGAATACGATACGGTGCTTTTATTTAGCTTTTTTATACAATTTCTCATGCGAACTAATAATTTTTTTTTTCGGATGATAAATTATATAAAATCTCTCCGAATATTCTTTTTATCCGAGCTCTTTCGGCTATACATTTAGCCATTTTCAAGGATTAAATATTTTAACTGTTAAATAAGAAATAGTTTGTTGTATGTATGTTTTATAAAATGTTTTCATTTTTCAAAACACGGTCAAGATATTGTGTCCGTGTTCGAAGTTAATATTAAGTGTTGTTTTTTTTATTTTATTAATAAGGCTTCCATTATTTTTGCCTTTTTTTGCATGTAGATGATGCTATTATATTAGTGTGTCAACAAGTATATTACGAATAGTGTCCGGTAGGTCTACACGAATATTTAAATGAGACCTAAGTGAGCTATAATCAGAAAGGTGTAGAGTGAGTCTTCGTGTCAAACATGTTGTAGTGTGGCCTATATAATTATTTACGAATTTTGTTTGATCAGGAATACAATTCCTTAATGGGTATTTAAATTCGTAAATAATATTTGCCCTATTTAATTTTGTTCTAGGAAGTAAATTATTATTTTTAACTATGAAGTTAGAGGTTTTAAATTTTTTGTAAAAAATAATCTAATTTTTGTAAAAAATAATCTAATTTTTTTTTCCAATTAACAATAGGAAAAAAATAAGAGTAATTATTTATTACAAAATATTTAAAACCTCTAACCTTATATTTAAAAAATAATAATTCGCCTCCTAGAACAAAATTAAATAGGGCAAATATTATTCTTTCTAAAAGGTGGGGGTGTTTGGATTAGAATACGTTGTATTGAACTACAATTTTAAAATATTATTTTTAAGTATAGTTTATTAAAATTTAATTTAATTATATAATTGAATTTGAAGTTTTTAGTTTCTGTTTTTGAAACATGGTAATTCCTGTGTAGCGATGCAACCATATTTTTAAATTAGTTAATTTATAATATATATATATATATATATATATATATATATATATATATATATATATACTTGTGTATTTAGGCAGCAATCCTTCTTTCATGCACATTTCATTGAATACGACACAGATCTTTATGTATACAAATACAAATTCAACGGGAAAAATGCCAAAAACCTTTTTGTCGTTGATAAAAAACAGACAACACGCGTTCAACCGATGTTATAATTCGTTGAAAAAGGCACCCCTCTCCTACCTAGACTTAATCTCATTTTCGAAAATAACTCATATTTGATACAATAGTTGTCAGTATAAATGAACATGCTACCGCCCCTTGTCAAAATATTGGTATAGCCCTCGACACACTGACACATAGTGATGACCTAATCATAACACAGGCTGACAAAGGGGGTGCCACAGTGATCTGGGGAATCAGAGTATACATTAAAGAGGCCAACAGCTAGCCGACAAAGAAATCTATAAAAGCATACCTACAGATCTCCTTCCCCAATACCAAAAAGAATTAACTAGCTCACTAAATATAATGCTTCGCAGCAATCTAATCGACAAGGAAACGTGCACAACACTTACACCCACAAACATCACACCTGTTCGCTTCTATCTCCTTCATAAAATACACAAAAGCAACAACCCAGGAAGGCCGGTCATTTCATCATTCAACTGCCACACGACCAAAATTTCCAAATACTTAGACCATTGCATGCAACCCCTAGGTAAGGAAGTAAAATCCTACATCAGAGACACAACAGATCTACTAAACAAAATTAATCACATATAAACAGTTCCAGAGAACGCTATTCTAGTGACTATGGACGTTAGGTCACTCTATTCAAATATTAAACACATCGAACGGCTAACCACCCTTCAGGAAGCACTTACTAAAAGAAGAAAACAAGCCCCCCGCCAACAGAAGTTGTCATAAAGCTCATAGAGCATATTCTTACATTGAATACTTTCAAATTCAATGGAGCACGCTACCTGCACGTAAGAGGCTATGGGCACCATTGCAGCTCTATTCATGGGAAAATTTGAGGAGACCCATATCTATCCCCTCATCAGTAGCGACCGCATATTCTATGCAAGATATATCGATGATATATTCTTTGTATACACGGGCAGTGACGATAAACTTATTCCATTCCTTATGGCCCTAAACACAGTGCACGGCTCAATTAAGTTTGACTATGAAAAATCCACAAGATCGGTAACATTTTTAGACACCCGCATTTACATAGATGAAAACAGGAAACTACAAACGACACTACACACTAAAATCACCGACACCCACAACTATCTACACTTTAAGTCTTCCCAACCTAAACACCTCAAAGAGAACCTTCCCTATTCACAAGCACTTAGATTCAGAAGGATATGTTCCAACAATGAAGAACAAAATGAACACATTGAAAATCTGGAGCATCAATTCACAACACGTGGCTATAAACAACACCTAATCAGGGAACAAATAAATAAAGCAATTTCCACACCAAGAGAAGACCCTAATGTACAAGATTAAAAGTAAATCTAGCCGCATTCCTCTAGTAACCACTTTCAACCCAACTCCACTATCCCAAATAATCAAACGTCGCTGGGAAATACTACATCTCAAACCAGACCTAAAAAAATTGTTTTAGGAACCCGGCCTTCTTGCATATCGTAAACCTAAGAACCTAAAAGTAATCATAGGTAGTAACCACATTTCAGGGGACAAGGTAATCGGTAATAAATCAACAACAAAAACAACAGGATTTTTCCAACCATGTAGCAACAAAAGAAATTTATGCTGCAACCATATTAAACACACGAATTCATTCACTAGCTCAGTCACTAAATCTACTTTCAAAATCTACCACGACTCTAACTGTAGAAGTCATAACATAATTTACCTCCTAGAATGCACACTATGCCAAAAACAATATGTAGGAAAATCTGAATGGCCCTTTTACTACAGAAGTCGACTCCCCATAAAAGATTATTACCTGTAGAACAACATTTTCGTTTAGAAGAACATGATTTTAAAACCCATGTCAAATTCCCTATAATTGAGAGAATAGAAAAGTCCAGAGCAGATAACATTAGAAAGATTTTAGAGTTCCATGAAAATAAGTGGATACAACGCTTAAAAACGCACTATCCAGCCGGGCTTAACTATACATTTAACAATATAGATAGTACTAATATATAACCCTACAAATCAAAACCTACCCACATTTCTCACCCACACAAGACAGACATTCTTACGCTGAGGCTTCACACTTATACACACACCCACACGAACATACACAATTACATACATCATACTCACTCACTCCCTAATAAGCCAAATGATAACACACGCCCATAGTAATATACACGCTTACACACATCATACTCACTCACTCCCTAAGAACCAAATAACACACGCACACACTTAACAGACACACATCTCCTTTCCAGGAACCAATAAAACTGTCAAAATGACCAAGGGAATTCAGAGCAGCATGAATCCATCCAGCTCTTATCTTCAATAAAAACTTAAAAGAGACTGTTTGACCAACACAAAGACTAACCAAAATTCATGTTAAAAAAATAAAAAATAAAACAAATGAAAACTACAGACAAAAGTTCATTTTCTCCATCAAGACATTCATTTCTGTAGTTTAGTGCTACCAGCAAGGAGAAAATTATTTTTCTCTTGATGATGGCCATGTTGGCCGAAACTAGTCGAGGAATCTAAATGAAATAATAATAAAAACGAAGGAATATTAATATACAACCCAGTGTGTCTGAAGATTTTGATTTTTTTAATATTCTTTATTGTTCCATATATATATATATATATATATATATATATATATATATATATATAAGGTGTCCATAAAGTAAAAAATGTTATAAAGTTTAATGTACCTAGTTTTAAGTATAGCTAAAATAACTAATGTGATTTCAGACATTGCTGTAAATCAGTTGGCAAATGTTTTCCGTGAACTGCAAAATCGTATTATCCTTTGTATTGCTAATGATGGAGGACATGTGGAAACTTAAATAAAATTTCAATAAAACCTTAAAAAATATAGATTTACTTCTTTCTAATCCTTTTTACAGATTATTTCTATCGCAAATAGAAATAAAGTTATAATTTTTTAAAGTGCACACGAAATTTATGGACACCCTGTATTTTGGTATATAATTCGGGTGGATCCTAGTAATATTAATTAAAACTGATCCACAGAGAGCTCGATGTATTTATTATAACAGAGCATATGTTTTTTACAGCACCCCCAACCCCCCAAAACAAAACAAAACAAAACAACCCAAATTATCTCAACATGGGATAGTCTATTCCGAGACGTTCTGTAAGCGGCTATCATCAGCCCCTAAGTTTCTGTCTCGGAGCATTGTTTTAAATTTATTTTCAATGTCAGTTCTCCTCTGCTAGACACCTTGTTAATGAGAATGGGCTTGTGTCAGTGACTGGTGTTGGGGAGGCGTTATTATTTTTTTTAAATGTATTGTTGTTTTTGTTTTTTTTCCCCCCCAAAATGTATTGCTGGTAATAATTTTATCCTCAAATCTTTATTGCTTGTAATAATTATTTACAAAAATGTTTTGCTGGTATTAAATGCTATTTCTATATTTTCATAGTGTTTTGACCCCAGTTTGGTGTTTAATTATTTGCCCATAGCTATCCGGGTCAGGGTGGACCTGGGGACACCAGCAATTAAGAGGTGGTTCCACGTTCCTCAAACCCTCCTGATCAGAGGCCTTGCTGCCGGATGTAGTTTATCGCCTTACCCAGGATGCGGCTTTTATTTCATTAGTAAGACTTCTCAATCTAGGCCGGCTGTTATTAATTTCTTTTTTTAAGAAAAAAACAAAACACAGGGGTATCATTTCAAATACATGTTCCCACTAAAGATAAAGTTTATATTAATTAGAAAAAATGTCGGATGAAAAATAATAATGACGTCTACAGGGTGCGATGAGTAAATTGTTATATTCATATTTTTACTTTTGCGCTTGTGTTTGTTCTTGATTTCGTTGAGTACACAATATAGTAGAGTCAGTTGGGCACCAGCTGTGAGAGAAAGAGAACCATGACGAAATCACTCCGCCAGAAATTTGGAAACGGCATTCTGTATTGCTTGGCATTCGCACCGTAAGCTCCAATACGAACATTTCTGAATGTTTGGGTGTCAATCTGAGGACAATACAGAAAATTGGAAAGAGTTGGATGTGGCTAAACGTGATTAAGAAGGTGTTTGGAGTGATGATGTGATAGCGTCGTTATGCCCCCATTCATCTTCCCACAGGGCCTCAGACTCAACACGGAGTCCAATATCAAGTGTATTGCTGGTAATAGTTAACTATTTGTCCATAGCTGGGACCCTAACAGGTGCTACCACCCTGGGTCAGGGTGGACCTGGGAACACCAGCATCTCCTGATCAGATGCCTTGCTGCTGGACGTAGTTTATCGTCTTACTCAGGACGCAGATGTATTTTAACGTCTTACCCAGGACGATCCTGTGATGTTCTAACCCTTGGCTGATTCGGATGGGAATCTGGTTAGATTTGGTATCAGCTTTGTCGTTCCCAGCTCGCCTCCAACGTCTGATTACCGAAGTAACTGCTTTGACTTCTAGTCTAACCTATCCACGTTGTGATTTGATCATAGGTAGACGAAATCAATCAGTCGCCGAGTCGTAATGCAAGTCGAGTCCGAGCAAAGGTAACACCGCACAAGTATATGTAAAAGAAAATAAAGTAACAACTCGAAAAGTTCAAATGTGTTAAAAAAAGAATAATAAATATTTTAAATCTGGTTGCTGAATACAGGACTGCGTCTTTCTCCCAAACCGCTTCTATGGATTCGTGACACTTTGCGTTTGTTAGGCGAGTCTTAATATCTTAAGTTGTTCTTCAATAATTGTTTTTTGTATCTTCAGGCGATATTCGTAAAACTTGTTTTGGTGGTGTGAGTCTAAGTTGTTCTTCAAAAATAAATTGTTCTTGGTTAGAAGTTGAAGTCGGGATGCATGGATCTTCAGTCAGCTTCCTGCGAGGCTGGTCTCAGAGCTCACAGCTCAACTCTGTCACTAACTCTCTCTCCATCTCCAACTGCAACTCTAACTCTGTTCGCTGCGACTCTGCTTATATGGACGCCGACCAAAACCGGGTGTTGGCTTGTCGGGGTTTGAGTTCCTCGATAATTCTAAATCCACAATAAGAATTTTCTTTGTTTTCGGACAGGAAAATTTATCACTTTCCATTTTTGGAAGTCCACCACTTTCTGCTTTAGAGGGGTTCTTAAGGGATTCGTCCTCCCAAATTCCTCCTTTCTCATATTGCTATCTCACACCAATCCCCTCAGAGGGCGTCAACAGGTTTCCCTTCTTTCTCATAGTGGTATCTCACACCAATCCCCTCAGAGGCGTCAACAGGCCTCCCCTCTTTTCTCATAGTTTACCTTCACCTACCGCTCACGCCACCATTCAGCCAATGAACGCCCAGCAGCGTGGGTGTGGCTAGACTGGCCTCAGTTCAAAAATTTCGCCCAAAGGAAAAAAAATTATCTTTTTTTTTTTCTTCCCAACACCAGACCTCTACGATTCGTAGTGTGGTCCTTAATCTCTATCTTAACCGAATTTCACCTGGACTTTATCAACGAGATTTTCGCCAGCGTCAAGTGGGTGGTTAACTGGACGTCTCCGCACTCTGTCGCTAATTATCTCTCCCGGTAATAAACTCTTATCATGGCCAGGTCTAACATAAAACAGGTGTTTTTCCCAAAACCAAATGATATCTCCGAAGGATAGTTAATGGTTTATTCCTTCCCTTCTTTTTCCTTGGGGGTGGTCGAGCTGACCTTTTTCTCGATCAGTACGTGACCTGATTACAATTATCTCCCAGCTTCTGTTTCGTAGGCCACTTGACCAATTTGAAATTTTCATTATTGACATGGGCAGATGGCTATCTTTTATTCGCCGCCTCGTAGCATAAATTAATTCGACAGATCCGAGATCTTACGAACTTCCTATCTTCTGCGAAAAAAAAAAAACTTTTTTTTTTTTTTTGCAAATGAAAATAAAATCTTTACCACTTTTCTTCGACATTCCAACCACCTGAAGAAGGCTGGAGCGAACAACGGCCGAAACGTTGTAATAAATATGGCGACAAAGATGAGGACAATAGTCCGAATAATGTAAATAGTGTAAAATATAGTAGTTCCATTTTGTAAGCATTCAAATGTACAGGCTATTTCTTGTTGCTGTTAACAACTTATTGGAGGTTATTTTAGAGATCAGTTCTTATATCTATGAACTCGTTGATGTGATATTGTGGTAAATGAAATAATAATACTTTCCCAATTTTTGTCAGTGGTCGGTTTTTGAGCCCGACTAAAACACTGTACTTTCAATGTAAGTAGGTAACTCGTCGCCACATTTCAGAGATTGGCAGAATACAATACTCTCCCCCTATACACTGTTTTCCTTTTTTACCTTGTTCAGTACTAAGCTGTTGATATATCCATAAGCAATATATGTGTGCACATTTAAGAATAAGCATATATTGAGATGGAAGCCCTCCCGCAGAGAAAAACGGATGACACGAAATATTTTAGTGCGTAAATACAAAAGATCATTTACTGTTATCCGTTTGAGAAGTTAACATTTTTTTTCTTTTTTTTTTTTTTTAAATCATGATTAGAATGAAAAAAGAAATTTTAATTCATCGGATTGGCAACATTTTGGTTGCTTTATTACAAAAGAAACTCTTGCCTGTTTTTCTTTTCTTTTTACGGGGTTCTTTCTCTCTCTCTTTATTGTTTTCTTTTTCTTTCTTTCTTTCTTTCTTTCTTTCTTACAAATACTGCTTAATTTCTTTCGGATTAATTTCCCTATCTCTCTCTTCCCCCTCTCTCACACTTACCTTTTAGATGTTCTTTCTTTCTTTCTTTCTTTCTTTCTTTCTTTCTTTCTTTCTTTCTTTTGACTGAAACTAAAGTTGCAAATTTTATTATAAAAATTAAACTCAAAATCCAGAGTTTCGTTCCATTGTCAAGCTATGTTCGGAATAAGTTACTAAGAAAATAACTTATAAGCACAGACAATTTTAATATTTTGAGTTGTTAAGGTTAAGGAAAATTCATTTTATTTTGATTAGGGGTGGTTGGGTTTTAATTTCCCTAGACAACTTATGTATCAAATATATGTTACTTACAAAGTCAGGTTAAATTTAGGTGTGATGGGGTTGCCTGCTCACAAACATGGACATCACTACTGATTACGCCAGACACTTTCGTAATCATTATTAGACTCATGTAACTCTTTCTGAATCCTCTGCACAGTCCTTAGATTGACACCCAAACACTGAAATATTCATATTAGAGCTCCCGGGGCGAATGCCAAGCAGTACAGCATGCTGTTTTCAAATTTCTGGTGGAGTGTATTGTGTCATGGTCCTTCTTTTTTTTTTCACAGACGGTGCCCAACTGACCCTGCTATATTGTGCAGTCAACAAAATCAAAAACAAACAACGCGCATGCGCGAAATTAAAAATACAATATATATGTGTGTATATATATATATATATATATATATATATATATATATTTATATATAAAAATTCAATGAACACACTGATAAAAAAGGAAAGACTGATCGATTGATTAATTTGTTTCTTACGGTTTATCAATATTTCGCAAAATTTGAAATATTTTGTCGATTGTAAAATATTTAGGGAGATAGGAATAAGGATTTACTTATACAAATAAACCACAGATTTGGGGAAAGAGGTGGATTAATATTTATTTGCGCGTCAGTATAGCGAACTGGAATTTGAACACAGCTCTTCGATTTACAATTCCGAGTCGTGATCCATTACACCACCCGGACACCAAGCTTTAGAATGGATGAAAGAAAGTACTACTACATATGGACCTCACATATGGTTATGTGTTAACTAAACTAAGCCTAGTAAGCAAACACTCGCTCTCTCTCACACACACACACATATACACACACACACACACATATATATATATATATATATATATATATATATATATATATATATATATATATATATATATATATATATATATATATATATATATATATATATCTTTTATACAAGTTTATTTAAAAACGACTGACTGGGGACTTCGGTTAAGTTTTTTATTTAACGTTTCTTGTGTTCGTATAAATTTGATGTCCAGAAAAGAAGAAAATTATAAGAACATAAGAAAAATTAAATAATAAACAAACTTAACCAACAGAAGCTTGTCAGACCTTTTTGATGAAAAACACACACACACACACACACACACATATATATATATATATATGTGAATCTTATACATATATATATATATATATATATATATATATATATATATATATATATATATATATATATATATATATATATATATATATATTTCGGGGTTTCGATTCCCTCGGTAGTGGATGCGCACTGCTGATGAGTCCCAAATATAGGACGAAACGGCCGTCCAGTGCTTCCTGAGGTTTCTATCAGACTCGATGAATCAATTAATATATATATATATATATATATATATATATATATATCTTGCGACCCTTTGCTAATTCGGTGAAATCTTAATACTATCCTCCTGGTCATATTTCAGGATTTTAAAGGGTAACATTCATACGGGGTCGTCGTCTAATTTTACATTGCCAATGAACTATTTATGAACTTAAAATACATTAAGAATTTAACGTTTAGAGAAAATCATCTGATTATAGTGCGTAAACAGTTCAGGAACCTGTAATTATTTTCCATGTCTTTGATGTTGCAACACCGTTTTTGCTATCATAAATTCCATCGCAATAACCAAATAACACCTGGGGTTTTAAAATATAATTGGTGCAACTATATTTTGCATCCTTTGATGTCCTGTAATAGTTTCTTTTCAATATTTTATGATGTGTTTTTCTCTTTTAGTTGACTTTTCTAAATATGCCATTTGTCCGTTATAGAGAAACATCGTATACTGCAGTGCGCTCCCTTGACAGACATCGAATTTGGGTTTGAGATTTCGTAGCATTTTATTCTATCGAGAACTAAGGTACGGCACAATCAATTTTGTCATTTTGCGGGAAAAAAAGAAACTAAGAAACTTGAAAATGATAAAATATATTCATCATTTTATATCTTTAGCAAGTACGATAAGGCATAACGATGTGTTCTACAAGCACTGGTCATTATTTAAGATCTTTTACATGTAAACTATTTATGCATCTAGCAATAAAATGATATTGAATATCAGGAAGAGACAGTTGAAATATCTGGGACACATAATGAGGAAGGAGGGTTTGGAAAATCTGTTACTCACAGGACGGATTTAGGGCAAGAGGGTTAGAGGAAAACAATATACTTGATGAGATTGAGAAAATGAATGGCGGAACAGGGTTTAGAAATAATGAACAGACAGAATTTATTTAGAGCAGTTAGAGACAGGGAAGTGTCGAGAGCCATCTTGAGAGGACACTGTACATAATGCCAGAGGCACTTAATGTAGTTATCGTGGTTTTTAAACAAGTAGACCGTGAAACAGATATAACAATATCCCGCTGAGATGAGAGGCGTCTACATAACCGAAACATGAAACCTGGCACAGTCTACATGCTCTACACCAGAGGTCAGAGGCTCTTCTGAAGAGAGCGAGTCAGTATGCTATGCAGTGACGTGGAGGAGGGCCATAATATCGAATTTACTATAATAAATTGCCTCGAACTCAGACCGATTTATCAAGAAGGCTGCTTTGGTCTGGAGTTTTAAAGAAAAAACGAAGTTAATGTGATAATGTAAGATAAACAGTGTTGAATATAAGGAATAAAAGGAACTAAGAGAAATAAAAAGTATCAAGAAGGCATTTAAAGCAGGGGTTGGCAATCTTTTGGAGAGAGCAGGTCAGAAAGTTATGCATTGTCTCAGAGGAGAAGACATGATATCAAATACATTGTCTCGGAGGAGGGACATGATATCCAATACATTGTCTCAGAGGAGGAAGATGATATCAAATACATTGTCTCAGAGGAGGGACATGATATCAATTACATTGTCTCAGAGGAGGGACATGATATCAATTACATTGTCTCAGAGGAGGGACATGATATCAAATGCATTGTCTCAGAAGAGGAAGATGATATCAAATGAATTGTCTCAGAGGAAGGACATGATATCAAATACATTGTCTCAGAGGAGGGACATGATATCAAATACATTGTCTCAGAGGAGGGACATGGTATCAAATACATTGTCTCAGAGGAGGAAGATGATATGAAATGCATTGTCTCAGAGGAGAAAGATGATATCAAATACATTGTCTCAGAAGAGGGACATGATATCAAATAGATTGTCTCAGAGAAGGGACATGGTATCAAATGCATTGTCTCAGAGGAGCGACATGATATCAAATACATTGTCTCAGAGAACGTACATGATATCAAATACATTGTCTTAGAGGAGGGACATGATATCAAATGAATTGTCTCAAAGGAGGGACATGGTATGAAATTGATGTGTTGGCATCCGTTTTAATACTAGACCCACAGAAATAGTCGCCGGAAACCCGTTATATTTCTACCAAAGCATTAAATAAAAATCATATCTAATGTTTACACATTTAGAGTTTGTTACGCTGCTGCAAGGGTCGGCAACCCTTTGAAGTGAGAGGGCGGCCAGAAAGTTATGCAGTGTCTTGAAGGAGAGCCATTATATCGAATTTACTATAATAAATTGCCTCGACCCCTGACCACTAAATCCAGAAAACTGCTTTCGTCTGGAGGTTTAAAGAAGAAACAATGAAGTTCTTGTTAATTTATTTAAACAAGTTTCCTTATTTTACTGCAGGTATAACAGGACAACAACTAAGACAATCAACAAAAAATACAAATTCCTTACTACAAATGAAATACAGTTAAAAATGGCAAATTATTTAATGAGACACTTATTTTTGCTTATTGTTCGATAACTTCTTCGCATCAAGTGAAATATTTGTCGGCAACAGGGGGGAGGGGAAAAACATCATCCATGTGGTTCATCACTAAACCTTGTTCGAAAAAAGTCTCTTATATATTTTATCTTTGAAAAAAGTCACGGCATATTTATCCATCCAACAAAATGTTTATTATTTAAAAAATCACTAAACTGAGATTCTTTTTCCACATTTTTAGGCAAAATGTTTAGCCATCTTGATACCATTTTTCGTAAGAATCTCTGAAACACCCTTTGAGATATTCCGCTAATAAGAAAGCAGGTTAAAATTGTTTAAGATTGAGAGAGTAAGAGAATAAGAGCTAGAGAGGGTGAATAAAAGAGGGAAAGGGTGTTTGAGAGAGATAGATAGATAGAGAGGGTATTCGAGAGAGAGAGAGCAAAAGAGCAAGCTAGAGAGGGTATTCGAGAGAAAAAGAGAGAGAGAAAGAATGAGAGAGAAAGAGAGCTAGAGGGTGAGTAAAAGAGGCAAAGGGTGTTTGAGAGATAGAGAGATAGAGACGGTACTCGAGAGAGAGCAAAAGAGCAAGCTAGAGAAGGTATTCGAGAGAAAAAGAGAGAGGGAGAGAGAGAAAGAATGAGAGAGAAAGAGAGCTTGGGAGGGTGAGTAAATGAGGGATAGGGTATTTGAGAGATAGAGAGAGTATTCGAGAGAGAGAGAGAGAGCAAAAGAGCAAGCTAGAGAGGGTATTCGAGAGAAAAAGAGAGAGAGAAAGAATGAGAGAGAAAGAGAGCTAGAGAGGGTGAGTAAATAATGGATAGGGTGTTTGAGAGATAGAGAGAGTATTCGAGAGAGAGAGAGAGAGAGAGCAAAGGAGCAAGCTAGAGAAGGTATTCGAGAGAAAAAGAGGGAGGGCGAGAGAGAAAGAATGAGAGAGAAAGAGAGCTTGGGAGGGTGAGTAAATGAGGGATAGGGTATTTGAGAGATAGAGAGAGTATTCGAGAGAGAGAGAGAGAGAGAGCAAAAGAGCAAGCTAGAGAGGGTATTCGAGAGAAAAAGAGAGAGAGTAAAAATGAGAGAGAAAGAGAGCTAGGGAGGGTGAGTAAATGAGGGATAGGGGGTTTGAGAGATAGAGAGAGTATGAGAGAGAGAGAGAGAGCAAAAGAGCGAGCTAGAGAGGGTATTCGAGAGAAAAAGAGAGAGAGTGAAAATGAGAGAGAAAGAGAGCTAGAGAGGGTGAGTAAAAGAGGGAAAGGGTGTTTGAGAGAGAGAGATAGAGAGGGTATTCGAGAGAGAGAGAGAGTAAGAATTAGAGAGAAAGAGAGCTAGAGAAGGTGATCAAAAGAGTGAAAGGGTTCTTGAGAGAGAGAGAGAGAGAGTGAGAGAGAGAGAGAGAGAGCTAGAGAGGGTGTTCGAGAGAGAAAGAGAAAGAATGAAAGAGAGATTTCAAAATATCGAATTGTCTGTCTCTCTGCCAAAGTGCTCATCAGCCCAAGACACCACAATAGTACCTCTTCACTTACTTTTCAACCAGATGACCAGCAAAGTTGTTTTTATCATAATGTGAACGATCGTTACGACGAAAGTAACGTGCTGTCTTCAGGCAACCGTCATGTCAGGAATGAATTCCCAGAACGTAATCTGATCTGGTTCCTATTCACTAAGACTGAGAAAAATAATCAGATATTTGACTCACAGACACAATTTAATCTGTTTACAGTGACAAATTTCTCAGTCAACAGAGAATTTGTCCTTGTTAGTAAATGCATTGTGGATACCCCAGATTTTAGAAGTAAGGAAAGTATTTAAAAGTTTTTGGTATTTTTTAATAAGATTGCATCTTGAGAGTAACACTATCTAGAAATGATATTACATGAAACATTATTAACTGTTATTAATTTTATAGTAATATAAATAAATACCAGATAAAAATGAATAATGATTACGTTCTTATATTTTCTATCTATCTATCTATCTATCTATCTATCTATCTATCTATCTCAGTCCGTTCATATCTATCTATCTTGCTTTAAAGTGTCACTGAACATATCAATCCATGAATTTTATTTACAAGTCTACATACAACGCATTTTGCACGTTTACACGTGCGAATGAGTGAAGAAGACGTCGTGTTTTTTGTTTTTTTTTTAAATCTGTAAACTGAACTTCTGACAGAGTATAATATTCTCCTCGTGTCATTCAGTGCATTTTCATAAAATTTTTTTTTTTCTATGGGAAAACATGACGTTATTTGTCATTGCGTCAAAGGCGCAATAATAATCATAATAATCCTACTGGTGTGTAATACGAGGAGTAAGGATATTATTAACTGCTGTTGTCTTCATACCCGTAAAATAATTCAATCGCCTCAGGTAACAAGAAAAAGGCAGCTGTGAGCATTAGAAATACAGAAGCCATGATTACTGGCAAATGTAGGTCAACATATCGTTAATATCAATTACAGACAGTATTATTCCTGCAAGATTACACACACACACACACACACACATATATATATATATATATATATATATATATATGACAAATTGGAAAAAAAGTTTTTTGTGACGCGTCTCGGCCATTAGGACTTCATCAAATTGGGTTTGTTGACGTTGTTGTGGCTACACATGCGCACGAAATAGAGATGCTAGGAGTTTCAAAATTTAGAAATAATTTTTTTTCCATTATCTTTGTTATTAAATATCCGACATTGTGATAACAGAAGGTCTGCCAAGAAAGATGAAATATTTACTCTGGATGATCTAGCGATTAAAACACATTCTAAACATTTTCAGTTTAGGGAATTGTTTTCTCTTTTAATTAGAGCAGCATTTTTTATGTCAAAATTGTCATCAGTCTCGTTACAGTGAGCAACTAATGCATTTAATGTGTTTTGTTTTTTAAAATGTCTCTTTTGTATTCATATAATCTTTTATTTAACCTCCTTGAGGTTTCTCCAATATATTCTTTTTGGCAATTTTTACAGGTAATAGAGTAAATTCCTCCAAGTTTTTTGCTGGTTTTGTTTCACGTTGATTAAGTTTTATTGTTTTAGATGTCATTGTGACAAATTTTATGTTGAGTATATATAACCTACATTAAACACATGTTTTACCACAACCTACATTAAACATTTCTTTTACCACAACCTACATTAAACACATCTTTTACCACAACCTACATTAAACATTTCTTTTACCACAACCTACATTAAACACATCTTTTACCACAATGTGAAGAATCTTAAAATGTGTTTAAAATTTAATATCTTCATCCTAAAGTGTTCTCAAGTTTTGTTACCTCAATTTAGATTTAAAATTTTTATTTCGCTTCTATATAGTTACAAATTGTTCTATACATGTCAGTGAATTATTTTCTCGTTTAATTGGAGTAGCATTTTTTATGTCAAAACTGTGGTCAGTTTCATTACTGTAAACAACTAATGCGATTTGTGTGTTGTTTTTTAAAATGTCTCTTGCGTGTTCATATATATATATATATATATATACATATAGATACATATATATGCCGGATTCTCCCGTCGTATTCGACGTATGAGGGTCAAGCAACTCAGTTCCTAGGGGCCGGCTGCCAGACACCTGCAGATACGATTTGATTGTAGTGGCGAAGGCTTTGTGCAGAACCATGCACACTTTTTGAAGGGCCGTATAGAGAGACCTGGTACACTACGTGCCACAAGGTCCCAAAACGACCCTCTGCGGGTTTTGCATTCAGAGTTGTCCTTCTAGACCAGCTGGCATCCAAGGCTATTGAAGCCAGTTTTTCCTGCTATTTATCCATAGTTGGGAGAGAAGAGGAGGAGACACGGTTGAGTAATGGATAGCGTCTCGGAGTGAGGAATCGGAGAGCCGAGTTAGAATTTCAGTAGATTTTGTTACATTCACTTACGTGCTAATACCCTTGAAAAAGTATATATATATATATATATATATATATATATATATATATATATATATATATATATATATATATATATATAAACACAGCTAAATGTTTCATTCGTTCTCATGCAATCATCAAGTGGTCAGCATCAAGTGGTAAGCACCTGATGATTGCGTGAGAATGCATGAAACATTTAGTTGTGGGCGGCCACTGTTCGCTGGGAATATATATATATATATATATATATATATATATATATATATATATATATATATATATACAGATTATTATTGCCACACAAGGATAAAAGGATCTTTAGAAAAGGGATCATATTTTATTAATAAAACAGGATACAAAAGTATCACAGTGATTAAAATTTTAGGTACCTTTCCGCCGACACATCTCCAGAATAAATAAAATCGTCGGCAATAAAACTAAGAGATTGAAAAGGGAAATTATTTTCAACGACTGATGTTAAAAAAATATACCAAGACTAAGGGAAGGTAACAAAATAAAAAAGCATCTTCCGTGTTAGGCCTTGAATTACCGAGCGGCTTCTCGAGTAAGGACAACGTATAGTTCAAATTTTTCTGTCTACACAGGGTAGGACGTTGTATTTTAATGATAACGGACTCTAAGATGTCTAAGAGGAGTGGGCTCTGTGCCCTGTGCAAGACAGAGAAAAAATCAGGAGACTAGTCGGGTCCTGCAAGCAACAGAATTCAATAAATGCTCGCATATATATATATATATATATATATATATATATATATATATATATATATGAGTGAACATTGAAGTCAACACTCTGAGGCGACAGGCTGTTTCATGCTGGACGCAATCGTCAGGCCGCCTGACGATTGCATCTAGCATGAAACAGCCTGTCGCCTCTGAGTGTTTACTTCAGTGTTTACTTTTATATTTACATACGCTCTATCTCTGATATTGAGTACTTTGTCTCATAATTTAGCACAACTTAAAACTATATTTCTTCACACACACACACACACACACGAACACGCACACACACACACACACACACATATATATATATATATATATAGAGAGAGAGAGAGACAGAGAGAGAGACAGAGAGAGAAGGTTCCTCAAGGTATCTACAATAGGTCAGGTCGGTTTTGGAACAAGGGTATTGCACTGAATTTGAAAGTTTGGGTTTGCACTGATAAATATTGACACAAAATATTTTTTCAAAACCGTTACTGCTTTTTAAGGAAACAAGTTTAAAAATTAAGTTTAGGTTCAAAACTGGATCGTTGGAACTTCCTTCCGCTAACCAGTTAAAGATTTAACGTTGTCAAAAATTTCTGTTCCCTTATGGAAAACAAATGTGTAAATGTCAGTTAATAAAATGTTTTCCAACTGCAACATTTACTTGTTCTCATTATATCAAAGAAAAATAGATAAGAATTATAAATATTATAAAAATATTCACATCAGAAAGGCAAAATGTATATTAAATATAATTCATAAATAAAGAAACCTATTTAATTAGGTTGTGGCTAGCGATGAAAATCGGTTCCATTTTTTTCTCCTATGGAGTGTAGGTTTTGTTATTTTTTAGTGGATAAAAAGTTAAACTAATCCCCCCCCACAAAAAAAACGCAACAACATAAAAGTTCTCACAGTTATAGACATTTGCCTTTGAATACTGTGCGTTTGTCACTGTGAAATTAAGCAGATTCAGAACTATGAAAATATCGTTTTCATTCAGAATCAACACGGAAGCCTACATCAAGTGCCTTGAGCAAATAGTGGGTCAAAAGGGTGGCTGCTGGAAGATCCTATGTCCGGCAACAGGATTCTGCACCATGGCACACAAGCAAGAGGACCCAGTCATGGATGTCATTAGTTTTTGCGATTACATCAAGCCTTACATCTGGCCACCTAACTCCCCAGACTGCAACCACTTTGATTATTATGTGTGGGGCGCGGTTGAACGACAGACCAACAAAACTTGTAACACCAAAGATGAACGGTAGGCAAGGAATATGGAATCATTCACTAACAAAGAGACCATCTAGAAGAGACGCAGGAGAGGCACTCATTTAATAATCCTAAATTAAAATAAACAAACAGCTCTTTCAAAGAAATTTTCGGAATTGAAAGAAGAGGGTATGAATACTCAGATAAATTGGAAAATTATAGGTTTCGCACTTATTCCTAATAGTTTTAGAGATAGGTGCAGGCTATGTTTAGGGGAAAAAAATTAAAAGTATATATATGCAACCAAAAGTATATCTAGACATGAGAAGGGCAATCCGTCGATTATAATCTTAACCATGGATGTCTGATGTTTTTTAATTGGCGGGAAACTCAAAGTAGCGTTATAAGTCAGTGTCTCTGTAGGCGTTGAGTAGATATCAACTTTATTTGTTATACTTTCCCTTTAACTTTTTGTTGGTTTATTATATATATATATATATATATATATATACACATACATATACATACATACATACATACATACATATACATACATATACATACATATATATATATATATATATATATATATATATATATCACTGCCAGTTCGTGGAAGACATTTGCGTCACTAACACACAAAAAAGAGAATGTCTTATATCGAGAATATTTAACATCGAAAAGCATAAGAAAAATTTATTCCTTTTAATAATATGTGGAAATATCCACTTTTAACCTGATGAAGGTCGGAAGACCGGAAACTCGTGTAGCAAAATTATGGGAAATGAAGCATAATATATTTTTAAAAAAATCCACATTACAACCAAAAACGTTTGCGTTTTCTCTATTCTTATATATATATATATATATATATATATATATATATATATATATATATATATATATATATATATATATATATGTGTGTGTGTGTGTATGTGTGTTTGTGTGTGTGTGAGTAAATATATATATATATATCTTGGCCTGGCTTCGCGAACGAATATTTATGAAGTGGGCTGTTTAACTCGACAGCAGGCACGCCGGTTGCCGACTAGGCCGATGCAGGACAGGTAAGTCCGCAGCGACTGCAATTAAATGCCTGCTGAGGCTTCCCAGTCCTTCCTCCCGCAGCGTTTCTCCTAGAGGTTGGACCTGCGAGAGTCCTCAAAGGTGGAGACGGCCTGGTGGACGGTGCGGCGCCGGGCCTGACGTTCAGCAGCAAGTGTCAACGACTGGCGATGGTCAATGTGGCAGGTACCGAGGGACTTCTTGAGGGAGTCCTTATAACGCTTCTTTGGTGCCCTTCTCTCACGGTGGCCAGTGGAGAGTACGCCGTACAGGGCTATCTATATATATAATGTAACAGAGCTATAGACATTGATGAGCTATACAAGTGCATGGAAAGTAGTTAGTGACTTGAGGTATTGAGAGACTTAATCATTCTGAGTGTCTGAGAATTGATATTAGTTGGAGAAATGGGGGAGAGTGGCTAATCAGATTGGGTCCTGATGGAAGAAAAACGTATAAAATACATACTTATAAAGAGGGACAAGGAAGAGTTTGAACTCAAATCAAATAAAGATTTAGTAAGATTCAACATAATAAGATTTCTCAAAGCTTGACCACTTTTACGTTCAAATGAAACTTTTAGTTGAGGACTGCAGTAAAATGTAATTACTGTTTATCCATTCTATCTATCTATCTATCTATCTATCTATCTATCTATATATATATATATATATATATATATATATATATATATATATATAAGTAAGTAAAAGTTTTGTCATTTAGCTGATTGATGTCACCTTCAGCAACCCGACTGCAGTTTCGTAGACTGACCCGTCTGTTCCCTCGTCAGGTGGTATTAGCAACTGACTGTTTATACTTCTCGATGCACTTATCATTGGTGCAAGATTTTCATACAGTGTATGTGGTGCGCCTGTACGTTTTCACGCATGCGCCTGTCAGCGCGGATGTGCGTACATGTAGGGAGCCGTGATTATTTCTCCTATTTGTCATTTTTTTCTCCAATTTACCCTCACTCTTTAGCCTTTTTTCTTGCATTTAAATTTTGGAGGATCAAAGTTTACTGGGAGAAAGAACCTGGAAGAGAGTTCCACAAGCTGGATGTGTGAGTGAAGAAACTGCCAGCATAGAACTTATGGTTCTATCTATCTATCTATCTATCTATCTATCTATCTATCTATCTTGTTTTCGATATGTTAGATTCATAAGGGAATCGTGCTCAATGTCGGAGATTGAGTGTTTCAACCTCTAGACAGTATGAACAGAGAAATAAAGACTGCAATTTTTGTAATTGTTACGTATATCAAATCCAACAGAGTTTCTGCCAATAAAGTGCTCAGTATTATACTAGAGCGATAATTAGTTAATTAGGTATAATAATGTTCAATACTTATCGAAGGTCGTACATCCAGATGAAAAAGCGATTGTAAAAATATTGAATATTATGTATTGAAAGTTATATCTAATTTAATAATAATAATTTATATGGATGCTTGCAATATATATATATATATATATATATATATATATATATATAGAAAAGTGAGCATTGAAGTCGACACTCAAACTGCGTCCAGCATGAAAAAGCCTGTCGACTCTGAGTATTGACTTCAATGTTCATTTTTATATTTACATATGCTGTATCTCTGATATTGAGCACTTTATCCCATAAATATAGCACACCTTAAAACTATATATATATATATATATATATATATATATATATATATATATATATATATATACCGGGTGTAACAGCATCATTGTCTATTCCTGAAAAAACACTTAAGTATTTTCCAGAGTTTTAGATACGAGGTTTAGCCATCTTGACACCATTTATCGTAAGAATCATTGAAAACCCTTAGAAGAGAACAGGTTAAAATCAGTTTGTGTCAGATCTACTGTCTTCCCAATTGAGCAATGGTGAGAGAAAAAACATCATTAAGGCCTTCACTAATAGTACGAACTTTCATATTCTGGCTTCCATCTTCAAAGTTCATTCAAGAAACTTTAAGAGAACTGTGAATAAGTATAAAAAAGAGGAAATAGTTGAAAGGAAAACTGGATCAGGAGGTCATAAGAGCAAGAGGGATTATCATTTCATCTGAGATTAAAATACATTATTATTATTTAAAGTAGAGTCCAATAATGTTATAAAATCCTCGGAAAATTCCCATAAGATATCTTTAATCATTTCTAACATACAAATCTTAATCTAATGATTAGACAATTTTGCTGTTACACCCGGTATATATAGCTTCTTCTTCATCTATGTGCCGTCTCTTTTTAGGAAGTAGACGATCATGGCCCTCCACCATTTCCTATTCCTTGTTGATTTCAACAATAACCCTCCCTCCTCCCTGTTCTGTCATCCTTTTAAACAAGCTAGTTCTATTGGTTACTTTCCTCCGTCCATCTTGACTTCAATATGTTCTGCAAGTGTTACCTTCTCTACTCTTTTTCTTGTTATATCTCGCAGAATTTTTTAGCTGGGGTGAGGGAGTAGAGATGGATTTAGACCTTCCCCAAAGGTATATGCGCGTAAGAGAATAAAACGAACTCGACGGGAATTCGAACTCGATTTCTTTGATTGCTCATTCCAGGGCGTTCTCTATTGCACCTCCTGCACACCGACACAGCAACGCTAGATGTTCAAGCGGTAGCAATGCTCGTGCTGACATTATAGTCGTGTACGGCTTGCACAACAACGCAACGAGCTACAAAAATGATGCTAAGAAAGCCCGGGGATATGCAGATGCAAGATATGCGGTTGGTGTCCGGGCGCGTGATTTAATCCACTGGGAGTGACGGACCCCAGCTTTTTGATGTGGTATCCACCTAAGAGAAGGAAAACTCCGATAAACACCAGCCACATTGCATACGCGGAGAACTTTTCGAACTGAACTCTTTATTTCATTCACCGGGGAAGATTTTTCTAGTTCCACAGGCCATGCCTCGTCTGGATGTCTCAGTTATCTCCCTTTACCTTCAGATCTCCTTCAAGGTTTTGTTCACCACTGCAGTAGCCAGGTATTGAACTCATACCTCTTTGGGTCAAATCACTTTTATCCACTGGGACAGTCTGAACAATGTAAATAATGTAAATAATTACAATACTTCATCTCAGAAATATAGACAGAATTAATTGACTCTTAGCTGTCCGAAACTTCTCTCTTCTTCATTGGCAAGTAGTCGATAAGATTTCCCAAATCAGGGCAATATAGATGGTTAATTCACATACGCTTTGTACTGTTTAACACTGCAAGAAAATTTTATTTCTCCTGGAAGTTAATTTGATTTTCAGCAAGTGGTAGAGAAAGTTCACCTTTGATATATTGGTCTCAAGAAAGCCATAGAAGTTAATGTTGCGACATAACTGACTCGGCCCACTACGGAACAACAAGAAAGTTCTCCAAACAAACTATTGTTCTCAGCACATATGGTGACGTGGCAAGGTCACAGGATTGATACGAGTTATCTCCTAAGGGAGATAACTCGTATCAATCAAGGATATCAATCAATCAAGGAAAGAGAACACTCTACCCTCGCGGATTAAAGAAGTTTAGATCAAAAAATTTCAAGAAGGTTAACTAGATGAGGCAAACAGCTAAGAGGTTACAATGGCCCATGTTTTGAAACTGCAACAACTAAAACGAGGACATTAGTCAAAATAAATCTCTTCCTCTGCTTAAAAGGTTTTATTTGAAATAATGTATATCCAAACAGAATGTGTAATTAAAATGTGTATATCCAAATAGGTACTAATATTTTATGATATTTATTGTATGGAGTTTCTTCAATTTTTAATTTCAAATATTTTAAAAAAATTGTAAACAAAGTATTATAAAGGTGATAGATTATGGATTATTACGTATTATAATTATTATATATTATAATCATTATATATTATAATTATTATATATTATAATCATTATATATTATAATTATTATATATTATAATTATTATATATTATAATCATTATATATTATAATTATTATATATTATAATCCTTATATATTACAATTGTTATATATTATAATTATTATATATTATAATTATTATATATTATAATTATTATATATTATCGCAAGTTCAAATGTCTTAAAACTTGTGCATTGTATCCAGTCAGTAGTTTCCGATATAAAAATATTATTTTTCTGTGTAAATCTTTGATTACATATTTTGAAGATAGACATTATTATTATTATTATTATTATTATTATTATTATTATTATTATTATTATTATTAATGTAATCAATGCTGTATCGACAACACGCAAGATGAAGATGAATTTTACGCGAAGCATAAAACATTTCATTACAGCTTATAAATAACTTTTGTAAACGTTATTTACTCTCTTATTTTGCCCGTCTGCAGTAAACGGACGTGAGGCGTATGTATACACACGCAAACACATGCAGATAAATACATACAACCACACCCGTGTACTCAAATACTAATTATTTTCACACAGCTATTGTGTATGGACATCAAAATCTACCTTAGCTGATCGCATTCATTGTAAAAAGACACTAACTTAATTAAAATTGAGCTCTTCTTAAAGAAGAAACATCGAGGAACTAATTAAAAGGTAACAAACTACATCAATTATGCGAAAACTTATTTGCATTCGGACTAATCTCCTCATCTTTGTTGTCATTATCACAACGCTTCGACCGTTGTTCTTTCCGGTATTCTTCAGGAGTCTCTGGATCCGAGTAATTTAAAAATGAAACCATTATTTTTTTGTACTGCTTAATGATATAAATAAGAACTCTTCATCCCATAAATACAGATTGAAATAGACGTTATACAAATTTAAATTGTTTAAATTTAAGATTCAATTTACGCTTTAACTGCGAAATTGCTCGCTTTGTTTCCACTACGTAGTCCGCCACCAAACTCACAAACCAGTGCATTAATCCACTAGGTTACACTCGGACAATCCTGAATCTAGGACTTAAGTTCTTATTGCCTGCCCGCTGCTGGTGTCACGCTTGACCTCCTTGGCCGCTTTACTTACTCCCACGGCTTTTACTGTGAAGCATTTCTCTTTACTTCTTTATCAATAGCTCACATGCGGGTATGTATTTCTATGTTGGGTTTACTGAAGAGGCTGCCATGGCCTAGCGCGTATGCGTCGACTAACGCAGATATCGGAACGACAACAATCCACACGCGTACCTTATGCAGGCTGACAGACTCTTGAAGAAGTTTAGCGAGTCGAAACGTTGTAACAATGACAAAAAGGTGAGAACATAAGAGCGAATGCCAGTAATGTAAATAATAACCTCTTATGCCAGGAACACGGATAGAAATTGGAGAAGTTATAAAAATTTAAATTGTTTGCATTTCATTTTCATTTTACAGCTTACATTTTATGCAGTAGAGTGAAATTAAAGTTTTTTACTCAGTAATATAACTTTTAAAAAGGCTGGATGCTTATCTTTTTATTCAAAGCTATAAATGCGATGGAAATGTACATTTTTCACTGCACATCTGCAATCCCTTTGGTTTAAGTGTATCATACCCAGCACAAGTGGCGGTGAGAATGTTTCACAGACACTTTGAGGGAAACGCCATCTTTTTTGAAAGCTGAAAATCGTAGCAATGGATTTAACCATCGCATTTTTATTGCAAACATCCTGCTTTGGTCTTTATAAAACTACGTTAAAAACTGGACAACCACCTTACAAGTCATTTCATTCATTTGCATAAAACTATTTTGTATAGTCCTAAAATAGTTAATAAATTAATACAATAAAAGTAAATAGGTTTGCCTATCACCCGGTTCAGACTCCTCCACGGTCTTTCGAACAGGAGTAAAGGTTTATTCTTTGTTTGCTGCTTAGGATTGGGTTTCCGGTTCCTTCACCTCTATATTCCTAACGCTTGCTAATTTGATTTAATCCTGTGACCCGTAGGATCGAGTGGGCACTATGTGTACTGTGACCGCAGTAGAAGTGATGCTTCTTGGGCAGAACCCAATCTGTCCTGTTACTTACCCATTGCTAGGAGGAGGAGAAGAGAATTCATATCTTTCCCAAGGGTATTAGCACGCAAGTAAATGTAATGGATCCGGCTGGAATTCGAACTCTGCTCCCTGATTCCTCAATCCGAGCCGTTATCCATAGCGCCCTTTCTTACGCTGATATAACAATCCACTACCTTAAGTGACTCTTGGGCTTTGTTTTTGGGTGAACATTAGTAATAAATAAAATAAAGGTTCAACTGACTTATCTTTCGACCGACTTCAGAGTTCATCAGGGGCAGTGATGAATATGACCAAACCCGATGAACTCGTTTGTAAGATTAGTCATTTAAACCTTTATTAATTTATCTTCACTCAGGATTGTCCCACTGGACAATAGCCTAGTGGATTAAAGCGTTCGTTCACGAAATTGGTGACATAGTAAGTGCGAGTTCAATCCCTGGGTCGAGCGGTGTGTAATTGGTGTCAGCAGAGACGGCGAGCAATACGAACTACACATGGTCAGAGGAACGACAACAATCTTCCTGCGTAGATTAAATAAAGGAATCACCTTGGAATTCACTGAGGCCTACACGGATCAAGAAAGAGGGCAAAACGTCTGAAACAGAGAGATAACAACAAAGATGAGGACGATAGTCGGCACGAAAATACATTTTGACAAATGTTATTGATTTATATGATAGTTAATAATAAAACTATGACATTGCGTGACATATGTTTTTTATAATCGGAAAAGCCTTAAATTTCTGATAATATTCTAAATTATCTTTTAAAAGTTCATATTCCATGAAAACAATGCTCTTCATCATATGTATATAATATTTAATTACGTAAAACTATAGAATTGTCAATTAAGTAATATTTCATACTGTTAAGCATTCAGTTCAATACAAATTAATATTTTTGTTGCATTTTGCATCGAGTTAAATGAAGGAAAAACAGGAAATGATTTCTGCAGATGTGGTTTTTAAATAAAAAAAAATAGAATCAGCTTATAGTATTTATTATATATTTTTTAAATATAATAAATTGAACGAAGTGACTTTTAAAGATAATATGAACTGATATCGTTCTTCTGAATGTTACTGATTCGGGAAGAATTTCAGAAATAAAAATAAAATGAAGAAAAAATAAATGTAAAAGTAATAAAAAAGTGATAGAAATTCAACAATTAGCAGAATTTTTAAAATAATTGCTTTTTTGCGTGTAGCGTGGTCACAAATTAAAAAGAAGTATACTGCTCTCGTTGTAGACATCATGCAAATCGATTTGTTCAGGAAAAAAAGACTCGTGTCCAAATATGGAGCAATGTATCTTCTTTAAAAGAAGTCAAATTTTAATAGAAAACACGTCATTTTTAATGAAGTTCGAAACGTGTTTTTTTATTCTTTTAAATACGAGATCGTGTTTTTGGTTTATTCTTAAACGTATGAATAAAATGTCGGATCGTTAAAACAGACTTCCGTTAGTAATCAAGGCGACTTGGAGGCAAAAGTGATGTGGTTCTACAGAAGGATTTTGAGAATACCATTGGCGAGACATGTGAGAACGAAAAAGGATATTTGTGTTTAGAATCAGGAAGAGACAACTGAAATTTCTCAGACACATAATGAGGAAAGAAGGCTTGTAGAATTTGACACTGACAGGGCATACAATGCAAAGAAGATATTTAGCTGTTTCAATTTTAATATATACTAAAGTATATATACAATATGTTACTATATAAAATATATTGTAGAACAGGTATATTGACTTTGACTTGTATAAAAATAAGTATGCTTTTGGTACACTAAATGATTTTAAAACTTTAGTTGGCACATAGCAAAAGGTTGTCGACCATTTGCTTAGTTCGCTTTTTGACCATAGTTTGGATATCACCATGGAAGGTGACTTCTTGATGTTATCTCTCTGAGGGAGGCAATCTCTAGGTGCGGCACCTTTCGAAAGTGAAAACCATATCACGGGTGGATCCAAAGCGTGAATTGAAATTTGGTAGGGAACTCTTTGGGAACATTCGATGGTTGTGCTAGCACGAAATTACAAGTCATTGTGACCGAGGGTTTGAGCGTGCTGGCCTTGTTCAGACTATATTGTAGAACAGGTATATTGACCTTGACTTGTATAAAAATATGTATGCTGTTGGCAAACTTAATGATTTTAAAACCCTAATTAGCACATAGTCAGCAAAAGGTTGCCGACTCCTGAGCTAGTGCATGTTTCTCAAACTTTTTAAGCAACAGCATACCTAGGAGAAAATAAAAATATCATGGCATACTTTGCAAAAGTTTTAAAGGGCATACCTTTAAATTTTATGAAATGAAACCATAGATTAAAAAAAAAACACATATACAAATATGTGCTTACTTTATTTCAATGTTTCTATTCACTAATTTATACGAGTTAACTTTCAGCCAAACAGAAATGGTAGTAAATGAGAGTAGCAGTGAGAGTAGTTACAACGCCTTCTCTAAATAATTCAAAAGATTTTGACAAGATTTTGTATAAGAGTTTGCTACAAAAAATCTCCAGTTATGGCATCTCTACTCAAATATCAATTCCTTTCTCACAGGCGGGTCCATGAAGGTCGTTTTGAATGACCCGTCTTCTGAATCCCATGAGATCAATGCGGGCCTACCGTCGATATGATTTATATTCACAATCTACTTAGGAACATTGTCAGGTCATTGGTAAACATATATGCAGCTGATGTCACAGTTTATGGTAGCAGTTCCAAAAATCAAGATGATCAGAGGCTGATAGCTGACCTCTCCTCTGACGCCCAAGCAGATCAATGATGATAAAATCTGTCTTGTAAGATCCAGTGCCTTAAAAACCAAGTTAGTATCATTTCACCATCATTGAGCAGACACTGCTAAACTTACGATGGACATGTTCTTTCAATGAGGCACCTTGCTTTAAAGGTCTATTACAGTGTTTCTCAACCTTTTTAAGTAACCTAGGCGCAAATGAAAATATCATGGCACGCAGCAAAATTTTTAAAGGGTATACATGTAAATGTTATGAAATAAAAACCATAGATTTAAAAAAAAAATACACGCATAGATATGAACTTTATTTCAATGTTTTTATTCAACTATTTCTGCAGCTTATTTACTTTGAAATCTGTGCCTGGTGTTTTTTTCACGATTTCTTTAATGTTTGGCAATATTTCGCGACAGACTAGTGCCCCGCAATATGGCGGTTTACAATCACTGACCTACAATGACATGAAGAGCCATTATCAACCACACCCTGAAAGACCACGGCTAGTAACTTTTCTTAAAGTGTTGATTTATATTAATTTCAGTAATCCTAACAGTATGTGTGTGTGTGTGAAAAGTTTGTGTATATAAATATAGATTTAACTATATATATATATATATATATATATATATATATATATATATATATATATATATATATGTGTGTGTGTGTGTGTGTTTAATATATATATATATTATATGCGCGGCACTTATTAGAAAGCGCTCAATATCAGAGCTAGAGCTAACATATTTGGTTGGATTGATGTGAGTTTGTGACCCTGGGTTTCACGCTTTTGCGATGGTCAGACAATTGTCTGACCTTCGCAAAAGCGTGAAACCCAGGGTCTCAAATTCACATCAATCCAACCAACCAACCATATATATATATATATATATATATATATATATATATATATATATATATATATATATTATGCAGTGTTACATTAGAACATGCACATGTCCACTACAAAATTGTACATTTTTTGTTTCAACGTCAAAAAAAGGAAAACCTTTTTTTAAACGTCTCTGTCAAGTGGGGAAGTTGTTCATCAGGTGTTTTAGTAACACCGTAAGTCCCCACCTGATGAGACGTTTAAAAAAGGTTTTCCTTTTTTTTTTGACCTTCAAACAAAAATGTACAATTTTGTAGTGGATATGTGTATGTTCTAATGTAACACTGCATAAGATAAATAAATGTTTTCGGCTCTACTTTGTGTATTGAGCATTGTTTTTAAATCAATGTTTTAAACGCTGTATTCTTACTGTTTGTTCTTCTAGACATTGATATATATATATATATATATATATATATATATATATATGAAATGTTTTCAAAACGTTCGATGATTGTTTTATAAGAGGTGCTTAAAAGTTCTCGCCCAGACCATGAAGACAAGAGAAGCTTAGAAAAACAGAGTAAAATATCTAAAGAGCTTTTAAAAGGTGTTCCAAAAACTTGGACTGATTTTAAATATGAATTAAGTTTAAGAGTCTAATGTTTTTTTTTCTTTCAGATTTGACGGACAGATATTATTTTTCACACATAATTTCCATGACTTAAATAACATGATCCAATAGAGAAATAAATCAATTTTCATCAGTAACACTGATTTATTTACTGCTGACTTTGATCCGTCTTAATGAAACACCCTTATATATAATCCGTCTTAATGAAACACCCTTTATAAATGGATGACAGAACAGGGACTAGAAAGAATATTGCTTTGAGCTACATAGGACAGGAAGCTGGGGAAAGCTATGACCGATCATGTTCTGGAGGGAAAGGTAATGTTCCTCAACCGGAGGATTAATCTACATGTAGGTAGGCTGTATTTTGTTTATATTTAAATGAATTAATTATTTTTAGACGGACCTCGGGGGTGTTCAGATATATTTATGTAGTCTCAACAGTTAAATAAATACAAAAAAAATGACAAATATATTTTTCGTTTCTTGAAATTTTGCGTTTAGTTCTAGCTTTTAATTTTTTACTGAATATCAGATGCTTTTTCAACATTATACAATCACTGAGGGATCCATGAGTTGTAAGGTAATTTGTAGCGGTAGAGTAAATATCTTTCTATATCTTTGAGATGAGGTATTATGATGACTTGCATTATTTACATTATTCGGACTATTATCTTCATTGCCATATTTACAACGTGTCGACCTCTATACCTCTGAGATGAGGTATTATGGTTACTTGCATTATTTACATTATTCGGGTTGTTATCCTCATCTTCATTGCCATATTCACAACGTTTCGGCCGTTGTACGCTCCAGCCTTCTTCAGGTGAATGGAATCTCGAACGGAACCCTTTATTTTGTCCACCGGGGTAGATTGTTCTAGTTCCATGTGCCGGATATCTCAGTTATTTCCCTTTAACGCAACTCCAAGTTTTGGTTCACTGCTGTGGCTTGGTATTGAACTCACAACTCTTTGTGTATAGTCACTGGATCTAACCAACGTCTTTATCCATTTGGCCATGTGTCCTTGAGGAATATGTTTTTTTTTGCTGGGAATATAGAAAGTATTGTGTACAACATAGGCAAGCAGTATATAATATAATAATATTTACAACAGTTGTAGCCATCAACATTAGAGAGATAAAAAGAGTCATGATGTGCCTTGCGACGAGAAGTTTTACTTTTTACATGGAATCACCCATCAGCAGATGGCCACGCATCAGGGTTTAATTATAACTCGAGCCCTTCAGTCTTGATGGGAAGAAGCTGTCTGGGGTACTGGGTTCCCTGACGATAGATATGAAAATGTAGGATCCTGACCGAGAAAAGATCAGAGAGATATTGTCAAGTAGTTGGAAGAATTTTTAATCAGAAGAAGAAGCGAGCCCCTCTCGAAGAAATTGTTATTAAGAAAAACTGGAATATTGAAGAAAGTGTTGGAGACTTGCTTTCAGTTGAGGTTAGATGAAAACCACCAGTTAGCATTGGTTATAAAAAAAATATTCATAATACTAGAATACTGAGGAGGGTGTTGGAACATTAACGAAACTTGCGAATGCCAATACATACAAAGAACTTGAGTGATGAGATAGATAGATAGATAGATAGAGAGAGAGAGAGAATATGAAAAGTAAGAATAACAATCGTGTATTTAGCTGATTAATCTGTGGTACATATAAGAGTGAAATTGTAATTTTAATAAAGATAATGACACGTGATGATAAGTGATGAAATTTCAAGTTGGTCGTTGTTAGAAACATTCATCAAGAATTTACGCACGATTGATTCAAGACGTTTTCGTTTGCACGAAACTAAGACCAGCATTGAATATTGAACGGAAAATATCTATTTTTTATGTTTTCGATTCAAGCAAACAGTTGCGCATTGTTATTTCCTATAAGTAATCGATTATTGATTTCTTTCGAAAGCGATTTGTTCAAAATGTGTGCCATTGAATAAAAGAAAACAAAAAAAAAAAAAAGTCAGCGATAGAAGGTTGGAATTATACACTTAAGGGGTTAATTTTTTTGGAATTTAAAAGTTTAAAAATAAAAATACTATTATGCCTGACGATTTTCTCATCGGGTAACTCAACGTAAAAATGATTAGTAATCTTTCCTCCGTCTACTCTCGTATATAACTAGAAATTTCGTTTTATGCGTTTATTTATCTCTTTATATCTACAGACATTCGATTTACCATTTCTTATTTGTGAGCACACAAACAGAAATACAAACAAACAAATAAGGGAAAAACTATAACAATGTGGAAAAAGCTTCTGTGTGACGTGTTTCGACCTTTAGAACTTCATCAGACATAATTGATGTTTACTTTGATTCAAACACACTTGCGAACGAAGAAGAAGGAATGTTGGGAATTTTAAAATTTAAAAAATTAATGTTTTGAGTATATAATCTTGCCAATATCATTTATTTCCTATTTCTTCAATATCTGCCTATTACTCTTAGATGACATATTATGATGACTTGCATTATTTACATTATTCGGACTGTTATTCTCATCTTTATTGCCATATTCACAACGTTTCGGCTATTGTTCGCTACGGCCTTCTTCAGGTAATTGGATCTCTGAGATGACGTATTATGATGACTTGCATTATTTACATTATTCGGACTGTTATTCTCATCTTTATTGTCATATTCACAACGTTTCGGCGATTGTTCGCTTCGGCCTTCTTCAGGTAATTGGATCTCTGAGATGACGTATTATGATGACTTGCATTATTTACATTTTTCGGAATGATATAATTTTTAAGTACTCAGTAATTTTAAAAATCTAGGAAAAACTTTCTCCGTAATCTAATGTTTTATTGAATTTTAGATACTTTGTGGCTTTAAATTTACTATAGTTATCCCTCCTGTTTTCTGATAATGCCGTGTATCGGCGACGGTATGTACCAAAATTGGAACGTTTATACACAGAAAACAGTTTGAACATTTGAGAGATTGATATGTTTGTATAATCAATACAAATACAATACGTATTGTGCGAAGGTTTTGCATGACATCCTTGGCTTTGGTGTTTATTTTCGAAAGTTAAGCTGCTTTTTTTTTTTGTATTTCAATATTGCCATTTTTTGTTTCCGCTCTTTTTTTGTTAGGTTCAAACACCGGTTCCCGTAAAATCATCAAAGTTAAGAAACGTCGAACATAGTCAGTACCTAGATGGGTGACCTCTTGGGAATAAAAGGTGTAAGCTTGCATGTGCGAATGGTCTGATGGATAATGGTTCGGAATTAATATTCGGAAAGACGAGTTCCAATTCCCGTTGGGTTCGTTTTATTCAATTACGCGCAGATACCCTTGGGACAGGCATGAACTCTCCTACCATCTATAGGTTAATTATTAAAACTTGTATTATTAAAATCATTGTGATCTCCCCTCCAAAGTTTCTTACAATCTAAATAACTTTTCTGGGTTTAAATAATCTGCAAAAGCTTGAAAGCTGTAGAAAACGAATCAATTTCTTTTAACATGTCCATTTTTATCGATAATACACACACACACACACACACACACACACATATATATATATATATATATATATATATATATATATATATATATATATTTAAACAACATGCCTGGCCGCATACACAATTCCGTAAAATCCTTGTTGAAAACACAATTATACTTAAACATGAAAACAATAAACAAAAACTAAAAATTCTTGAAGCTTTATACATAAAATAGTTGAAACCTAACCTGAACAAAATAAACTATGAAATCTCCAGAAATATTCTTAAATGTCTATAATTGGTAACAGAAGCCATTGGTTTATACTAACGGCATCCTATACTTAATACTTCTCGAATTCACTCTCGCGCGGTCATGTGTGACCTCATGAGCTACGGTGCGATTTTCGCTTCCAACGTCTTATATGCACGTGTTTATCATTGCTTGGGAATCATCCATGTAAACAAAAACAGACTATCATCACATACTTGTCCGTGTATTGGTTAATATATTGTACAGTAACTGTCATCTTTGATAATGGCTTATGTAAGCCGAAAGCTTATATGTATCAATATTGTGATTTTCTTTCTTCATTTAATGATAATGTTATTAAGCTTATCAGATAATAAGAAAAGAATTTACATAAAATAAATAGACAACACTTGTCTGTATTATTTAATGAAACATGTATGAATATATATATATATATATATGTGTGTGTGTGTGTATGTATGAATTGTTTAAATATATATGTATATATTTATATGTAAAAATTTCAGAAAGAGTATATCTACAAAAGAACAATATGAATAAAGACAAAAGGGAAACTTATCGCAGCCGACTTTTCCGCTAACCTAATGAATATTCATGAACACCTTTATACCCAGAAAATTTCAAAAGCCAATAACGTTTTTGCTCTTGTATATAAATACTTGTCGCAAAATAAAATCCTTACATTTGCCTTGATAAAGTCCCTCAGAGGACGAAACGTCTCGGCTAAGATAAGTTTGCATTTTGTCTTTATTCATATAAACCATAATTCCCCATGTATAATACGCCTTCATCCATAATACGCACCCCTAAAATTGTGCTGAAAGCGTAGGAAAATGCTTCTACTTATGCATAATACGCACTCCTTGTTTGGTAATCAAATCCTATAAATTGTACCTCCCCAAACTTACAAAAATGTTTTTAAACATAGAATAATATTATTCTAAGTTAGGTTTATGATAATTTTTTACTTTATTTTACGGCAATTTTTTAATGACTTTTGTAACTGTGCATAATACGCACCCCTGATTTTGCTTATTATTTTTTTTTAGAAAAATCTCGTATTATACATGGGGTATTCCGGTATATATTTGATGGGAGCTCAGTAAGGGACTTCGGTTTTAGGCAAATGGTTGCAGTATTTTTATTCACGATTTCCTACTGTCGTTTCTGATTTTTATGATTGAAAGTGCTTGAAACTTTTGCACACTCCTAACACAAATATATACGGAAGCAAATCAATTAGTCTGTATCATGATAAAAGCATTTTACGCTAAAAATATTTATTTTTCAACATAATCCCCTTCTTTGTTAATGCACTTAACACAACGCGAGTCCATTAATCGCAGAGGTAGGAACTACACCGTGAGAATATTAAATCAAAATTCAACTAATAAATACCAGGCAACATATTTATTGATATACAATTATACGCACACACACACACACACACACACACGCGCGCGCACACACACATACACACACGCGCGCACGCACACGCGCGCACACACACGCGCGCACACACACACACACACACACACACACATAAATATATATATATATATATATATATATATATATATATATATATATATATATGTAATTAAAGTTATTTCCTATTGCTTGAATTATTATAAAAGTTAATGTTGATTACACGTACACACACAGACACACATGTGCACATACACACGCACTTTCGTACACATATAAGGACAGGGTCCCCCCACACATGCACACACACACACACACATAATCATACACACACTCTCATACACGCTCACACATACACACGCTATGTACACACACGCGTAAACGAAAGAAAAAAAATTCTCGAAGAGACGAGATTATGATCTGGAACGAAATCAGAAAACCATTTTCCCGACAGGCTGCATCTACTGCAGGTCGTCAAGTACATGTGTATTGATTGGATGTCATCCTCAGCTGCACCTACTCCCACCCTTTCCCTATCCATTTAACACTAAAATCAGTTTTTGGTTTCGCTTTCCTTTTAGCTTTCAATATTGATAGATTTCAATTTCATTTACCAATTTTGAATTCTAACTTCACCTCAATTACATTTTCGATATGAATTTCAGTATTATTTCTAAAAGAAATCTCCTTTTGACCCCTTCTAGCATTTTCTTTTACGTCCTCTTTAAGTTTTTTTTTTCCATTTTCTCTTTCTACAACTTTCTTTCTTTTTTAAGTTTGCTTTTTTCCTTAACGTTCCTTTTTTTTCTCTAATCATTTTCTTTTTTTCTTTCTTCGCTAAGTTTTTATTTTCTCTTTTACCTTCTTTCTTTCTTTTTTAAACTTCTTTTTTTCTTTTTCTGGAATAATTTTCTTTCATTTGTAATTTTTCTATTTTCTTAACGTCTCTTTTTTCTTTAAACATTTTCTTTCTTTCTTTCTTTCTTTTGTAAGTTTTTTTTTCCATTTTTCTTTCTTTCCTTTTAAATTTCTTCTTTAAAATTATTTTTCTTTCTCTGTAAACTTTTTTCTTTCTTTCTTTCTTTCTTTGTGTAAGTTTTCTTTTTCATTTTTCTTTCTTTCTTTTCAAATTCCTTTAAAATTATTTTTCTTTCTCAGTAAACACTTTCTTTCTTTCTTTCTTTCTTTCTTTCTTTCTTCTTCTGTAAGTTTTCTTTTACATTTTTCTTTCTTTCTTCCCATTTAAATTCCTTCTTTAAAATTATTTTTCATTCATTATAAACTTTTTAATTCTTCTTTCTCTCTTTCTTTCTTTAAACTGCTTTTTATGTTTGTTTGTTTGTTTCTTTCTTTCTTTGTTTCTTCTTTCTTCAAACTTCTTTTTTCTGTTTTCTTTCTTTCTTCTGTAAGTTTTCTTTTTCATTAATGTCTTTTTCTCTCTTTCTTTCTTTCTTTTTCCTTTCTTTCTTTCATTCATTCAATCTTTCTTTCTTTTTCTTATTTTAAAATTCTTTTTTCTGTATCCTTCTTTCTTTCTTTCGTTTGTCTTTCAGGTTTTTTACTTAAATTCCCATTTTTTCTCTGAACATTTCTTTCTTTCTTTCTTTCGTTCTTTCTTTCGCTCTTTCTTTCTTTAAACTCCTTTTTTCTTTTTCTGTATACTTTTTCTTTCTGTTTTCTTTGTCTCTTTCTTTTTGTTTTTCATTTTTTAAACTTATTTTTTTTGTATCCTTTTGTCTTTCTTTTGTAATTTTTCTTTTCTCTTAAATAAATAATGATCCCATGTTGTTACACCCGGTATATACTGGGTGTAATAGATAAACTGTCGCCAAAATTACGCAAAACTTTTAACAAATATATTTACCAAAATTACACAAAAATATCTTGAAATAGTAAAGAGCAAATTCATTCAATAAATCGCTATTGGCTTTGACCACGGCCTCCAGACGACTTTGGAATCTCTGAAAGTCTTCTGGACAGTCTCCCTGTTTAAGTTGGTGAAGGCTGACATAATGTTTGTCTTCAGTCCATCTCTGGTGTTACAAAGAGTTTTGTTAGTCTCTCGCACAACTGCGTTCCACACATAATAATTAAGGGGGTTGAATTCTGGGGATTTAGGTGGCCAGATGAAGGGGTGATGTAGAAATTATCAGACAGCCATAGCTGGATTCTTCTGTTTGTGTGGCATGGTACAGAGTCATGTTGTCAGACATCGGGTCTTTCAGCAGCCACCTTCTTGACCCAGGGCATTACTACCTCGTCAAGGCACTTGATATAGGCCTACGTGTTGAGTCTGAGGCCCTGTGGAATGATGAATGGAGGCATAATGTTGTCATCACTAGGGATCTCTTCAAACATTTTTGTAATCACAATTAGACTCATCCAACTTTTCCGAATCCCCTGTATACCAAAAATTGCAAAATGTTCGTATTGGACATTCGGCGCGAATGCCAAGCAGTACAGGATGTCGATTGTAAATTTCTGTTGGAGTGAATTACATTACGGTGTCCTTTTCGTCAAAAATGGTGACCAATTGACCCTATTATACTTTACAGTCATCAAAATCAAAAACAAACAACGTGCATGAGCGAAATTTAAAACATAAAATGACGACAAATTGCACATCTCACTCTCTCTCTCTCTCTCTCTCTATATATATATATATATATATATATATATATATATACACGATAAAAATATATTTTTAAGGCATACTATATTTATAGGTTAAATATCAGGGATATCGCTTTTAAGCAAGATACGGACTGTCACCACTGGGCGTTGACATCAATGTTCACACACACACACACACACACACACACACACACACACACACACACATATATATATATATATAGATAAGAAATAAACTTTTTCCTCAGCGGTAACACAACACTTAGTTTCATGCACAACGCAATCTTCAGGTGATGTTTAAAAACTGACCATCACATAATTTAAATTTTGATTTATATACTGGATTATATACGGGATTATCTACTGGATTATATATTGGATTATAGCAATTGTGGAGTAGTTCATATTATTTTTGTTTAAAAAACAAAACATCAAAAATATTATGGAAAATCATGGACACGAAAGCAAATCTTTAGTCCGCTACTTAAATGTCGAAAACGGAAATTGAACAAGAATAAATGAAAATAAATAAAATAAAATAAACAAAAGCAAATAAAGTAAATTAATCCAAACAAATAAATAAGTAATTAAACTAAGTAAATAATAAACAAATTAACAAACCACGGTCACCAAAATACAATAGACTACCTACAATGCACAAGACTACCCACAATGCAACAATAAGATGTATATATATTATGTCCATTTATTTTTATAATAATCCTTTCCAGATCCCTAATCAGTTTCTTGATGTTAAGTTGAAATTCATCAAAGAAGGCATCGTATTTTCAAATTGTCAACTTTTCTTTTTATTCCCTGGAGTAATGTGTCAAAGATCGATAAAACTTTCCTAGCAAACATGAGCTCTGCAGGTGATATTTTCGCGGTGGCGTTTGCATTTGACGTCATTCGATATACACTCAAAAATTTTTCTAGTGCCGTTTTTTCAGCTTCCAATGCTTTAGCTTTTCTTAATGCTCTTTTGAATGTTGCAACAAACTGCTCAGCTTGACCATTCTACCCCGGGTGATAAATCGGCATTATCAAATATTCAACCGCGTACTTTTTGTAGAAATTGTAAAACTCACTAGAATTAAATTGAGTTCCATTATCGGATACAACACTGTAAAGTACTCCAAACCTTGCAAAAAGTTCGCGTAAGAATTTAATCGTTGTTACGGTAGTACGTCGTTTACCATTCGGGCCATTTTGGGAAATTGTCGATTGTAGTTAAATAGTATGGACCGTTTAGTGGTCCAGCAAAGTCAATATGTAGTCTTGGCCACGGTTTATCAGTGCTGGGACTTGCCTGATAACTTATAGGTGTTGATTTGCTGCTGAATTAAAATTACATTTTCCAACTGTATTTTGAATATCTTTGGCCAATAAACGTAGCTTTTGATCAGGGACTTCATACTCACTATTACTAGATGTTCTACGTAGAATTGTTCTCAAATCCTGTTTTTGTAGTGATAACGGAATTATTATTCTTTCTGCGTACAAAAGTACTTCATCACAAGTAGAAAATGCTGTATTATTGTTACCGAGTTTAATTTTAGTTTTACTCCATTTCGACTTACCGTCATTCATAGTTTTTGGAATAAACGTATCATTTTTTCAAGGAATTTTAATATCGTCTATCGTGACCGGCAATTCTTTAATAGTTACACACCAGGCTTTTAATTTCGCTTTCAATTTCCAGCGAAGCAATCATAGTATCTCCAAATCTTCTTTACATTTCGATATTAATTTGGACAAGCCATCTGCGTGTTCCAATTATTTGACGATAGAAATTCCATCTTGAAATCTTAGTTCAATAAAATTGTAGCCCAACGCTGTAGTCAGTTTGCAGTTTACGTGGGGATTCCTTTCTTAGAACCAAATATACTTAATAATGGACGATGATCAGTTTGCAGTATGAATTTTCTTCCTGATATAATTCTGTGAAAATTTCTTTACAGCAAAAATTATAGCAAGCGTTTCCTTGTCAATTTGTCTGTAGCATTTTTCCGTATTTTTCAAACTTCATGAGCGACTGCTTTTAATGTACCGTCTTTGAATTTATAGCCTATTACCTCTGCTATGCCGTATTCGCTCGCGTCTGGTGCTACTGTATAGGACCGTGTGGGTTTGAGTGTTGTATTAGGAACACGTGCTGTTTATTCCTGCTAGAAGAAGGACCGACTACAAGAACACGGCGGACTCAAGTTGAGTCCAACCGAAGATGTAAAGAAAAAAAACAAGGCCGAAATATATATATATATATATATATATATATATATATATATATATATATCAACAAATACATGTATTAAACAACAAATTTACAAGTGACAAAGACATTTGCAGTATGTGTAGGAATCCCTTTCTTAGAACCAAATATATTTAATAATGGACAATGATCAGTTTGCAGTATGAAGTTTCTTCCTGATATCATCTTGTGAAAATTTCTTTACAGCAAAAAATTATAGCAAGCGTTTCCTTGTCAATTTGGCTGTAGCATTTTTCCGTATTTGTCAAACTTCTTGAAGCGTAAGCGACTGCTTTCACTGTACCGTCTTTTATGGCCTATTACCTCTGCTATGCCGTATTCTCTGGCGTCCAACGCTACTATTATCTGTCACTATGGGTCATAATGTGTCAGCTATAACTATGAACTTAGTAGTTTTTTTAATTCCTTCAAAAGCTTTTTGACATTCCGCCGATCAGTTCCATTTCGTGCCCTTCTTAAGTAAACTATTCAAAGGTGCTCACAATTTGTACATATCTACCACAAATATTATATTAATTTCCTAATCCAAGAAATCTTTGTAAGGTCACCGAGGGAGGTATGTCTTTAATGGCACTTTCTCTACATGGAACTGGCCGCCTTCTTTTTTCGTCGATTCAGTCAGTTAAGTGCCACACGTGATACATACGTGGCAATCATGTATCTTTCGATACATGACTAACGAGGCAGAAGATTTTTCCTGCATTAGGTTTACATTTCTTTCAGCGGTAGACTGGTTGCCAACCAAGGCTAAAGTACTAAGTCTGTCCTGCTATTCAACCCATAGCTGTTCTCATTCCGAGCCGATATCCATTTTGACTTTAAACTTATCCATAAAGAACTGGCACTTCTGTTCACTGAGTTTGAAAAATCATGCAGTCTCTGAAATACTTACTAAATCAGTTTTACCTGCTGTATTTTTGTAAAGCTCTTAATAAGTATATTATCTATGTAAGCGATGGCACCATCTAATCAGCCAACATCGTATCCATTGTTTGCTGGAAAATACCTGGGGCTACTTTCACACCGAAGGGTAATCTTCTAAACTTGTAGAGCCTTATATGTGCATTAATAATCAAATAAACCCGACATTCCTCATCAACATCGATTTGAAGATATACCCCAGATAGGTCAACTTTTGAAAAGAAATTACCACCATTTAATTTGGCAAATATATCCTCTATTCTTGGTAGGGGATATAAAGGGTGTTCCAATAACTTGGACCGATTTTAAATGTGAATTAAGTTTAAGCGTCTAATGATTTTTTTCTTTTTCTTTCAGATTTGGCGGACATTTGGGTGATATTATTTTTCACACATAATTGACATGACTTAAATAAAATGATCCAATAAATAAATAAATTTTCGCCATTAACACTGATTTATTTACTGCGAACTTTGATCCGTCTTAATGAAACACCCTTATATATAATCCGTCTTAATGAAACACCCTTATATATAATCCATCTTAATGAAACACGCTTTACATGTAACAGGAGGCAGTCATCCAACCCAGTTAAAAAATCTACACATAAACAAATCTTATTTTTCTTCCTAATACAGACCGCTGGCGTGGCTCATTCTGAATAATCTATTATTTCAATAACTCCGTGGTTTTCTAACCTATCAAGCTGGGTCTTAATAGTCTTCAAAACAACAAATAGAATCTTTCTTTTAGGCTTAAAAACTGGTATCACATTTTCTTTTAATTTTCAAAATGCCTTTGACTTTGTACATTTTCCAAACTCCTCTAAGAAAATATTCATGAATTTTTTTTAAGCATTTCACCCCAAGCAAGGCGGGAAGCCACTAGGACGCAAGTGGTTACAGAAAATTTAGAGCAAGATCAGATAGGAGTGATAGAAAAGAGGATGAGGAGGAGGGTAGTGGATAGATCAAGGTAACTGGAGATGTCGATTGACATTACACTTGAATAGCTGGAGATTATAGCTCTCAGGGAAACAGGAATAGGGAAGGGAGTTCCACAGGCGAGAGGTGCGAGACATGAAGCTACTGGAGTAGAAGAGACGGCTACATTTAATAGTTTCTACAGTGAAGAGGTGAGAGCAGGATGCCAGCCTCGTAGGGCGCTTGAACTCATGACGACTGGGAACCAGCGAATGCAGCTCCTCGGAGCAATTTCCATAAAAGTATTTGTAGTACAGACAGAGGGAGGCGACGGCGCGTCTGTGAGAAAGTGGCTGTAGACGAGATGCCAGAGCAGGGCCAACTACATTGCATATCCGCCTCTGGAGCCTATCAAGAACCCCAAGGCAAACAGAAGGGGCACCAGACCATATATGGCAGCATTACTCCATGCAAGGACGAATTGTTGATTTGTAGATCTGGAGGATCGACTCCGGGGAGAAAAATTTCCTGGCGCGGCAAAGGGAGCCAACTTTCCTTGCGGTGGACGAAGCAATTGACTCAATGTATTTATTCCACCTCAGGTCAGCAGTCAACGTGAGACCGAGCAGCCGCAGAGAGTTGCTCTCGAGAAGTTGAGCGTCAGACATTCTAATGGAGGGCAGGGAAGGATCTCTGTGGTGATTAATAGAGAGCAGTTTTGTCTTCGAAGCGTTGAAGTTGACCAGCCTATTATTGCCCCAGTTCACAACCGATTGGAGGTCCTTTTCGAGACGCACGGCCAGGTGAGTTTTTTCAGTAACACTAGATTTGTTTTTGAGGCAGGAATAAATTGTGGTGTTATCCGCGTAGATGCCAACTTGGGAATTTATGGCGTCAGGAAGGTCATTTATGTAGATAAGGAATAGAGTGGGGCCTAGGATGGAGCCTTGAGGAACATCTGCGTTCGTGGGATAGGAACTGGATGAGAATCCGTTGAGAACGACCTTCAATTCACGGTTAGACAGGAATGATTGTATTAGGTTATACAATCGACCCGTAATGCCATAACCCTGGAGCTTGCGAAGAAGGCCGGCATGCCAAACCCTATCAAATGCGTTGGAGATGTCTAGTGCCACGGCACGGGCTTCTCTGACGGACAATTAATTTTTCCTCAGAATGAATTAATTGACAAATTCCACAGTTCAAATAATTCTACTCAGTAGGCGCCTAGTAAATTTGAGTAGGAATTTTTTAATGCGTAAACATCTCCTTTTTTAGTTTTACCCGCAAGAGTGATGTTACACGTAATTTTCCCCAAGAAAAATTAATTTATTATCCGATATTCTTCTTGCATCTTTGTCGTTTTTTCAAGATAGGATTGCCAATTCTGTTCCAAGTTTGTTAATCAATTATTGTAATATCGATACCAGTGTCCAACTGAAATATCACCATAGCATTATTCCTTTTTACTGTCGCGAATTTTTTATTATTTGAACTTTCCAGTTTTTTAGATGGTAGAACTACAGGCAGAAAGTTAATTTGTGTATTTCTTTTACTTTTTGAGTTACAGTAGCTTCATTTGTGACCTATTTTTCCACAATCAAAACATTTTTTGGTTTTAAATAAGTAGTTCTTTCTGAAATGAAGCATACCAAAGCCATAGTATGGGTTAAGTTTGGCACTATTTTTATTTCAGATTTCTTCTTTTGGTAATACTGTCTTTTTTCGAACTACTTGTACTACTGATGTGCCATTTCCTTCGATTTTCGCTGCATCGTGCCTTAAACTGACAACTTTTTGGCACTCTTCCGCAACAATCTGTATCGTTAACTTTGAAACTTGATCAAGTTTTGTAAGTATTTCAGAGCGCATTGTTTTTTAATATTAGACCTTTGACTGAGATTAGATATTTAAATCTGTTTGTGGATAGTTCGTCCAGTTTAAATTTCTCACACTGATGGTTCACTTAACCGGCACATGTTACAAAATCTGAATCTTTGTCTTTAGTAAGGTTCATGCACTGTCAACATATATAAAATAGTTAATTATTTTTACCAAAAATGTTTCGAAAATATCGACTCTGTTTCGAAAATATCACTTTTTTGTGGAGTATTCGGGAAAATGAAATTCAGATATTTTTCAATATCTCTCTATATTTCTAAGATGAGGCATTGTAATTATTTAGGGCAATCTACCCCGGGTGGACGAAATAAAGGGTTAAGTTCGAAATTCCAATCATCTGAAGAAGGTCGGAGTGTACAACGACCGAAAAGTTGTGAATATGTCAACAAAGATGAAGACAACAGTTCGAACAATGAAAATCATCGTTCGAACTGTTGTCTTCATCTTTGTTGATATATTCACGACTTTTTGGTCCTTATAGATTGCACTATTTCCGCGTGCCATGCCTCTTCCGGATATCTCAGTTACCCACCTTTAACTAAAATCTGCAAGGTTTTGTCCACCACTACCGTGGCTAGGTATTGAACTCACGACCCTTTGGGTGAAGTCACTTGATCCAACCAACGCTTTTATTCTGTGGGCCATGTGTCCTCGAGCGACTACTGGAGGACGAAGTAAATAGTTCAGTTCGAAATTCCAATCACCTGAAGAAAATTGGAGCGTACTTCCAATCACCTGAAGAAAATTGGAGCGTACAACGACCGAAACGTATGTATAAAAACGAAATGTATACGTGAGATATGCCTTGTTTTGGCTTGAAAGATATAAAAAGGCGACTAGCTGAGGACATAATGATAAAATACAAGACGGAAATAGAATGGTGTTAGATTTAGTTCAACGGGGCAGTCGATTTAGAATAAGGAAATTTCATCCATTCCACTCTTGACTGGACACTCAAAATAAAGTGAAATTCGATTTTTTTTATCTACATACCGCAGATCATCACCGATCTGTAATTTAAGCGAAAAATCTGCACACATACAGAATCTTCGCCTATTTCAACTACGCAAGCCTCAGTGATTAGAGTTCTTTTCATAAAATGGATTCTTTTCCTTAAAGTTCTAACGCGTAAGTCCTCAACTTCATTTGCTGTCTTCATATCTAATATAGAGGTACACTTCGTACAGAAAATGCCTACAATGACTCACTGTCAAATTCCAACTGAGGGTGTCTGAGCTCACTTCAATTTAATGAGGCTGGGAAAATATGAATCCTTCTCTTCTCACACTTCTTATATATCTGCTCGGGATAAGAAACCGGAGAACCGAGATCGAATTTCAGTTGGGTTCGTTACATTCACATACGCACAAATACACTTAGGAGAGATCTGAATCCATCTTCTGTCACCCCCCATACTCACTATCTGGAAAAATGATTGTTATCACCACAAGAATTGTAAATACGATATTCACTCGCAAAATTATAGTATTATTCTTAAAATATATTTCGACATTAAATAACTTACAAAGTGTTGGTAAACCGTAAAAAACAAATCACTCTCAAAACAAACACTTCCTATGAGCGAAATTGTAGGCAAGACTGGACCCCTTAGCTGTGGTAAGATAATCCATCAGGTTATCTTGCCCTCCATGCAAACATTGCCACTACTGCCGTTGCAGTGAATATGGTGTGTCAACGCCCTGACAAATAGGATATAGGATACAAAATGTTAACATATATTACATTTGGAAAAAAACAACAACATAAATATCAGTCGTAAGTAAACACGGCAAATTACAAAAGAAAGATCTACTCATACGTTTCCTTCATTAGGCTGTGTTAGGAAGTGCCTACTTACTTTTCCCCTATAAAGGACGATAATTCAAAATACAACTGAGTTATGTCCCTTGTCCGCTAGTTGGACCGCGGCACTTCTGAATTCAACATGGTAAGAAACCGACACTCACGTGGAACTCAAAACAGTAAATGAATAAAATTTATTTTATTATGTCTTAAAATACACTTGTCTTTTATTTTCATTCGTTTTTGTTCACCCCAACAACCTGGGATATAACAGGTTGAGTCATAAGTAATTTTCATTTTGTTTAAAGAATTGTAATGACGAATTTATCATGTTTACTAACGTTTAGGACAGAAACTGTGGAATTGCACTCAATTTATAAGTTGGTGTTTGACATGATAAATAATGATCCGAAATATTCTTTCAAAACCGTTACCGTTTTTTGAGGAGACGAGTTTAAATATTAAGTTTATGTTCAAAATTGTAGCGTTGGAATTTCATTCTGATGATAATTGAAAGCCTTAAATCACAGCCTTATAAAATTTATAATTTAATGAAGCTTTACAAACTATATACGGACAAGGCACAAGCTCATTATTACTAAATTATTGTCCCATAAAACAATACCTTAATTTACTTCAAATTGTGGAGTTCGTGTATATTCATAGGGTAACACGGAAGTGGATGAATTCCAAGGGTGTGTGACATACTGCTATTAGGAAGAAAAACTTTTTTTCTTTTTAAAGACAACTTGTACGAAAATAATACACTATGAAAGAATTGAAGATAATTATTCAACAACTATTACAACAAATGCAGCGGGAGCGGATTGAATATCGAGAACAGATGAAGGCAATCCTTGAAAAGCAAGGAACAGGCAATGAATCAATTTCATTTTCGTTGGACTCAGTCGCTAACTCAATTAGTGAATTTAATTACGCCCCAGAAGACATAACATTCCTATCGTACTTTAGAAGGCACGATGCCATTTTCAGAGAATATCCAGGATGGCCAGATGAAAAGAAAATATGTCTTCTGTTACGAAAACTGTGCTCCGCTGAACATGAAAAATATCTATTTGCTCTCTTACAGACGTGCAGCCGCCCCTCTCTGTCTTTTTTGCAAATACTTTCATGGTAAATGTTCGGATGAGCTGCTTTCGCTCATCCTCAGACTTCATGAATTTAAGCATTCTACTAGACTGGCATCTTGCTCACACCCTTTCACTGTCGAAACTGTTAAATGTAGCTATCTCTACTACTCCAACAGCTTCATGTCACACACTTCTCACCTGTGGAACTCCTTCCCCTTTTCCTGTTTCCCCGATATCTATAATCTCCAACTTTTCAAATGAAATGTCAATCGACGTCTCCAGATGCCTTGATCTATCCCCTATCCTTCTGTTCATCCTTTCCTCTATCACTCCTATTTGCTCTAGCTCCATCTCTCTGTAACCCCTTGCGTGCTAGTGGCTTCCCGCCTTTCTTGGGGTGAAACACTTTAAAAAATGACATTATTCGGACTGTTGTCCTCGTCTTTGTTGCCATTTTCACGACGTTTCGCTCGTTGTACACTCCGAACTTCTTCAGCTGATTGGAATTTCGAACTTAAACCTTTATTTCGTCCACCGGTATAGATTGCACTAAAAATTACAATGCCTCATCTCAGAAATATAGAATACTCCAGAAAAAAAGTTTAAAATGTTTAAATCCAATCTAAGCTTTCGGCTTGCATAAGCCATTATCAAAGATGACAATTACTTTTCAATATATCAACCAATATACAGACGAAACACTAATGATAGTCTGTTTTTGTTGCATGAAAAATTTCAAAGCAACGACTAACTCGTGTATACCAACGGCATCCCATACTTAATACTTCTTGTTTTCACTCTCGCGTGGTTATGTGTGACGTCACGAGCTGCGAAGCGATTTTCGCTTCTGCGTCTCGTATACACGAGTTAGTTGTTGCTTTGAAATTTTTAATGGCTTATGTAAGCCGAAAGCTTAGATTGGATTTAAATATGTATCAGTATGGTGATTTGCTTTTGTCTTTCAATGATAGTGTTATATGCTTATCAGCTAATATGAAAAGAACTTAAGTAAAAATAAATAGACAAAACTTGTCTATATTATTTAATGAAACATGCATTAATATATATATATATATATATATATATATATATATATATATATATATATATATAAGATAAAGAAACAATTTATAAAAAGAATTAAATAGCAATGTTAATGTGATTAATGATGAAATCACTCCTGTAAAAAGACTTAATGACATTAACTTACTATCAATCCCTTGAATAATAAATTCTTTATATTCGATTTGTTATCTGATGGAAGACACATGCCGAGTACTTTCGACAATTTCAAATTGTTATCTTCAGGGCGCATTTTTCCCATACATAGGCAAACACTAAGATGAAATATCTGTAGATTTTTAAATACTGAATAACACGATATGTATTTTTCTCACTGCTGTGGTAGGGATCGTTTCTTAAAAAAGGACATAGGCGTCTGTGACTTTTCACAAATTTAAAAAAATTAAATGCAACGTCAATCGCCATCTTTTGTCTTCTTGAATCTCATCTCTCTTTTGTCTTTTTCTCAATCCTCCCAATACCTTCTCTTTTTTCTTACTTTCACTCTTTGTAACCCCATGAGTACTAGTAGCGTTCCCGCTTTGCTTTGGGTGAAATGATTAAAATAAATTCTTTTCTTTATCAGCTGTGAACTGATATGTCTCCTTGAGAAAGATAGTGGGAATAGTTCCCTGTTGGTTTCTCCAAGGTTTTGAATTCATTGTTATTCTTGTAGATTTTCTGCCACCCATGGTTAGTAAGCCGAGTCTACCTTGCTACCATTTTGCATCTCCTAAGGAAATTAGGGCGAAAGTGAATACAACAGACTAAACAGGAATTTGAACTCGGATCACGAATTCTACATTCATGGCCGACAAACATTAACCTACCAAGACATTTGCAGAATACGCAACTATAAAATTCACCAAAGAATTGTTCAACTGATTTTATTTCGTCAAAACAGAAGCGTTTTAGAACATAGTAAAGTGACACTTGGAAAAGGTTTAAACATTGAGTTGTTCATCTCAGATAAGTTCTTATGTGTGTTATGTTATCTATCAAAATATCTGAGTCTGTTCATATATTTCTATTTAAGTCTGTTCATATCTATCTATCTATCTATCTATCTATCTATCTATCTATGTATCTGAGTCTGTTCATATCTATCTATCTATCTATCTATCTATCTATCTATCTATCTATCTGAGTATGTTCATATCTATCTATCTATCTATCTATCTATCTATCTATCTCAGTCTGTTTCTCTCTCCCTCTGTCTCTCCCCTTCTATCTCTCTGTCTCTCTCTCTCTGTCTCTCTCTCTCTCTCTATCTATCTATCTATCTATCTATCTGAGTCTGTTCATATCTATCTATCTATCTATCTATCTATCTATCTATCTATCTATCTATCTATCTATCTATCTATCTCAGTCTGTTTCTCTCTCCCTCTGTCTCTCCCCTTCTATCTATCTATCTATCTATCTATCTATCTATCTATCTATCTATCTATCTATCAGTCTACTTGTCTGTTCATCCTTCTCGCACTCTATGTCAGTTTCTATCTATCTATCTATCTATCTATCTATCTATCTATCTATCTATCTCAGTCTGTTTCTCTCTCTTTCTCTCTCTCTTTCTCTCTCTCTCTATCTATCTCGGCCTTTTTATATTTAACAAGTTATGTTTATTTCGCTATCCACACACACACGCACACACACACACACAGACAGACATATATATATATATATATATATATATATATATATATGTATATGCTTCTCTCTTTCTATCTGTGTCTTCTTTTTAACAAAGATGACGACAATTGTCCGAAAAGTGTAAGTAGTATACATAATACCTCATCTCTGATATATATATATATATATATATATATATATATATATATATATATATATATATATATATATATATATAACCAACAATACATATTTATCGCAAAATGATAAGCAATATATTTTCTGTAGTTGAAGCCATAAAATTTCTTTGAAAATATTTAGATTTCAGCCCTAAATAATCCATGGAGGTTGATATATTACTAAACCAAGTCAACCAACCAATATGAATAGATTTTATTGCATTAATCCATAAAGAATTCAAATACTATTCCAAAATATAACTTCAACAAAAATACTACATACCCCCCCCATCTAGTAATCATGTCCTCACAAATATATGCACAAATGCTGAGTATCATTTGCCATGTATTCAATTGTGAAAGCAGAATAATATATATCATATTTCTATTACTTCAGATTTCCCAAGAAAATAAAATTTCGGCACTAAATAACCCACAAGTTGTTGGTATGCCTTTAAAAAACAAATCAATCTCAGCAGTTATAGGGAGTCGTGATTGTCGTGATCTTGAATTAATCAGAGTCTGGTAGAGGGTGATGACTTACTGTGGCGAGTTTTATTAAAGTTTATTAATAATGTGGACAATTTCGTATAAGATTTAACATTTATATGAAAATACCGATATTTTTTAAAGACAGAAAGATTGTTTTGCGCCAATGCCGGTTGAGGTATTTTCTCGTTATATGGGAAATTGACAGAACACTTGCCTGTATATAGTTGGCTCCGCCCTGCAACAGGCTTTTTGAAACGCTATGCAAACCAGATTATGTCTAGATGGGATGATGAGGTGCAAGATGCCAATCTTAAACAAATGATGGTGGATATCATTACTAGGAGATGCGCTAATAAAACTCTGAGTAACGTGCATGGGTGTGTAAAATGGCACGAATTTAAAGATAAGGTCGACGAAGGTTCGCTGGCCACTTAAGTGCTACTTGAAGCAGGCGGCTCCACTGTTGAGCTTGCGTATTGGTTGAGACCAGTGAACGGTGCACGCCACATAAACTTGGTGGAACTTTATGCAATAGTGAAGGGTGTAAATTTGGCGTTTCAGGGGAAGGAGACTGTCCTGCATTTGGTCAGTGATTCTGCATTTGTTCACCGTAGAATCATCGATACACTAACGGGAAAGGCTAGAATACATACGTAGGTGGCTAGCGAGATTCGAATTTGACAGCGGTTACGCATGCTGGCAGAACTAATTAAAGTGTATGGCTTATCTGTTAATATCCACCTGAGTTAAGTCAACTCAGCCGATAGAATAGCACTAAGAGGGCTTCAAGCAATACGAAAGTGGAACGTATACACTCAGCATGGCGTAGATATCACTGATCCATCACCAAACAGGTCACCCAGGTATAAGGCGAACGTTGTATTTTTTAAGGCGAATTTACTCTTCAGTGACTAAGGCAGATCTTAGAACTGTAGTTCGAGAATATAAGGTGATGCCAACCAATTGACCCGGTACCGGTGACGTGGAAAAAACGAAAATTCAAGGCCGGAGCGTACAACGTGAAGATGCCAACGAAGATTAGGACAACAGTTTGAACAATGTAAATAGTGTAAATAATTATAATACCTAATCACAAAAATATAAACATTTCTTGAAGAAGGCCGAGGCGTGCAACTGCCGAAACGTTGTTAATATGCCAACGAAGATTAAGACAACAGTCTGAACAATGTAAATAGTGTAAATAATTACAATACCTAATCTCAGAAATATAAACAGACCCTGAAGAAGTCTAGAGCGTACAACGGCCTAAACCTGAATATAGCAATAAAGATGAGGACAACAGCCCTAATAATCTAAATAATATTTTGGATTGTAAAAATAAATCTTCTTATGGGGGGAATGAACATTCCATTAACAATTTTTTGAGTGTAAAAACGATTTTTTTAGAGACAAGTGCTACTATTTAGCCCGTAGATGGGGAGAGAGCAGATGGATTGATAGCTCTCCTAAAGTTATTTGCGTGTAAGTAAATGGAATGAAGCCGGTTTGATTTCGAACTCGGCTCTTTCACTCTGAGCCGGTTATTCATTCTATCAGTCGCACATTCAAGTGCTGAGATGAAATAGTCAGCCCATGCTCAGAGACGTATAAGATGGCGTCATGAATATCGGAGAAAAAATTATAACAAATGATAATGAACCACAGGTTTGATTTGCTTGACGAAAACAAGTAGGCCACAAAATTTATAAATGGCCTTGAGGGGGTTCCATCTGCTCATTGAATTGCCACCTTGCGACGGCCAACTGTTGATTGACGTGTACATCAATGTTTCGTTTGGATATCGATTTATTGACCCCGCTGAATAAAATTAGATTTGACACCGTTCACTATTTTCATTCTTGTCTGGTTCCTCCTTAACTGAATAGAGAGAGGCGATGGCAGAGACGAAAACCAGCTTTTAAAGAGGAGATCTTTAGGCAGAAGCCGTGAAGTAACTTTTAATGACTATTCGTTTCATATTAGTTCTCATTCTCATCAGACTGGCGAACGAACTTCAGTGAGAATTGAAAGGACAAAAAAACAAAAACAAAATCAAAAACAAAAAAGAAAACGGGCGCATGAAAGAAATTTATAAATACATTACTAACCATCTTATTATCATGGGCGCTTAGTATATAGATATGTGTAAACGAGGAACTAGGAATCAGACAAATAAATGTTATCTATCTATCTATCTATCTATCTCAGCCTCTTCACTATCTATCTATCTATCTATCTATCTATCTATCTATCTATCTATGTTATTCGTATATTATTTAAGTCTGTTCATATCTATCTGTCTGTTCATATTTATCTATTTATCTATCTACCTATGTTGCTTCGTATGTTATCTATTTATCTATCTATTTATCTATATCAGTGTGTTCCTTATCTATCTATCTATCTATCTATCTATCTATCTATCTATCTTAGGAAAGGGCAAACGTTTCCAGAACTGTCTTTTGAAACCCAGAAATTGCATAGTCAGTTGCAACTTGCTTATCCCTAATATAACCTGACGTGCCAAATGATATCTGGACACTGAATGGTTTCACTTTTCCAATACGTAGCAATGGACTAAGACGGATGACCTAAGTATGACGCAGTAGGTAAAGGGGCAGTATAACTGTGACGTCTATATGGGACAACCTTGTAACGCTGAAATAATTTAACACATTTTGATGTTGGAATGATTGTTGAGTTCAGAAAGTAGCAGTATTCCAGACCCGGGGGGGGGGTAAGTTTATTTTTACGGACAGACATTATCGTAATATAAGATTAATAAATGATAATAATACCACAAGTCGTGGTGTCGCCATTGTAATGGAAGGAGAGCCTAGGGAAGAAAGATTTATTCTCCCATTTAGGTTTCTCCCGCTATGGGCATGATTATATCCATGATATAACAACACCATACTTCGTGACGAAACAAAACTGCTAAAAGAAAAAGAATGACAAACTTGCTTTGTTCTCAGAGAGACTTTTATACTACTAAGACATACACAAAACTAATACATATATGCATATATACAAGTGTCCCAAGCAGAAAACAACATATCACAATTTTCTACGCAGAAAAGTAAAATATAAAGAGGAGCAAAAAAGAAGTGGTCTTACATAAAATTTGGATATACTCCTGACCTGGAGAAGTCATTTTTAAGAATCCAGATTTAAACGGACCGGATTCATCTATGTCCCACAGGAAAACGACGCCATGGGCTTGTAAGCTGCTGGTGAGGCAGATTTAGCCTCACCTGGGGCAAAAGGCTCAGGGTAGAAGAATTGTAAAATGACTGCCGCTTTGGTTACTGTAAGGAGTGACGTCACGAAGCAGCCGTCATGTGTCCCACGTGATGCATCTCCACCAAAAGGAGATAAGCACCTTCTATATTCCTAAATTATGTATATATATATATATATATATATATATATATATATATATATATATATATATATATATAGTCTATATCTGGGAAAGATATATTTCCAAAGAGAAATGGCACCGTGTATTTGTAAGCTGCTGTATTTGTAAGCAAGTAAAATAAATTAACCTAAATTCATCCAAGTAAATAAATAAACAAACCAATCCCAAATAAAGATAATCAATTAAAAACTGTACCCGCCAAAATAATACTTAGAATGAACTACAACAATCAACCCCAAAACTGAACAAATAGCTTTAATTAAATTCCCAAACCAAAACAAAACTGTTAAATAAGTGATATAAACAAATTTTTATTACGTTAATAAATAAATAAATAAATAAAATAAGAAACAAAAATAAAAACAAGCAATATAATTTGACATAAATAGATAAACAAACGACTTCCGGTGAAATAACCGCCATAACAGAATACCCACAATGCACCACTAACCCGTATATATATAAATAGCCGAGAAAAATAACAGCACACGTGGCCTGACGATTGCATATAGCATGAAACAGACTGTCGCCTCTAAGTGTTGACTTCTGTGTTCACTTTTATATTTACACACGCTCTATCTCTGATATTGAGCACTTTATTCCATAAATATAGCACACCTTAAGACTATATTTCTTTATATATATATATATATATATATATATATATATATATATATATATATATATATATATAAGTATGTATGTATACAGGTAATAATTCGTTGGTATATAATCTAAATCAATCCTAATAATATAAAATATTAAAACTGATCCACAAAAAGATCTCAATGTATTTATTATAATAGAGCATATAAATTTCATAGAATAGAAATCCAAATAGCTATTCGAATAAGGTAAATTTGGATTTCTATTCTATCCAATATATATATATACATTACACAGAATAGAAATCCAAATATACCTCATATATATATATATATATATATGTATGTATGTGTGTGTGTGTGTGTGTGTGTGTGTGTGTGTATGTAATAAACATATATATATACCACCCCTCTTCTTCCCCTCAAAACTCTACTTACATCTCTTATCTCTTTACTTCCCCCTTTTTCCTTTTTCCCTTTTCTTTCTCCTTTTCCTTTTCTCCATATCATTTCCGTGGAGTTGACCGATTAAATCGGTCAATGTCTGATCCTTACCCCCTCCTTCTTCAATATTAAATATTATAATAAAAAGTAATAAAAAAATAAATTTTAAAACTCCTCCTTCCCTCTCTAAACTCGATCATGTCTCTCACACTATTCCTCACTACCTTCTATGTCAACTTATATAAGCTTAATACTGCCCGTCAAAAGTGTAAATTTTAAATTCATTTTGAAAGTGAAGTCTGAAGATCCAGAGAAGAATAAAATTCTCTGGTGAAATAAATTATTACAAATGGAGTCTTAAAATGGTATGTTTTTCTTTATATATATATATATATATATATATATATATATATATATATATATATATATATATATATATATATATATATATATAATAAAAAAATTATTATTTTTATTATATCCTTACTCTGTCCTGGACATTGAGTTCTAGCTGGATTCTATCCTCTTGGAATTTTTTTATTCAAAAAATTATATATGTATGTGCATGCATGTTTGTATATATATATTTATATATTTTGCATATGTATGTGTATATTTACCACTAATATTATATATATATATATATATATATATATATATATATATATAGGTTGTTCATAAAGTCCGTGTGCACTTAAAAAAATTATAACTTTATTGGTATTCGCAATAGAAACAATTTGTAAAAAGGATTAGAAAGAAGTGAATCTATATTTTTTCAAGTTTTATTGAAATTTTATTTAAGTTTCCACATGTCCTCCATCATTAGCAATACAAGGGGTAATAAGATTTTGCAGTTCACGGAAAATATTTGCCGACTGATTTAAAGTAATGCCTGAAATCACATTAATTATTTTAGCTATACTTAAAACTAGGTACATTACACTTTATAACATTTTTTACAGATTATTTCTATCGCAAATACAAATAAATTTATAAATTTTTAAAGTGCAATCAAACTTTATGGACACGCTGTATACTAATATGAAATGTTTCTAAATCTAACATTTATTAAAGCACTGTTCTTGTGTATAATTCATAGAATTATTTTAGCAAACTTCACGTATCATCAGTCTTGTCAAGCAACGTTCGTTTGAATATTTTATCTGTATAAGTGTATCATAATTGCAGGTGAATTATGGTACACGTACACATAAAATATTCACACAGACGTTGTTTGCCAAGACTGATGGCACGGGAAGTTTGCTTAATTAATGATAAACAATACAAAATTATATATATATATATACATATATATATATATATATATGAATAAAACAGGGTCAAACACTGATATTCCATGGTTATAATTTATTACATTCGAATCGTAATCACGATCCACTTCATCAGACCTACAAATTAAAAAATTTATATATATCTTTTAAGACATTTTTATGTTTATACAAATTTTTTATAGATAAAATATTTAAGTAAATGCTCTTTTTTAATACTTAAATATTTGTATCTATAAAATGAATGTATAAACATGTCTTAAAATAATTATCGGAATTTGTCCATTTCATAATATATATATATATATATATATATATATATATATATATATATATATATATATATATCTGACATGGAGCTCTTTACTTATAGTTATGGACTAGTTCATATAGTCACTGGGGGCGTACTATTTATTCCACAACGTGTATATATATATATATAACTTCGGTAAATCGAATCGAGTTCTCTCAGTCACTGTGTGTTTATCTAAAAATAAATACGCTTAAATTCACCTTCATCCCTGACGTGCCCCAACGGCTTAGTGGTAGAATCCCTGAGTGACCCCAATTCAGTCGGGTTCCGATCCTAGATCCAGACGTCTATCCACACTGATGATCTGTGATACAGGGAAACAGTCTCCTCTCCCTGGATGACTATATATATATATATATATATATATATATATATATATATATATATATAACGACGAATTCCACGGCCTAGGTTGACACAGGTTCAAATCCTGCCGGAGAGCGCTTATTTTTCTGTAATAATATTTATCGAATATTCAGGCCAGTAGAGAAAAATAAATATACAGTTTAAATAAATAAACGGTACATCTGTTCAAATATGTGTAACCACTAAAAATAACGCGTAATGTGATGCAATCTGTCTATTAGTTATTTAGGAATTGCTTTGTTTATATTTGAATACGAAACTGAGCAGATACGGAAATTTCGAGAAGTCTTTGACGAGAAGGATAACGAGTGAAGTCAATATTCAGCCTTTCTTGATCGCCAAAGCTTCTTCGTGGCCAAGTCGGTTAAAGCATATTGGATCTAAAGATGGTTCCCTCTGCCCAGGGAGACGCAGGTTTGAATGCTACCGGATGGCGCATTTTTTAAAAGATTTCTCGAATATTAAAGCCGGTAGACTAAAATAAAATAAATATCCTGTTTTATAAACAAACGGGGCGCCTACTCAAATATGAGAATCAACTAAAAATACTGTTTTTAACGTGATAAAAAAAAAAATACCTCGCTTGCATACATACACATTTTCATCTTTATATTTCTTTAGGAAATAAGCAGATACACGTTGCGAATTTCCCCTTGATTAAAGGTTTGGTTTGGTTTCTTTTGTTTTACGGCATATCAACCTTAATGCGTTTTTTAATGCCAACAAGATTTTTATTGCTGGAAATAATTTTTTCCAAAAATGTATTACTGGTAATATTTTTTTTCAAAAATGTATTGCTGGTAATAATTATTTACAAAAATGTATTGCTGGTAAAATTTATTTTCTTCAAAAATGTGTTGCTGGTAATAATTTTTCCTCAAAAATTTTATTGTTGGTATTAAAACTTATTTTTACACTTTCATAGTGTTTTTGCTCGTAGTTGGGACCCTAACAGACGCTACCACCTCGGGTTACGATGGACCCGGGAACATCAGCAATTAAAAGCTGCTTCCAAGCCCCTCAAAACCGCCTGATCAGAGGTCTTGCTGTTGGACGTAGTTTATCATCTTACACAGGACGCGGATGTAGTTTATTATCTTACCCAGGACGCGGATGTAGTTTATTATCTTACCCAGGACGCGGACGTAGTTTATCATCTTACACAGGACGCGGACGTAGTTTATTATCTTACCCAGGACGCGGACGTAGTTTATTATCTTACCCAGGACGCGGATGTAGTTTATTATCTTACCCAGGACGACTTGATTAAAGAAAATATTGATATTTACTTGGAATATCTTTATCAAAATTTTATTCATTCTATGTTAATATTCACAGTCACAGGATAATGTTGTCAAAAGTACCTAATATTCTCTGCGCATGTTTTCTGTAATAGCAAAGAATTAAGGCCATGTCTGTTCGTCTCCATGAGTCGTTTAATCCTTATTTTCAATTCCAGGATTACCAAGTTCTTTCAATGATCGACATTCTTTGTAACGGTTTGTTCATTAAAGATGTATAAATTAATCGTCTGCAAATTCTTTCTGAATCAATGTTTCTTTTATTCGAATGAAGCCGCTCTTTTCATCTTGTCTTCACTATTAAAACCAGAATGACGTTTTAAGAAGCGCCTCTAACGTGATTTACGCAGATAAAATCAAATAAGCATTGTTATTTTTATAGTTCTCGGCTATCACACGAAATAATCATACCTTTTTATCCACATCCTTAAGCATCGTCATATATATATATATATATATATATATTACGGTGTATTTGGGTAGCAATTCCTCTTTTATGCAAGTTTCATTAATTCGTCAATAAATAACAAAACGTTTACGGTTTCTCTCTTCTTTTTAATATACACACTTTTCTCTCGTTGGAACTACTATAACCTCTTCCTCTTATATATATATAACTACAAGAGCGAATGTCCATATTACTACAAAATAGCAATTATAAAGAATCTAATACATCGTGCACAAACTAATTCATCCACAAAACAGATTTTTTACAGTGAGCTAAAGAATATAAAACAGACACTTATTAACAATAGCTTTCCAAACTATATAGTTGATGAACAAATAAGATGCTTTCTTAGAAATCTCAATACTAAGAAAATTATACATAATACTGCTTCTACTAATCTCAAACATATTAATCTCCTATATCGTAATCAAATGCATACTAATTATAAACAAGAGGAAAATATACTAAAAAATTTAGTATATTCTAATATATCAACTACAGATCCTAGCAAAAAAATTAAATTAATCATATACTACACTAAATCTAGTATATCCAACTTAATTCTTCGCAATAATTCTTCTCCCCCGGTTAGTGATTTGCAAAAAACCAACATAGTTTATAAATTCAAGTGCCCTTTGGGAGAGTGTATCTCCAACGAATTGAATAATATTTATGTTGGTCACACCACAAACTCGCTTTCACGACGCTTGACACCACATTTGAATGAAAACTCTAACATTTTTGGGCATTTAAAACAACATGCCTTCCCGCATACACAATTCCGTAAAATACTTGTCGAAAACACAATTATACTTCGACATGAAAACAATAGACAAAAACTAAAAATCCTTGAAGCATTATACATCAAACAGTTGAAACCGAATCAAATAAAATCAATTATGGCATCTCTAAAAATATTCTTAAATGTCTATAATTGGTAACAGAAGCCATTGGTTTATACCAACGGCTTTCCATATTTTATACTTCTACAATTCACTCCCGTGTGGTCATGTGTAACGTCATGAGATGCGGTGCGATTTTCGCTTCTAGCGTCTTATATGCGCGTGTTTATCGTTGCTTAGAAATCATCTATGTAAACATTGACTGACTATCATCACTGTCTTGTCCGTATATTGTTTAATATGTTGTAATTGACATCTTTGATAATGGCTTAAGTTAGCCGAAAGCTTAGATTGTATTAAAAAAAAAAAAAATAAAAAAATATGGATCACTATTGTGAATTTCTTTCTTCGTTCAACGATAATGTTATTAAACTTATCAGATGTTACGAAAAAAATTTACATAAAATAAATAGACAACACTTGTCTATATTATTTAATGAAACGTGTATGAATGAAAAGATGCTGCCTAAATACACAGACAATATATATATATATATATATATATATATATATATATATATATATATATATATATATGAAGAAATATACTCTTAAGGTGTGCTATATTTATGGGATAAAGTGCTCAATATCAGAAATATAGCGTGTGTAAATATAAAAGTGAACACTGACGTCAACACTTAGAGGCGGCACGCTGTTTCATGCTAGACGCAATCGTCAGGCCATTTTTTTGCATCGTGGCCTCGTGTCGCCTCTAAGTGTTGACGTCAATGTTCACTTATATATATATAAATATATATATATATATATATATATATATATATATATATATATATATATATATATATATATATATATATATATATACTAATAATAGTAATAATCATAATAATATCAGTAATAACATAGCGGCACAAGGAGACATAAGGACAGTTGAAAGAGGAAAGGAGACAGGAGAAAGCTTGTTTGTTATGGTCGCTGTTGGAGGAATGACAGATAACCCCCCCCCCAAAGGGCTGGGTAAAAATCGCACTGTAATCCGAATTGAGCTGCTTCAGAAAACCCCACTGCTTGGGACAACCAGAATTCTGAGAGAGATTTTATTGATCCAGGGAAATGGAGAAATGAATCAACCTTGATCATTTGTTTGATTCTATCCTGGTCTTTAACCTACGTCATAATATCTGCTTGACAAAATAATAATAATAATAATAATAATAATAATAATAATAATAATAATAATTACTCTGGCGCCAATGGAGCACTTAAAACTTAAGACAACATTGTATGGCTGTTCATTAAACTCACTGCTCAATATATCGCGCATTCAACCGCCCTCGCAATTTGTGGAAAATAAACCACCACAAGAGGTACAGAATTATGAGGTTGCTATCCTTCAGAATGTCAGAGATCAGACGGATAGAGAAACAGGCAAATCGATCAGACATATTTGCGACAAATCATGTTGAAAAAAGCTGTTTCTCCTCCAGCCGACAAAAAAACATCTTTGAAAATGTTTGAGGAACTAAGTAAATGCAAAGACCTGGAGATAGAAATCAATAGAATGGAGCATCTCAAGACAACAACATTACCTGTTGTTAGTGGGACTTTTAGGAAAGATATGAAAAGGAGCAAATAAATGTGTAGATCAAATTCCTGGTAGACCGAAAATTATGCAAGAAAGCATTCGCGCGGATACTTCTTACATCTTTTGTTGATCTCACTTGATGCCGTGACCAGAATTACATTATATTTGTCCCTTTGATTGCATGTCGTCTCATGCTTGTCTCTTCATGTCTCTGCTTTAGACTTGGGGCCAACTCCTACACAAAGAAAAGGATAAACACAACAACAACAACAATAATAATAATAATAATCAAATCCTGTCTATCTTTTAGGCCATAAATTAGATGGAAGTCTTGACTACATAGTATCAGGTTGCCCAGTCTTTGCTGAGAAAGGATAAATTATTAGACATGACAGGCTAGGACAATATATTCATTGGCATGTCTGTTCGAACTCTGGAATAAAAGTCTTGTATACAGGCTACAAGTACCACCGGAATGATGCCAAAAATTGTGATGGAGTGATATACTGTAGAATTATCCAATCCTTACAGACATGAAAGTTAAATAGACCAAACTTAGCCATAAAAGATTTTTTAAAAAGTAAGATACCAATTTAATCGATATGATTTGCCAATGTCCATAAAATAATTATTATTAATAATAATAATAATAATAATAATAATAATAATAGTCGGTAGAATGAGGCATTTCAAGACAACATTACTTGTCGTTACTTTTGGGACTTTTGGGAAAGATATGAAAAGGATTAAAGAAATGTGTAGATCAAATTCCTTGTAGGCCGAAAATTATGTGAATTGCAAGATAGCATTCTCTTGTATACTTCTTACATCTTTTGTTGATTTCTTTCCATTCGGTGACTACAATTAGATATTTTCTTTCCGATTGCATCGCACATCTGTTTGCATCTTCTGATAAATAAAAATAGAACGAAAAACTCTGATTGAGGCTTGGGGGTCAACTCGTACTTCACAAAGCAAAAAAGGCAAAACACAACAACAACAACAACAACAACAACAATAATAATAACAATAATAATAATAATAATAATAATAATAATAATAATTAGTCGATGAAAGTCCTGTTGATGTGTTAATCACAAAGTATCAGGTAAATACAAGAAATGATGATAATGACGTGTCATTGAAGCGTTAAAATAGAATGAAATGTGATTCATTGGTAATTGTTCAAACGACTGGGTATTGACAATGTTTCGTTCAATTTTAGACAAAATCCAAAAAAAGTACAACAGAAAAAAGAATTCATAAAATCCTGAACAAACTGAACGTCCTTTTCACTCCGGTTCATTCCAGGAGATCGATATTTAGTCATCAGAAACAAAGAAAAGAAAATTTGGATATTGATGTTACAGCAGAGCACAAGATGAAATTGAAATAATATCTCGACCTTATTAGAAAACTGAAAAAAAATGTGGATTATGAAATTTATACCTATCGTTATCCGTCCGCTTTGGACAAACACAAAAGTACTAAAAAAAAAAAAAAGACCGAAGGAATTAGAATATGAGGAAGACTCAAATCCAACCAGACGACAGCATTATAGGGAACAGTTAAAATACTGAGGAGAGTGCCGGGTATTTAAAGAAATGAATCTTAATAATATGTTTTTATTTCACAAGAGAACAAAGTGAAACTGAAAGTAAGTGAAAGTAAAACTATGAGTAAGTGAAAGTGAAACTGAAAGTATGGATCTTAGCAAAGAGCTTATAAAATTGTGCAATATGAAGATAGTACATTTACCAATTATTATCAGAGCACACGAGCCAGTCATGAGAAGGTTTCTAAAGTTACTGGAAGTCCAAGCAAGTGTTGAAAACATACGACCGATAGCATTTTTGCCTATTATCCGGTTCACACTCCTCCCCAATATTTTGAACGGGAGTGAGGTTTATCTCTTGTTTCCTGATTAGGACTGGGTTTCCAGTTCCCTGTTTTCTTTTCCCTCTCTTTCACTTCCAATGACCCTTGCATCCTCTTGGCATTATCACCTTATTTCGGGTTCCTCTTACTCTGTAACCCTGCACCTCGAGTGGCTCTGGGGCCTTGTACAGGGTGAACATCATTGTAAAAAAAAAATATCTGGTATCGTGAGGTGAGTGCAAATAAAGCGTATTTCTATCATTTAAAAATAAGCTTAATTTTGCATTGCTCAACGCCAACAGTGAGGATCGAACTCACTACAGTAGGAATAGTGAGAAAATATAACTTGTGAACACTTGCGTTACGGCGAGGTGTTTATTTTCACAAAGTTTCGTTTAATGTCACATAAGTTACGAAATGCATATATATATAAAGATGATGCCTGCCGGATCAAATTCAAAGATAGTTAAATTCAGTCAGTTAAGTTCCTTACATGTTACACGCTTGTACGATCCTATTTCTTTAGATTTACGAGTGACTAGGTAGAAGATTTTCTCGCAGTTAGTTACCGTTTCTTTCTGCGGTAGACTGGTTGCCAACCAAGGCTATAAAAACCAGTCCGTCTCGCTTTTCAACCTATAGCTGCAGCAGTGGGGGAAGATTCATACATACTTTTCCCAAGGGTATTTGCGCATAGGTGAATGTAACGAATTCGACTGGAATTTGAACTCGGCTCTCCGATTACTCATTCCGTTGGAATACAACGCACATCCGCATTACATGACCATTATATAGTAGTCGATGTTCGAAAATTGTAACTCTGGATAATTAGCTAAAAAATCACGAGAAGCTAGTTTAGAAAATTTAGTCTGCGTTATTCAATTGACGTGTCATTCATTAACACGCATTTATTCGACTATTTTCTTTAAGAAAAGACGCTTTCTATTTACTTTCTCTCTTCTGAAACTCGATGTCAGTCCGCTAATGTGTGGGTTTGTCTACGGGGCCATTTCTTTAACAATGCCTGCCTGCCTGGCTATTCATGTGAACTTTTTGAGTACTTTTTCATTTGGAAGCTCACTGATTCCTCTACACCACGCTTATTCTCTTCTCTCGACAAAAAATAGTTATATATATATATATATATATATATATATATATATCACTATCTATCTATCTATCTTTTCTTGGTAGATCAATATTTAGACGCAACCGATTGAAAAGCTACAGGCTCTAATCATATAGATTATTTTTGTTACCCTTTCATATCAGCCGCCAGTTGGACTGCAAACCAGTGTAGAGATCAGCGGGTTATTAGCTGACCTAAAGAGAAGGATGATATTGATGATTGTGATAATGGCTTACATATGAATAAATAGAGTCTTAATGCGAATGGATGGTTCTATCATGGTCACAGAGTTCCAAAAGAATTTCGATTTTTCTTTTCGTTTTATCTTACAGTTATAGAATTTTTCAAGTAAAATTTCGGCTCTCTCAAAATTTAAGATTTGTGAATTATCATTACGTACGATGACAATGTATGCAACATACCCAAGGGTGACCTAGAACTATGAAAGCAAACATAAATAAAACTGCAGTGATTTTTTTAAATTCAGATATTTAGTAATAATTTATTCATCAGCAAACTGGTCTGAATTAATCATCTGAAAGGAACGTTTTTGACTTCTATCAGTATGGCTGATGCTAACCTCCAAGACAGCAACTCACTGTACCTTTATGGCCGCACGTCTTCCACTGTTGTTATATTGAATCAATTACTAGGCCTGCCTGTTCTGATGGTGTGTCGCCTTGACGTGGTAGCACTTGCCTCCTTCAACTATCCCCAAAGCTATGTGGAGTCTTTGGCCCTTAGCAGGTCCATCCAAGATCAACACATCTGTCAGGGTAGGAGACAGACGAAAGACACACCTTGGTCCTCCTGGTTGGGTGTTGTGAAGTAGGCTAACAACCTACTCACTTATAAACTAGCTTGTTACAGAAACCACAACGATATCTTTAAACAACAAGATGGCCGAGGAAGAGTCCTTCAAATTGGTGCGTATGACGCGTGCTGGTAAAATTCCCCTGGAAGACAGTGCGCCATCAACTCTTCTGACGACTGAGTCAACAACCAAGATAGAGACCTGGAACATCAGAACCCTATATGAGAACAGCAAGATGGATAGGCCACACACTCCGTAAGCCTGCTTCTAGTGTCACCGGGCTAGAATCCACCGGATAAGCGAAAAGTGGGTCGACCAAAACAGACTTGGCGCATAAATCTTGGAGAAGAGGTGAAGGCAGCCGGCACGACAAGGGCCGAGCTGAAGAGGATCGTCTGGAACCACGTCCGTTGGGGAGGTGTCGTTGCCGTCCTATGTTCCCCAAGGAATCAAGAGGCTTAAAGAAGAAGACTAGGTCTCCTGCTAGGAAAGTGGACTATCTATGCCCGGATCTATTTTTTACATTTACTAGTCTGAAATTCGTCCGCTCACTGAATATTCATGTTATAAATGGTACCATTCTTCTGCTATGTATCAAAAGATACTTGATAAAGTTCAAAGAAGATTCGATAAAATCATCGGTCCTCACCTGGCATCTCGGTTTCAGTCCTTTGTAACGTGACTTACCCGTGTCTCTTATATAAATATTTTCACAGTAATTGTTCTGACGAACTCTCCTTGTTGCTAGCTCGACTTCAAGAATTTAAGCGCATAAGTAGATTGGCAGTTCGGTCTCATAATTTCATTGTTGAAACCCCAAATTTTATGTTAATAGTTTCTTCTCAGGCACTTCTCGTTTGTGGCATTTTCTTCCGGTCTCACGCTTTCCTGTTAAATATGATTTTCAAAAACGTAAATTGAACGTCAATCGCCAACTTCTGTCTTCATGAATCCTGTCTTTTTATTGATCTCTCTGTTTCTTTCACCCTCAGTAACCCCTTGTATCCTAATAGCTTTTATTGCCTTGCTTCGGATGGAATTATTTTGAAAAAAATCAAAAGCCTGCAGAATAGTCCGAATTACCGTTATCGTCGTTTTCGTTATGGTTACATGGAAAGTATAAGACAATGGTCATTTTAATTTATAAGAGTTATACCCTCAGTAATAACATGATGGCACTAGCAGTCATGGTTACAATTTCCTTTCGAGATATAGGCGATCATAACTCGCCACACATTCTGAGAATCTCCCTGTTATCCTTGC